>OZ023324.1:7796639-8006844 GCA_964007375.1 Ophion obscuratus
CCTCGACAACAAATGATTATGGGAAGTTCAATGAAGGATGTACCGATTAGGGTGCAGGGGCACGGAACCCTAGTACCGGCGCCTCCAGGGAGTGAGCAAGCGGGCTACCGGGCGTCGTCATCGAACGACCGCAGTACCATGGAGGTAGGCCACTTAGCCTCCTTTGTGCACAACGTTCCAAATGAAGGATTGGAAGAGAAGTGGAGAGAAGAGCTGTATATGTTAGGTAACCAAATCACTAGACTCCTGGATTTCATCAAGGGCAAGTCGAACGTCCACGGTGAAATCCGAAATCTCGCCAGCTCCAGGAGCACTTCGTACAAACGGGTGGTCAGGTTGGAGGAAGAAGCAGACAAGACGGTGGCGGGCATAGCACCTGCACCAACGAACGCTGCCTCGACACAGACGACACCGAAAACCTTCGCGTCTGTGGTGACCACGCCAATAACCGGGCAACGTCCGGAAAACACGGAGAAGAAGCGCACTCCGCTCCCGATAGAAGTCCGCAAGCACAAAAGGAAGAAGAAAGTCCGAGAGGAATCACCTCCGGAACCTCCCAAAGACAACGGGAACTTGACCAAGAAGGCTGCCAGTGCTGACTGGAAGCAAGTGCAACGGAAACCGCGAAGGAAGCAGCGCAAGGAACCTGCACTCCGGAATGCACTGATCATCAAGCTGAAAGGATCTCAGCGTAGCTGAGATCCTACTGCAAGTGAATCTTAATCACTGTGAAGCGGCACAGGATCTGCTTATGCAGACAGTGCGGGAACGCAATGCTGACGTGGCGATCATCTCAGAGCCGTACAGAAACCTCGACCACTATTCCTGGGTAGCAGATAAAGCGGGCAAAGCTGCTATCTGGGCGTGCGGCGAGTACCCATTCCAGGACATCTCAAAGAGACTGGAAGACGGCTTTGTTAGGGCAAAAATAAATGGCGCTCAAATCTTCAGCTGCTACATGCCATCGAAGATGACACTGGAGAACTTTGAAGAAAGTCTGGACCGGCTGATAAAAGACGCCGAGGATCGGACTCCACATACGATTATGGGTAACTTCAATGCCAGGACACTGGACTGGGGCAGTAAAAAGACGCACAAAAGAGGTCAGGCACTCTTGGAAGCACTGTCCGTACTGAACCTAGTTCTGCTCAATGATGGCAAGGTACCAACATACTGCATCGAAGATGCCTCTTCGATGATAGACCTCACATTCGTCAGTGGTGGACTCGCTAACGGCGGCACACGCTGGCAGGTATCGGGAATCTATACACACAGTAACCATTGCGCCATCGCATGGGAAGCGTCGAGGCAGCAGCGCAAGCGACGGAGGTTAGGTGGTTCCAAGATCCTCGGCTGGAAAACAAACATGTTCGACATAGACGTGTTTCGCAAGGCCTTGGACGGCAGCGAAATGGAAACCGACAACCAAAATGCAGAGACTAAAGCCCAAGAACTGATGAAAAGGGTAGCAAGGGCTTGTGATGCTACGATGCCGAGAAGACGGGAAGGAAACCATCACCCCTACGTATTGATGGAACGATACGATTGCTGGGCTACGACGCGAAACCAACCAAACGAGGAGGCTAGCCCAAAGAGCCAGAGGCAAGGATTCGCACCAAGCACTGGAGGCGAAGCACAAGGCGACACGAACTGCGCTGACTGAGGCAATAAAGCGGAGTAAGAGGCAACGCTGGATCGAGCTACTCGGTGAAGTCGAAGGTGATCCCTGGGGCAGGCCTTACAAGGTAGTCATGACCTGCCTGAAAGGGCAGTCAAGTCACCAACCTACCTGCCCAGACCAACTCAGGAGGATGGTGTCAACTCTCGTCCCCCAACAAGAGGAACTCAACTATCAAGTGGAAGTTGAGGACATTGAAGCTATCCCGCCTGTTACGCAGGAGGAGCTGCTCTGATCGTGCAGAAAGGTGGGCAATAAGAAGGCACCGGGAATGGATGGCATCCCGAACATCGCTATTAAAGCAGCCGTCAAAGAAGCTCCCGCATTGTTCATAGAAATGTAGAATGCATGCCTCAGGGAAGGCAATTTCTCTGATCCATGGAAATGGCAGCGACTTGTTCTCTTGCCAAAGAGCAAAAAACCGCCGGACGATCCGTCGTCATATCGTCCGTTGTGCATATTGGACACCGCAGGAAAAATCCTGGAGAGAATTATCCACAATCGGGTAGAAGCTGCTATCGGGAACTCCCTGGTAGTCAATCAGTACGGCTTCCGTAAGTCCAGATCGACGCTAGACGTGACAAGCCACGTGGTCACCACAGCAAGCCAAGCTATCTCCGGCATAAGATGGAAAGGAGGAGGGGCAAAGAAGTATTGCCTCGTGGTTGCCCTCCATATCAAAAACGCTTTTAATGCAGCCAGGTGGAGTAACATCTGCTCTGCACTGGATAAGCTGAACGTGCCATCCTACCTGAAAAGAATAATAGGAAGCTACCTTGACAACAGGTTCCTGAAGTATGACACTGAAGATGGACCACGAGAGTACAAAATCACTGGGAGCGTACCTCAAGGCTCGGTGCTCGGTCCATTTCTGTGGAACATAATGTACGACGGCTTGTTAAAACTAACACCGCCACATGGAGTAGAGATATTCTCCTTTGCCGATGACGCCGCAGTGGTTATCGTTGCGAAATATCTAGAAGAAGCTAACAGGATGTTCGAAGAGACTTACACCCAGATCCAGCACTGGATGGGTACAGCTGGCTTGAAACTAACTGAGCACAAGACAGAGGCTATGCTGATCACCAGCAGGAAGAAGATAGAGATGATAGAGCTGACTGTGGGACATCACACAATTACGTTACAGCCCAGTATAAAATACCTGGATCTGATGATCGACGTACGACTCAGCTTCAAAGAGCACGTAGAGTACGTCGTTGGCAAGGCGGAAAAGGTTAAAGCGGCGTTAGCGCGACTGATGCCAAACATAGGCGGGCCGAGACACGCGAGGAGGAAGCTACTGGCATCAGTGGTCACTTCGGTCCTGACCGTTATATTGTATCGCCATTTGGGGCAATGCATTGACTACCGAGAAGTACCGACGAAAGACGGTAGCGGTCTACCATCTCAGCGGCTTAAGGGTTTCCTGCGCGTTTCGCACAGTATCGGAAGATGCAGTGCGCGCGCTCGCGGGAATGCCACCTATCGAGGTCTTGGCCGAAGAGAGAAGATCCCTATACCACCAGAGGAGGTCACCGGCAGGACTCCAAGATGAGCACAGAGAGGATATCGGGAAACGCAGCCTACAACGCTGGCAGCAAAAGTGGGATGCATCCGTGAAGGGAAGATGAACATACCGCCTAATTCCCCAGATAGATGGTTGGCTGAACCGCAAACACGGGGAGGTCAACTACTACCTGACGCAGATGCTATCTGGCCACGGCTGCTTCAAAGCATACCTGCAGAGGTTTGGTCACGGCGAGTCTGCGGACTGTCCAAATGGAGGTGGAGTACCAGAGGATGCTAAACACGCATTCTTCCAGTGCCCACGATACCAAGAAGAAAGAGAGGAACCGGAGGAGTTACTGGTGGAAGCACCAACTCTAGAGACCTTGGTGGGACTCATGATGAAATCAGAAGAGAACTGGGTAGCGATTAGTAGTTTCGCTACGACGGTGCTCAAGAAACTGCGCCAAGAAAAAAAGAAGAGAAGAAGCGAGACAGCGATGATAGCAACACACGACGACGAGTCCAACACACGGGTTGCATGGAACCCGTTGCAACTGATTGCATGCAAACTACGGTGCATAAAGCATTTCCCCCCTCTTAAAAAAAAATTTAAAAAAACCCACACACACACAAAAACGATGCAAATGAGAGTATTCCAGCTCAACCTCAACCATTGTGAAGCCGCACAGGACCTGCTCATGCAGACTGTGAGCGAGCTGAAGCCTGACTTAGCGATACTCTCTGAACCATATAGACATCTAGACAGGCAACCGTGGGAATCTGACGCAAGTGGGAAGGCCGCAATTTGGTCCTGCGTAAAGCTTCCATTTCAAGATCTTGCGAGTCGGATGGAAACTGGTTTTGTGAGAATAAAAGCCAAAGGAGATCATTTCTACAGTTGTTACGCACCGCCTAGCCTGACGACTGATGAAATTGAGAATTTTCTCGACAACGTAGTCGCAGACGCTAAACAACGCTTCCAGTTAGCCATAGCCGGAGATTACAGCGCGTGGGCTGTGGAATTGGGCAGTAATTTGACGAACAGGAAGGGTCAAGCCCTGCTTGAGGCTATTTCCTTATTGGATGTAGTACTACTTAATGCAGGTAAAAAGCCCACCTTTGCTGAAGGTGAAGCCTCCTCTATAGTGGACCTCACTTTTGTGAGTAGTAGCCTGGCCAGAGGAAAGCATTGCCACTGGATAGTCAGTGATATCTACAATCACAGTGACCATATAGCGATTCTCTGGGAGATTCGCGGAGACTTCAGCAGAACAGCGAAGGCACCGAAGACAAAGGGGAAGGCCTGGAAAGCGAAAATGTTTAACGCGGACTTATTTCGTGAAACTTTTGACACCAGCCCCCTCGCGGCGGAAAATGCACCCGAGAAGGTCGAGGTGGTCATGCAGAGGGTCAGCGAAGCATGCGATGCCACAATGCCACGGAAACGTGATGTCGACTTCTGATCGGCGGCACACTGGTGGAGCGAACAAATTGCCGGCCTCCGCAGGGAGTGTCATCGAACTCGCCGCCTAGCGCAACGAGCTTGAGGCAAACGCTCGTTCCCCGATTTGGAAGAACAGCACAGGAAGGCGTGCTTGAAGCTTAAAAAGGCTATCAAGCAGAGTAAAGCTGAAAGCTGGGGCGAACTGCTCAGCGAGGTGGAAGACGCTCCCTAGGGCATGCCGTACAAGGTAGTAATGACTCGGCTGAAAAGCCAGCCAATGTCATTGTCTGTGGACGCAGTCCTGCTGGAAAAGATTGTTACACATCTGTTCCCTGAGCAACCCGAGGAGGACTACCAGCTCGAGGAGGACGTTGATGACGACATCCCAGCCATTAGTGAAGAAGAGCTTCTTACGGCGATTGCCAGGGTGAGCAACAATAAAGCCCCCGGCATGGATGGGATACCCAACATCGCACTCAAGGCAGCGATCAAGTTGGCACCGGCCATATTCCTGGGCATGTAAAAGGCGTGTCTCAAGGAAGGAATCTGCCCGGACAAGTGGAAGTGGCAAAAGCTAGTGCTCCTCCCGAACGGAAAGAAGCCACTGGACGAACCTTCATCCTATCGTCCGCTATCTGGATACGGCCGGAAAGATCTTCGAGCGCATCATCCATAACAGGATTGCGAAGTTCGTGGGCACTTCGTGGGCCCTTCACATTAACACAGTGGTGAAGCAGGCGCAGGAGTCGACTGCGGGGAAACGATGGACAAGAGGGTCCAAGAGGTACTGCGCAGTTATCGCTCTCGACGTCAACTTCTGTGGATGTGCTTCTGTGGATCATCATGTACAATGATGTGCTGCTATTACAATTGCCGAAAGGGGTGTCCGTCGTAGCGTTCGCAGATGTCGTGGCGCTGATTGTCATCGCCAAATTCCTGGAGCAAATCACCGAACTCGTCGGCGAAGCTTTCGCCAAGTAGAAGGAATGGATCTCTTCTATTGGACTGCAGCTTGCAGCCCACAAGTACTCTTCGTATCCAGCAGGAAGATGATGGAAACGGTGACGCGCAAGGTTGGAAACGCCGAAATCACATCCCAACCGTTCATTCGGTACCTGGGTGTGATTCTCGACGCGAGGCTGAACTTCAGAGAGCAAACCGGGCAGATCAGCAGAAAGGCTGCTCGGATGGCTACCACACTGGCGCGACACATGCCTAAGGTTGGTGGCCCCAGACAGAAGAGGAGGAAACTGCTGTCATCAGTAACGACCTCAGTGGTCACCTATGGCATACCCATATGGGCTGATGCACTGAAAATTCAGGAGTACCGCAGGATGGCTCTAGCAACGTATCGCGTCAGCGCCTTGAGGGTAGCCTTTGCATTTCGCACTGTCTCCGAGGACGCTATCAACGTTATCGCGGGAATGCTGCCCATTGAGGTGCTCCCCGAAGAGCGTCGATCGATGTACCAGCAGAAGGGAGCTAGAAACCCTAGTCATGCAGGGACAGAAGCGAGAGCAATCAGTTTCAACCAGTGGCAAACGATGTGGGATGCCTCTACCAAGGGAAGGTGGATACAATGACTAATCCCGAAGGTGGAGTTATGGGCGAACCGTCTACACGGGTAGCTCAACTATTATCTCACTCAAGTGATCTAAAGACACTGCTGTTTTCGGGCTTATTTCTATAAGTTTAATTATAAAGATTCCCCGGACTGCCCAGCATGTATAGCAGTTGAGGAGAACGCTGAACATGCATTGTTCCATTGCCCATGTTTCAGTGCCTCCCGTGCGATAGTCCAGGATCAGCTGGAGAAGGAGTTGCGACGTGCAGAACACGCGAGGAAGGAGACGAGGCCGGAAGACCAGGCAGTTATCACTGACATCACCGACTCGAACCCCTAAGCCACTCATACCATCTCGAGTGGAACGGGGGATGTAAGGTCGTCTGACAGCACTGCAGGAAGAGCTACGGCTAAGGCCTCTTCCGCGATGTAATACCTAGCGGTCGTCCCGCGGGAGAATTTGTACGGCCGCAGAGGAACGGGGGTTTTTAGTCGGTGCAAGCCCGACACACGGAAATTATTTGCTTCGGTGCGGAGGCATTTTCCCGCTAAACCTCTTTAAAAGCACACACACATACACACACACACACACACGCACACGCATACGCACGTACGCACACGCACACGCACGCACGCACACACGCATGCACGCACGCACGCACGCAAGCACGCACGCAAGCACGCACGCACGCAAGCACGCACGCACGCACGCACGCACGCACGCACACACACACACACACACGCACACGCACCCACCCACGCACGCACGTACGCACACGCACACGCACGCACGCACGCACGCACGCACGCACGCGCGCGCGCGCACACACACACACACACACACACACACACACACACACACACACACACACACACACACACACACACACACCAAACAATCCCAAATAAATCCACACATACACACACAATTTCCACCGATTTTCAGTCTGTTCTTTGAAATCGTGTATTTTGACAAGCTTTCAACGAGGCAGGGGGAAGTGCCTGCTCCAATATCTCTTCAGCATTGTATTCTGGAAGGTTGCTTTTACAAATCTCCCCACTCCCCACCCCCAGTGTAGGCGTTAAAACGTCCGTATTTGCGGTAATCTGACCCTCCCTTCTGCAAACTTCAAAACCCCATAACTTATGGAACTAATGGGAAATGTCAGCCTCCCCCAACGAAATTTGATTAGTCGTAACCAATTGAAACAGTTTATGGCAAAACAAAATTCCGCCGTCTTTCGGAGAAGTCCTTAAACTGCAAGTTGCGTGACCAGCAAAGCTTGTTGCATGCAGACAAGAGATCTCAGGCATCGACAAAAGAAGCTAGGGTGGAAAAAACCGACGTTCCATGATTGCTGCCACAGAAAAACGTGAACTTGAGAAGTCGTCCTAGAGCGGCTAGCAATTTTTAACGTACGTAAGTTGCAATTTCTATGTAGTAGTACTGCGTGAGAACTTAAACGCTTTTTTCTCGAACCAGCATTTTGTACTAGTCTTGCCGCGATATTCTAGAACGATTGGAGATATCGCCTTTGTTTTTTTAATCTGATAATATCACATTTCTCTACAAAATTAACCAATGTCTATATAAGGAAATCAAATTATTAATACTGTTATTACAACAAATGTCCTCCGTTTTTTTGTTTTTTTTTGCGAATTTTGGCCGCCACTTTTTAGATTTTTGTTTTTCCTAAAAAAAAATTAGATTCTGTCTGTGAAGGAACATTCCCTGAAGAGAATGGCTTTTGGTAATTGCCGAAAACTTCAACCGGTAACTTGGAATCGTAGCAATGAGGGAGCAGTGCATGAGCCGCGTGGTCTTCTTTATCCGCCCGTATCTCCCTTAAACATTTAAATTCTTGAAACCTCAACCACTGAATTTTATACAAAACTCCAATAAAAACGTTGCAACAAAGGAAATGTATGTATGTTGTTCCCGTTCTTTAGAAATGCCATTTGAATTTCATCCCATTTTCGGCCTTTTTCGCTAACTAGGCCCCTTAAACGCTTTTTTCTCGAAAGTACGTTTTCAAAGTCGGAAAGTTAAATATCTCAAAAACTATTGCATTGATCTTTCTGAAAGTTTTATGGCTTTTTTTAGATGTACACTGAGAAAAAAGACCAATTGAATTTAAAAAAATATATTGGTTGATCCAAATAAATGTCTAAACGCGGAGTGCCACTGATATATGTGATTGTTACAATACTATAAAATATCGGAAAATGTGATTGATTTCAATAACATATTATTTTATTTGAAAATCTCTTCGGTTCTCTGAATATCTACATTATCCTTCAAATACCATTATATGCTATTGAACTCATTCTGTACACAATCCGTAGATGTATGGATGAAATAATTGAGTGGTTGCTACAACACTTTTTGTTTCGTACAAAAATGTAATCAATAGAATAAATTATTTCTTTACTACATCGAAACGAATATGCTAAAAGACATAACATTTTCGTACTCCTACAATATCAAAAGTGCAATATCATGCAACTAGTATGAGATAAATAATATTTTTCAATCAAAATGAAATATTAATATTTAAACGAATAATGTACTTGGAAATCAATATTGGGTACGGTGAAAAAAATAAAAAACATATTTACTCAATAGAAATTTTATCTGAATCACACGAGCGAAATTCAATTTTCTTTGTGTACTCGAATCAACAATATTCATGTTATGAATTGAAACGCTTTTTTTGTTCGTTGCAGAAAATGCATTCAAAACTATATAATTTGTTCGCGATACCTTTTTAGATAGCTTCAATAATATATTTTCTCGGCTAACAATATATCTTTTAAATGAAAAAAAAAAACTTTAATTTTATCATGTTATTAAAGACAATAGCGTTTTGTTTGGACTAATAAATTCGATTATTTACACCAATCATTTTACTTTCAAACGTTTCGAAACTGTTACTTAGTTACGACTTACTTAGTTTTAGTTCAGACGGTTACTACATTCATATAGTTTTTAAAATAAATTGTTCTTCTGTTTCAGACGACTAAGGACGTCGCAACCCGTGCGCCCGATTGGACGAGCGCCTTACGCCACGACCTGCATAACAGCGCATAACTTATATAGACTTCAATAAAGTATGTGATAAGAAAATGTCGTTGCTCGTTGAAACATGTCTTAATATGCGTAAAAGACCCCGTCACTCTAGGTTTGATAGTTTTCGAAAAATGAATTGCTAAATATTACTTGAAAAACAAGCTTCTAGACGCTAATACCCCCTTCAACTACACGCACGCAGTTCTGGTAACGCCATTTGTTGGAAAACGTCGAGAACTCATTCAACGTCTTAATAAACGCCCTGGTTGAGAAGGGCTCACTGCCAAAGACATTTTCGAAAGGTGCTTCCAGGACATCGGCTGGAAATCGATTATAATTACATATTTTTACACAAAAAAAATTACGGACTGTTCTTCAGATGATTCTTTTTCGAATACGTAATTTTTGTAGAAATCTATCATTAGGATTTTCTATTTTAAAAATCCCAAAAATTAGTTGTTTGCAACTGTTACAACTAGGCACAACCCGTTAGACCGCGGGAAAAATGCTGGTATTTGTGGCATACTCGTATCAGAGCGACAGCACGCATAGCCATTCATAATAGTATTCTATCGCCTCAACGCTGCCATTATTATAACAGCGAGAACGCACTCGCGGAGCGCTGCGAGCTCGGTAATTTATTCAATTACCGATCGACTTTTGTGATTGCGAGTGTGATATGGCTCTCCGAGCGCGTATTCTATCGCAGAAATGGGAAAGTATACATATGCACATATATCACACGTATATACATATTTATTAATCTTTTGCACAGTGTTACACACGGTGAGAGAGCAATTTGACACAATCTATTAAAAGCGGGCGTAAGCCATTGTGATTTGCTATGTTCCGAATGTTCTCTACAATTGGCGCTGCGCATGAGAGCCGAAGATAGTGACTGCGCCCTTTACCGGATACGCATGATAGGTCGGCTCAATTCTTCGAAATATAGTCGCGTGTTTGATTGGCGGCTTACTCTGAATTTTTATTCTTGCTCGTTGGTCTTTTTTTTTAACTTCCGCGTAATGTGAGCAATGCGATTTTTCGTCGTTGCTGGCGGCGGTGATCATCCCGTTTGTACGGTCCGGAGTAGGTCGCAAAAGTTCAATGTGGGAGAGAAGAAATTGGATGCGGAAAAAATGGGGGTTTTTGGAACTCTTGCATCTGGGAAAAAATAGGATAGGGTGTGAAAAAAATCATGTCGATTTTGAGCTTCGTAACTGAACTTTATAACTGGCTAATTTTTGGACTTATTTCGAACTTGAGAGTGAAAATAAGTAATTTATGTTTGTCGAATCCGGTTGAAGATTCATAAAGATGGCCTTTGGAGCTTTGAGAAGCTTTTGCAAAATCGAGGTATTATTTTTAGACTAATTTCGGATAAACGAAAAGTTCGTGGTCGTGTCAAAGATGAAAAAGGAATTTCTTGAAAAGATTTAGTTTGTGTGAAAATAGCTATATAAAAATGATGGGGGAAGATACCTTCAAGCGAGGAAAGAATTGGTGATGTTCGAGGTTTTTTTTTAAAGGAAAGATTTTTCCATAATATTTTAAAGTTAGAGTGTGTTTTATTACTACTTCTGGCTGTTACATAGTATTTTCGGTATAAACCTTTTTAAATATTGGAGGTATGGCACGCTCTTCTGAACGTGTTGCGGCGGATGTTGTCAGGCGGCGTGACACATAACATCGGCGGGTTTAATCTGAAAAAAAACCAATAAAGATTTTTATTTCCTAACACTCATACGCAGAATATAAACCAAGAAAAGGTAAGAAAAGTTAAAAATCGATGAAATAGTATGCGTTGAAATAGAAGATTGAATTTTTTGAAAACAATGGGCACATTGCGCAATAAAAAAATATTTTTGGTTTTCGACAGATTCGCAAAATATAAGATATGAAAAATATTTTCCTAAAATTTCTAGTGGATTCCTTGAAAAATAAGAGAGTTTTGGGCTTTCGTAGGTAGGTTCCGCGAACCGGTCAACTATAAACGCGTTTTGTTTAAAATGACTTTTACAAAATCGGTGACCACGATATCTCAAGAATCGCACCGACGATCAACTTCAAATTGTATTTCGCGCCTCTTCCTCGTGATCAAGGATCGTAGTACCCCCCTCTCAGTCCCAGTGTCCACCATTTTAAAGCTCAAACAAGCGACGCGCGTGTCGCCGCCGTCGCCGCCCTTCTGGATCATTCTTCGTCTTGGTGCCAAGGCGTCCACATGCTCAAGATGGGAAATAAAAGAAGAAGAAGCAAAAAATCGGATAGGGAAGCGGAAAAGGAGAATCGTTGGAAAAAACGAGCTAAACATCTAGAAGAGGAACTCAGGAGACATCGGAAGAAAGAAAAGAAAACCCGACGCTCGAGATACTCGAGACCGTCATCGAGCGATTCAGCTTCGTCGCGATCCTCGCGTAGTAAGCATGAATAATTTCTTTTCATTTCCTTTGCTTGCGTGCATTAACGCACACGCAACGCAGGCTCTAACCTGTGAAGGAATCAAAAACAACGTACGCAGGCTCTAACCAACGTACGCAGGCTCTAACCTGTGAAGGAATCAAAAACAACGCACGCAGGCTCTAACCTGCATCGTTGGCACACAGGCTCTAACCTATACGTGCAACTACGGAGAAGCGACGCGGCGTAGGCCCTAACCTACACCGTGCGCGTTTGGGGCTTTGGTTTGCAGCCGTTGAGGTTAAGTAGACAGACTCTAATCTGTCGTAGAAAAATCGAATATCTTGATTACCCAACAAGAATTTGCCTAGGCTCTAACCTAGAAATGAAAGAAAAAAAAAAAAAAAAAAAAAAAAAAAAAAAAAAACGCCTCGCACTTGGTATTATAGGTAATAGTAGCAGCAGCAGAGGCAGCAGTAGCAACAGCGGCTGCAGAGACAGCAGCAGGAGCAGCAGATCATCGTCTGGGAGAGATGCGCGGCGCACACCAAAGCAGACTGAGACACCCATCGAGACTGCGCTAGATGAGGACATTCTGAACGTAATAGGAAAACGTTTCGCGGAAGAACGGACTCTATCCGAGCCAATACACAGCGACTTAGTCGCTAGATGGGAAGAAATTCTCAAGCTAGGACTCCCAGCAGAGGAGCGAACAGAACTTCTTAAAAAGTATCCTCCTCCTTCAAATTGTACGCGAACCGATCCTCCGAAGCTCAACCGAGAGGTGAAAGCTTCGATGCAAGAGGCTGTCTGGAAAAGAGACGAAAGGATTGTCGCAAAACAACAAAAAATTTGCGCATGCCTTGCGGCAGTGGGCAAAGCCTTATCGACATTAATTAAACATAAAGGAGAGTCACAAAATCTCGCAGTGATTGAAGCGCTCGGAAACTCAAGCAGACTTCTGGCAGATTTACATCACGATGAATCATCGATTCGGAGAAGTTTGATTTTGACAAACATTAACGCTGCGATGAAAGAGACGCTAAGCTCGACTGATATCGACGAATGGCTTTTCGGCAAAGATCTGTCCGAAAATGTCAAGGCAGCGAAATTGATCGAAACTTCATCAAAAGATTTGAAGCACTCAAGGCCGCAGGGGAAAAAACAGACAAAAAACCCGAAGTTCCCGCCTCGCCAACAACGCTCCAAGAGTCAACCAACTTCGGGGGGCGGGCATCGACAACAATCCCAGAGGAATTCGAGACTTTCTCAGCACAGCAAGCCTTCGTACAAGAAGGAACAGAACGAGAGACACGGGAGGAGGCGCACATAATTCCCGTAGGTAAACCAGCCGGTCGGCTGCGATCGTTTTTGCCCCGATGGCAGGCGCTAACTAGTGACAAATCTATTTTGTCGTGGGTAAAAGGGTATAAAATACCTTTTGTGCGCAAACCATTCCAAATAGAACCGCCGAAGGATACCCATTGGTCGCGAGAGGAAGAAACCCATACTCTATCAAAAATTACAGAATTATTGACAAAAGGGGCTATAGAAGCGGTTGAGCCGACTCGAGACCAATTTATCTCGACCATCTTTTTACGGAAAAAACCTGACGGCTCGTATAGATTAATATTAAATCTGAAAAACTTAAACGAATTCGTGGAAACACAACACTTCAAACTGGAAAACCACAAGACAGTGGCAAGATTATTAAGCAAAAATTGGTTCATGGCCTCAATCGATCTAAAAGATGCGTACTATCTTATACCGGTCAGAGACTCGGATAGAAAATACTTAAGATTCAAAATTGGAGCCAAGCTCTTTCAGTTTTCGTGCTTACCTTTCGGCCTTTCCAGCGCGCCCTATGTATTCACAAAAATTGTAAAACCAATGATTTCAGACCTCAGGCGAATGGGGTTCCTTTCGGTGGCATATCTGGATGATTTCCTGTTACTCGGAAAGTCTTATAACGAATGCGTATCGAATGTCTCACACACTCAGATAATGTTAGAGGAGATGGGATTTATAATTAATCGAGAAAAAAGCCAGCTCCATCCCGTCCAGAGATCCCAGTATTTAGGCTTTATATTCGATACTAATCGAATGACGATTAGTCATTCAATTAGTCGTATCATAGATTAGTCGTATCAAATGCACGATACGAGAGTTTGCTCGGACGGTAGGCTCAATTGTTTCGTTCTGCCCAGCAATAAAATATGGATATGCTCACACAAAGGCTCTAGAAAGAGAAAAATGTTTAGCTCTAGAGAAAAGTAACGGAAATTATGACGCGATCATGACCCTGAACGATAACACTAAGTCAGATCTGCTTTGGTGGAAATGCAAAGTGCAAAGGTCATGTTATTCGTTGAAGGCATTAGAATTTCAATTAGAAATCTACTCGGATGCATCGCTGACGGGATGGGGAGCAGTCTGCGGGGACGAAACAGCACGCGGCTCATGGGATGCATCAGAACGCTCAATGCATATTAATTGCCTCGAATTACAAGCAGCGTTTTTCGGATTAAAATGTTTTGTGAAACACTTGCGAAGTATAGACATCCTTCTCAGGATAGACAACACGACTGCTATCTCCGACATCAATAGGATGGGCGGAGTGCAGTACGTCAGTCTAAACAGGATAACCCAAGAAATCTGGCAATGGTGTGAAGAACGGGACATTGTACTATTTGCATCGTACATAAGTTCGAAAGAAAATTTCGTTGCTGATGCAGAGTCAAGAAAGATGGAACCGGAAACAGAGTACGAATTGGCAAACGAAGCGTTCGGAAAAATTGTTACGAAGTTTGGGAAACCGCGGATTGACCTGTTTGCCAGTCGTATTAACACAAAGTGTAAAAAATATTTTTCATGGTTCAAAGACCCAGACTCGCTTTCGGTAGATGCGTTCACGAAGTCGTGGGAAGATCTCTGTTTCTACGCGTTTCCGCCATTCGCCATTATTCTTCGGGTCCTCCGGAAAATTAAAGACGAGAGAGCGGAGGGCATCGTGGTCGTCCCCGAGTGGCCTGCACAACCCTGGTTTCCGCTCTTCAACAAAATGCTAGTTTCAAAACCTATTTATCTAAAACCAAATGTTAATCTGTTAACCTCGTGTGACAGGGAGCCTCATCCACTATGGCGACACCTTACCCTGGTGGCAGGAAAATTATCAGGGAAGGATTCGAACGAAGACAGACACCGATCAACACCATTGAGATAATGATGGCGTCGTTAACAGAATCGTCCTTAAAACAGTACGATTCCACCTTAAAAAAGTGGTGGGCTTTCTGTAGCGCGAACTCCATTAGCCCGTTTACGGATTCGATTCGGGACATACTCGCAGGCTTAACGGACATATTTGAGAAAGGTGCTTCATATGGCACTTTAAATTGCCTACGTTCGGCAATATCACTAATAGTCGGTCACGAGATCGGACAGGATCCGAGCATTAAGAGGTTTTTCAAAGGCGTTTTTAGAAAAAGACCTTCCAAGCCCAGGTATGATTGCACCTGGGATCCTAAGGTCGTCCTCGATTACTTATCGGCGCAATCGAATAAGGAAGATATTGCCCTTAAGGCCTTATCCAAAAAACTAATTACTTTATTAGCGTTAACTACGGGTCACAGATTACAGACCTTCGGTTTAATAGATATAAGAAACATACGCGAAACAGCGGAATTCGTTGAAATAAAAATCCCGGAAAGAATAAAAACGTCAGGACCCAATAGGAGGCAACCTTGCCTAGTCTTGCCGTTTTATTTGGAAGATATAGAAATTTGTGCAGCGTCGACGTTAAAGAAGTATTTGGAACGCACAAAGGACATTCGTGGCTCCACGAAGTCTTTGTTCATTTCTTTCAAAAGGCCTTTTAAGGCAGTAACGTCTCAGACATTAAGTCGATGGATAAAGGAAGTTTTAACAGAAAGTGGAGTAGATACGGGTATATTCACCGCTTACAGTACTCGTCATGCCTCAACTTCAGCGGCAAGAAGACACGGAGTCGATTTAGACATCATCCGGAAAACAGCCGGATGGACAAGTAACTCAGAAACATTTGCAAAATTTTATGATCGAAAAATAGTGAAAAGTTGTAACGTGTTTGCAAAAGCGGTATTAGAATCGCTATAGAAATAGCAGAGAACAATTGTTAACGATTTTCGTATCGGTTAACCGCGTGTAAACCAGGATGACAATAAAAAGTCCAAGTCTTTTTTCTGGTGTCACTATTCGAGGTGCCGTAACTAGACTTTAAACATCTACGATCCTTGATCACGAGGAAGAGGCGCGAAATACAATTATAGATTAAACGAACTTACCAAGTGAAGTTCGATCATAATTGTATGAGCGCCTCTTCCGAAGTGATCACTCCCGCCCTCGAACCTAGGTCTACATTACAATTAGACCCTTCTCCCCCGAGAAGTTACGGCACAACCACGGTTCCACCGTGGCACAGCTTTGAAGAATGATCCAGAAGGGCGGCGACGGCGGCGACACGCGCGTCGCTTGTTTGAGCTTTAAAATGGTGGACACTGGGACTGAGAGGGGGGTACTACGATCCTTGATCACTTCGGAAGAGGCGCTCATACAATTATGATCGAACTTCACTTGGTAAGTTCGTTTAATCTATAATTTTACAAGATTCCTGTGCATATCAAGAAGCAAAGGTTCGAAGAAGGAATTTTTTTGGTGCACATTTTTTTGTTGACGAAAATAGAGCGCTTTCCACTAAAAATCGATACTTTTTCCTTGGGCTGCAGCCATTTTTTCAGAAATCACTTTTTTTTAAATTAATTAAAGTGGTCACCGCGAAGGACCTTTTTCAAACACCGTTTCGTACAAATCGTTGTATCTACCACATTTATAAATATTTTTCAATACAAAAACTGTAAAAGATTCTTGAAACCATACTGTTTGTTGTAAGGAAAAATTCGAAAACCTGCACACGTTCTTCCAGAAAAATTCACGAAAATTCCTCTTTTTTCCGACTATAAGCTAGGTGTAACCCGTTAAAAAACCTTTTTCAAAGCGGCAATGGTCCGTTTTGGAAATCTTCAACCGAACTTGACAAATATGAATTAGTATTTGAGTTACTCGAGTTCAATCGTGGACGACTAATTTCAAACGCAAGTGAAGATGGCCAAAAAAATGGAGCACTCCCACTCAAATTTGAGATAGAAAGCTCCAACTTTGCGCGAATCTTTGCAAACCTAATTTTGTTTTTTATGTGGAAGAGACATTTTCTGCGACACTCCATTTTTTTTTCAACGATTCGCATACGCAATTGATTTCATCGTTTTATTATTGCATCACGAAATAAAAATACTAGCTGACAAGTCGAAATTTTTTTTTTTAAATAGCGCAGACAGAATTTGGTTCCTCTCGAGTTACTCCAGCACGTTGCAAACGTCAAAGATATTCCCCGTTCTCATATACCTACGACGTTATCACGACCACCTGCGCAATACAACCCAATCAGTTCGAGTCAAATTAGCGACTGATTTTTTTCTTCTTTCTGTCCGGATCATCGAAACGGAAATTAGCGTTGAAAAAAGCACCCAATAATTCTGGCATTGATTGGAGTGAGATTCGCGATTAAACTTTCCTCATCAGCCTTTGCTATTATTATATCACATGTACGGACCTGATGGACATTTCGTGTTTGGCGGAATCGCGAGTCCCTGCGATTGAATGTGTACGAGGCAATCCGTATTAATTGAACAACCATGCACGTTATTCGAATATCTCGGCACCCGGGTGTTAAGGGGTTATGCCTAGTTGTAACAGTTGAGTACAGCTCATTTTTGTGATTTTCGTAAGAAAATCTTGATGATACATTTCTATAAAAATTACGTATTTTAAAAAGTATCATGTGAAGAACACTTTAATTTTTTGTGTAAAAATATTCAATTATAATCGATTTACAGCCGATGTCTGGGAAGTACCTCTCAAAGACGTCTTTTGTGGCGAGCAATGCCCTTCCGAACCACGTTATCTAATATAAAAAAATCAAACAGATTTCGTTTGTAATGGGTGTCTCAAAATGACCAGACATTTTAAATTGGGCGCTATTTCTTTGTGGCGAATATAGGGTACTATTTTTGACAACTGGTATCAGAAAATATTGAGGATTAGTTATGGAGCGTTATACGATCGAGCAATGCATACAAATTATTATTTGCTGCATTGTTTCTGCATAGTTATTGCTGACGAAGTTTCATGGTCGAGTTATCTCGCGCCGCGACGATGTGAATTGTCGATCATGATCGTGTGATTTGACGCCATTGGACTTCCTTCTTTGGGGTTTTCTGAAAAGAAAAGTGTATGCCAATGATCCGCAGATCAATCCAGAGCTAAGGAAGCAATTGGACGCCCTATTAATGAAAAGAGTCCGCAATTATTTCAGAATGTGATTGAAAATTTTGTCAAAGCAGTGAACGTTTGCAAACAGGGACGAGGCGGCCATTTATCGGATATTGTGCTCCACACATAACCTCCATATTTGTATCTTATATTTAAATAAAAATATTCGTACTTTTCAAATATATAATGCGTATTGTTAATAAATAAAAATTTCAGGCCATTTTGAGATATCCTATATATTAGTTTATCTTAGGATTAATCGAAGAAATTTCCGAAATATCAAATTTCAAAACAAAATTACGCGTGCTTAAAGTGAAAGTCTCGATTTTTGCGGAAGAAATGGGCATTTTTTATTCGTCGAACCTAAAGTATACATGGAAAAAAATCTTTCGATCAAGTACTATATTTTTACATCTAGAAAAAGTCCTCTAAACTTCAGAAAGATCGATGCAATAGTATTTTGAGATATTTTGCTCAGTGACTTTGAAAACGTACTTTCCGGGAAAAAGCGTTTAAAGTTTCGAACGACATTCCGAGCATTCCGACGGGCGATAACCTATAAATCTGTTAATTTTAATCCGATCATCTTGAAATTTTAACGGAACATTAATAAAATTATATTCTATCGAAATATATTGGTTTTGAAAAAAGTGATTTTCCGCATTTTACAATAAGGCATACCCTTTAAGGCAGACTTTCCAGTCTAGAGGCCGAAAAAGGGTGAATTTCGACAATTTCTCATGTATATCCAGTTCATAAAATGAAAATTCCGTACAGTGACCTATGATCGGCACAGCTGCAAGTATATTTAAAAATTTTGCTCACAAAATTTTTTAACAACATAGCGGGGCCGAAGCTGAATGAAGCCAGTCACCTTCGTCTGATAGTGCCCTGCGGCCGGCAAGAGTTCTCTAATTTTGCACCCGTATCGAAAATTCGAAAGAATTTGCGTTCTCGATAAGATTTCTCGTCGAAGTACGTCGGGAAATGAAAAATATCGATCTTCGATAAAACGGTCTATGTTTGAGAACAAAACGTAGATTTTTGTAAAAAAAATCGGCAAAAATATTTTTTGAGAAATAGTTTTCAACCAGGATTGCAAATAATGCATTACTTTTTGTAATGCATTACCGTTTTCATTACCCATTACTTTACATTTTGTAATGTAAAAAAATGGTGGGTGGGTGGGCGGGTGGGCGGTTGGGCGGGTGAGTGGGTGTTTGTTAAAACAAACAAACCCAAACCCAAACAAACTCATTACATTGGACAAAGTCCAATGTAATGAGTAATGGATTTTTTTTACATTACAAAATATAATGTAATGAGTAATGGAATTTGTTTAAATTACAAAATCCAATGTAATGAATAACGGAAATTGTTTACATTACAAAGTGTAATGGATGGTTGGATGGATGGATGGATGGATGGATGGATGGATGGATGGATGGATGGATGGATGGATGGATGGATGGATGGATGGATGGATGGATGGATGGATGGATGGATGGATGGATGGATGGATGGATGGATGGATGGATGGATGGATGGATGGATGGATGGATGGATGGATGGATGGATGGATGGATGGATGGATGGATGGATGGATGGATGGATGGATGGATGGATGGATGGATGGATGGATGGATGGATGGATGGATGGATGGATGGATGGATGGATGGATGGATGGATGGATGGATGGATGGATGGATGGATGGATGGATGGATGGATGGATGGATGGATGGATGGATGGATGGATGGATGGATGGATGGATGGATGGATGGATGGATGGATGGATGGATGGATGGATGGATGGATGGATGGATGGATGGATGGATGGATGGATGGATGGATGGATGGATGGATGGATGGATGGATGGATGGATGGATGGATGGATGGATGGATGGATGGATGGATGGATGGATGGATGGATGGATGGATGGATGGATGGATGGATGGATGGATGGATGGATGGATGGATGGATGGATGGATGGATGGATGGATGGATGGATGGATGGATGGATGGATGGATGGATGGATGGATGGATGGATGGATGGATGGATGGATGGATGGATGGATGGATGGATGGATGGATGGATGGATGGATGGATGGATGGATGGATGGATGGATGGATGGATGGATGGATGGATGGATGGATGGATGGATGGATGGATGGATGGATGGATGGATGGATGGATGGATGGATGGATGGATGGATGGATGGATGGATGGATGGATGGATGGATGGATGGATGGATGGATGGATGGATGGATGGATGGATGGATGGATGGATGGATGGATGGATGGATGGATGGATGGATGGATGGATGGATGGATGGATGGATGGATGGATGGATGGATGGATGGATGGATGGATGGATGGATGGATGGATGGATGGATGGATGGATGGATGGATGGATGGATGGATGGATGGATGGATGGATGGATGGATGGATGGATGGATGGATGGATGGATGGATGGATGGATGGATGGATGGATGGATGGATGGATGGATGGATGGATGGATGGATGGATGGATGGATGGATGGATGGATGGATGGATGGATGGATGGATGGATGGATGGATGGATGGATGGATGGATGGATGGATGGATGGATGGATGGATGGATGGATGGATGGATGGATGGATGGATGGATGGATGGATGGATGGATGGATGGATGGATGGATGGATGGATGGATGGATGGATGGATGGATGGATGGATGGATGGATGGATGGATGGATGGATGGATGGATGGATGGATGGATGGATGGATGGATGGATGGATGGATGGATGGATGGATGGATGGATGGATGGATGGATGGATGGATGGATGGATGGATGGATGGATGGATGGATGGATGGATGGATGGATGGATGGATGGATGGATGGATGGATGGATGGATGGATGGATGGATGGATGGATGGATGGATGGATGGATGGATGGATGGATGGATGGATGGATGGATGGATGGATGGATGGATGGATGGATGGATGGATGGATGGATGGATGGATGGATGGATGGATGGATGGATGGATGGATGGATGGATGGATGGATGGATGGATGGATGGATGGATGGATGGATGGATGGATGGATGGATGGATGGATGGATGGATGGATGGATGGATGGATGGATGGATGGATGGATGGATGGATGGATGGATGGATGGATGGATGGATGGATGGATGGATGGATGGATGGATGGATGGATGGATGGATGGATGGATGGATGGATGGATGGATGGATGGATGGATGGATGGATGGATGGATGGATGGATGGATGGATGGATGGATGGATGGATGGATGGATGGATGGATGGATGGATGGATGGATGGATGGATGGATGGATGGATGGATGGATGGATGGATGGATGGATGGATGGATGGATGGATGGATGGATGGATGGATGGATGGATGGATGGATGGATGGATGGATGGATGGATGGATGGATGGATGGATGGATGGATGGATGGATGCGGAATCATTTGTAGATAACAAACACATCGATGAAAATGTTCATTTAATATAATCAGATATTGGTTCGGAAATAACCAAAAAGCAGATACACGTTTTTCTTGGAGACCCTTGATATTTCGAGGAAAAAAGGAGTTTCACCTCATTCGCTGACGAAAGGTGTACAACTTACATTTTCCTTTGAATATAAATCCTCTCCGAACAAAACGTGTAGCCGGAGTTTAACTGACCGGGCAACTGATTGATCACCTGAAATGAAAAATAGAAAAATGAAATTTGACCAATTTCTCATCATTTTTCGGTCAAAAAAATTCATTTGTCTATATAACCTCGACTTTTTTCCATTATTATCTTTTGGAATTCGTTTGAGAGAGAGAGACGGAGAATGTCATCTGCGCATAGCTCAAATTCCCGACTTTTGCCGCTATGTGGCACATAAACGTAACGAGAAAGAATAAAAATCGACGTTTATCAGCATTCTCGAGAAAAATGAAAGGAAAAAGAAAAACCAGAAATGATTTAATACTTGTCTCGATTTTTTTGACGTCAAACTTTAAATTACATTACGATTACACTTCGCTGTGATCGAAAATTAAAATTTTAGAGCTAACTTAGCGGTGCTTTTTAATTCATAATTTTTTTTCGTTACGCTTATGTTACAAATATATTTAAGGGGTCTTCTCACTTTAAACGCTTAAAAAAGGCTATCTTCATGATTTTTCCTTAATAGGTTTATATTACAGATATTGATATAAAAGTTGTTACACTTAGTAAATACACTGTCGATCCATCCATCCATCCATCCATCCATCCATCCATCCATCCATCCATCCATCCATCCATCCATCCGTCCGTCCGTCCGTCCGTCCGTCCGTCCGTCCGTCCGTCCGTCCGTCCGTCCGTCCATCCATCCATCCATCCATCCATCCATCCATCCATCCATCCATCCATCCATCCATCCATCCATCCATCCATCCATCCATCCATCCATCCATCCATCCATCCATCCATCCATCCATCCATCCATCCATCCATCCATCCATCCATCCATCCATCCATCCATCCATCCATCCATCCATCCATTACACTTTGTAATGTAAACAATTTCCGTTATTCATTACATTGGATTTTGTAATTTAAACAAATTCCATTACTCATTACATTATATTTTGTAATGTAAAAAAAATCCATTACTCATTACATTGGACTTTGTAATGTAAAAATGTCCATTGCCCATTACAAGGTAATGTGTAATGAATTTTTTTGTCATTACATATTACATTGCATTTTGTAATGAAAATATTTCACATTACAAAATGTAATGTAATGAGTAATGGAATTTTTTACAATACAAAATATAATGTAATGAGTAATGGAATTTTTTTACATTACAAAATCAAATGTAATGAGTAACGGAAATTGTTTACATTACAAAATATAATGTAATGGGTAATGGAATTTTTTTACATTACTTAATGAAATGTAATGGGTAATGAAATATTTTTCCATTACTTTTTAAAGAAGTAATGAATAATGCATTACTTTTTCATTACAAATTTCGCAACCCTGTTTTCAACATATCAAAAACCATTCGTGCTTCGACGTCAAATGTTGTAAGGTTCCAAAAAAATGTCAAATCAATCGGTGAAGAATTAACAATGCAATGTTGCCGTTTGCAGGACTCTATCAGCCGAAGGTGACTTCATACAGCTTCAGTGCCGCCATTTTGTTACAAAATCTTGTGAAAAAACTTATAATAATACTTGAAGATATGTAGAACAAACTCTACTGAATGGATATGCTAGTCCAGTTTCAAGACTGATAGTCTCCATTAAGGAATACATCGCGGGTTAAGGTGGGACACCACCGTGTCGGGTGAAAGAAATATTTTTTTTTTCCATTTTCTCATATTATCCATATATAAGATGTGACGGAAAATTCAAATTTCGCCCTTCGCGTCACGAAAGGGGCGTCGCGCCTCCGCCCGGCGATTCTTCCCGGGGCGCCAGCCGCGTTAGCGGCTCGCCGAGCGGTAGGTCGAGGCGACCCATCTGTCCGACTAGCACAGCTCTTCTTCCGGTAGAGTGGCGGGGTCAGGGGCTAAACGCTTACGCAACAAAAAATAAAAAATAAACACTTGCAGACCTCTGGAGAGAGAGCTCCAATTTTATTAACTCCGAGCTGTTCCTCGGCGGATGACTCGATACAATAACCATATAAAGCCGCCGGCCGGCATATCTCTCTTCTCTCTCTCTTTCACTCTCACTTTTCCAACAGGCCAACAAACACGTCCAACTACTTAAAACACGCGCGGGACCTGCCACGTTCCTCCCTGCACCGCGACCCGAAACTATGCACACGCGAATGAGAGAGAGATTTCTTTAAATTAACGGTAAAACTTTTCCCTTTACGCCGGGGGCGGCCACATTCCACAGGCCGACTTAATTGTCCCCAACAAATACTTCTACTCGTCGACCGTCTCGCTCGTATTTCCGTGGTCAAGTCCCTCCCCGCGAGCGAGACGGTTGACTCGAGATATTCGTCGGTTCACCCCTCCACCGTCCTTCGCGTCGGCCGTTACCGCGCCAGAATTCAATATTAGAAACTTACTAAAATGACGGTGACGATGACGATGATGGGTACGATGGCGATAACGATGACGATAACGATGACGATGACGATGACGATGACGATGGAGATGACGACGACGATGGCGAGTACGATGACCGTTGACAGGTGACGTAGGCCCAGTCTCTGCCCGTCGATCTTACCCAGTGCATCGAGTCTCGCTGCGATTCCTGCCACTGGCAATTACGCGACGTGTGAAGGTCGGGCGAACGCGCCGTTACCGACTGAGGGGGACCGGGGACCAGCCGGCCGCCGTAGGTTCATTTATAATACGCAATACGTTCAAGCCTGAGATGGTCCCCAGCGTCTTTGGTTGTCTGACGCCGCGAGTCATCGAAGAAGTCTGGTACCGTGATGACGGCGTTGGTCACGTTCTGACCGAGATAACCTTACTGTCAGCCTGGACGGTTGCGTAGTCGAACGCCTGCCGATCAGCTTTACACCGCTGATCGTAGTGAAAAGCGTTCCAGAACGTGGGTCCGCTGAATCGTCTCGGATTCTCGAACGAGGGCAAGATCGACGAGGCGCGCTCAGACTGGAAGATACGAGGCCGCTGCTGTGGGAAGGATCTCGAGGTTTCCGAGACGACCGCCATTTCCCCGCGCGCCATCGTACCAATTAATATGGAATGAACGAATAATAAAAAAAAAGAATATAATTATACAATAAAAAGAATAAATATATCAAGGGACAACAAGATAAATAAATAAGAAACGATAACGGCACGCTGGGGCTCCCGTACGAGGATGAAAGCCGAGCGAGAGGGTCGCCATCAAAGTGGCTTTGGGGCTCCTCCATTTTGCCACGTGACAAAGAATATGTGAAAAAATATGTGAAAGCAGGTAGCGCAACGATTTACGTATACTGAAACTTTAAATCACGTTTTTCTCGGAACCACTTCTCTCAACATGGTCGGAGCTATAATTGTTCGACTTTCAATTTAAAAGAACCAAGATTTCCTCAATTGCGGTAGCTATTGTTGTACGTAGCCGTTTTTTCTGTGAAATTTATTATTTTTAAAGCCTCCGAATATAAGAAAAAATCGCGCCAAAATTACATTTTTTTGAACACCCGCAATTCTGTGGAACTTATTTGGTTTAAAAAACGGCTACGTATAACTACAATTACATTTATATAGATTATAAAACTTTTTCATTTTTATTTTTCAGATCAACCATCGTTAAATTATCGATCCAGGTGATCGACCAATTTTTTTATTCAGAGGCTGTATTATGCCTCAGCAACGTTGCTACTTCTTGATCTTTTTAAACAAAAATGTACACAAAATAAATTTAATGTATGCTTAATGGGGGTGTGCGGGTACTCGATTCACGCAGGTACCCGACGGGTTACGTTTTTACAGCACACTCCACTATTGGGTACCCGAATTTGATAATCGGGTACTCTCTAATTTAGGGTACTCGTAAACGTCGAGTACTCGTGAACTTCGAGTACTGTTAAACTTCAGGTATTTGTAAACTTCAAGTATTCGTCGGAACGACTCGGAGATCCGTATCTATTATTTATATTTATTATTTATCGAGGTGTATCGATCCAATAATGGGAGAAAATGAAAACTCGAAGAAGGCGAAAAAACGAATAAATGATAATACTGTAAAAATCTTTTTTCTATTCTCTGTGTGTGTGTGCGTGCGTGCGTGCGTGTGCGTGCGTGCGTGCGTGTGTGTGTGTGTGAGTGTGTGTGTGTGTGTGTGTTGTGTGTGTGTGTGTTAGGGCGGACTCAAAAAGGTCAATTTTCGCGGAGAGTATCGTAGTAGCGCGGAAAAGTTGCGGTTGGCATCACTAAAAAGTGTGCGAAAGACTGGCAAAAAAATTCAACCAAGAACAAAGAATAGCCGAGATTACCAGTTAGCACTAGAAAGAAATAATTAAAATTCGAGGAAATTTTTTGCTTTTATTCAGTTTTTCGACATTCAGATATCTCGATATTTCCTGAAATGCGAGTGCGTTAAAATAAGTTTACCGGAAAAATTGTAAATATACACATGACAAAAATATAAAAATTATTAAATCAATTTTTTTTTCTTATGATCCCCAACCTATCGCCAAAGGGTAGAGACCATAAAACTGGAGTCTATGTCCTGCGTTTCAGTATCCCAGGTAGCAAAATGTTATCTACATGGCATTCGAAAGATATCGCGAAACGGATACGGATAACTTTTTGGTTGTCCAAAAAGACGCCGTTTTGTATTACAAAACGTATCACTTATGTCCGCTGGGCAGATGACTTATTTGTGTCCGATAGTTAACTATACGGCAACTTTTAATGGTTAACAAAGTGTCGACAAAAGGTTAACTCTCTTCGGTTGTCAGTACGTTAGCGCAAAGTCATCAAATCGATATATCTTAAAGATATCTTCCTAAAGGCACAAAAATGGCAAGATACCACTGCCATCTAAAAGTCATCCAATAGGCATCCGAATGACGTTAACAAAACGACATCTAAACGGCATCGAAGAGTACTATCGAAAAGATATCTATTTATTGGCGATATATATGTATAAAAGTATCCTATCCATTTCTTTATAAAAATTAACCTATTAATAGTCTAGAATATTTAATATGGCTCAATAATCTAGACTGTTAATAAGTTAATTTTTATCATGAAGAAATTGATAAGATATTGTTATGTCGGTTTCGAAGTGGGCTAGGTCATTATAAATAAAACATCGATTAATTCATTATAAGTGAAATGTAATTTAATATTATAAAAACGGTACAGTCGTTATTAGACTTCTCTCCCGTTTCACTCAAGTCTTTTGGTGGTTGCCATGCTCCAAGCGATCCCGTGGATAACCTCAAAAGCGGACATACGCTTTTAGAATAAAAACATAGTACATTAAACACATATATGTACTCACAGAGGCGAATAGAATAGTACGATAAAAGGCACTTTCAACACGTTTATTTTTTAAACTACTTGTTACTCACAATTTTTTGCCGGTGAAATTAAATATGACTCGCGAGATACGCACTCTGATTAAAGTGATCCGTTGGATGTGATCTTTAGGATACCATTTGGATGACTTTTCTCTATTTCCCGCCCATACCAAATATCTTAAAAGACAGCATATTACCGATATCTCTATTTCCCGCCCATACCAAATATCTTAAAAGACAGCATATTACCGATATCTGAAAGATGTCATGAAAAAGACGTTTTATGCAATTCGTCTTTATGATATCCTTTGAATAACGTTGAACTACATACAATAGATAACAGTAAATAGATAACTATTTGATAACTTAAAAAAGTCACCAATTGGATAATAATTTGGGATACCTTTTAGACATCCGTTTTCATCGCGGAAAGATATAAAAAAGATAACTTTACGGCACCATTATACGGGATGTCATTTGAAAGATGTAGAATAGTTATCATACGGTCATGTCTTAAAGGTAACCTGACAACGGTAACCTATGGACGTCAATTGGACATTTATGCTGCCTGGGACGTTTTCGTAGCAGTCTCTACTATGCAACGAAATTTGAAATTTTGTTTCGGCAATACAGCTTATCGAGTACCCGATGTGAGACGATCTTAACTTTGATTTGGTTTAAAGATTTTGTAAAAACTCCAAAAATTGACCGAGTTATTACAATTTTAGTGAAGCAGGTCAGAACGTCCCGTTGCGTCACCGTTCTAGCGCTGCGCGGAACATTGTATGGTTTCTAAGGGAATTGATATGACTTTCGCAGATTGAAGGTACGAAAAATAATTGTGTTTTTATCTCAAGCAACTAGTCCGTACACCAAGGCACTTTCTTACAATTTAATTTTTCAAATAACAATTGGGACGAAAGAGTGCATTTCATAGACATACATTTAATAAAAAGATCTTTTATAGGTTTACTAGCTCCATTAGTAATGGAGATATAAACGACGAAAACTAATCGCATCACATCTCACTCATCGTCTCATCCTATTCACTCATCGATCCGTCTTTCTCATAAAAATGTTCCTTGTTCATATCTTCATCATCACTAATGAAGCTAAAAGAAAAAATGAAAAAAACATTTTTTTTTGTCAACTCAAAAAGAAACGTCTTTTATTTCAAACGCTTTGTCCCACAAAATGCACTTTTGCATCACGATTGTCATTATAACAATTAAATTGTTTATAATGAAAAAAACATTTGATTCTAGAACAAAATTAATGTCCTATTCGTATTGCCTGTACCCGAAACCATAAAGAACCACCGAAGATATTGAGCAGACCCAAACATTTATACGGAATTTGTACATGGAAAAGGTGGAGTTAGTACGTTTTCTTCTCTTGCGTTAATCTCGAAATGATATTTTGCAATATGGCGTACGTGATATCTCAAAATCTAATCGTCCGATTTACTTCAAATTTGGACTGAACGTATTTTATAACACATTCAATCCACAGACCCGATGATTTTTTCAAATGCTCCTCCGTTTGTTAATAACAAACGTTTAAAGACGTTATTTTTTTATCAAAAATCGACATTTTTCAAAACAGTGCAATTAATGCAAATTTCGAAAACGTATCCGGTGGGTTTGTTGCCTCACCAATGTACTAAAAGTATATTTTACCATTTTTTACTTTACGTGCGGAGGCTACAGTCCTGAGATTTAATAAGAATGATTACGCTGTTTATATTATATTTATATTTATATTTATATTTTTATTACAAAATATATATCATATATTTCGCAATAAAAAAATGGTGACGTGTCAAGACTATGGACTATCTGTGTGCGAAAGATCGACCTTATCATCGCAATACCTGAGACGATTAAAAATATTGAAAATCACTCTGGTTTCTTAGCTTCAAGGTTATGCATACCCCTTAACAAATGACAGATTCTCTTTCATTATTAAGGATAAGAATGAAATGTTAAATAAATAATATATTATTGGTGAATACTATTTTGTCTTTAAGAATGAGCAGATCACTTAAAGAATGAGCATGGTGAACTCATAATATGTCGATCCTAGATGAAAAACAAGGAAATAAAAAATAATTGGCCCGTGATGCTCTAAAAATATTGATGCAAGATTAAAAATGAAACATGATTAACATTCTGCACGTTTGTTTCTATTTTTGTTTGTGCTGGCTTCAGTACAAGTATTACTTAAAAACATCTCATACCGTTAACACTGTAATGAATATCGGGTACTGGATATGTGGATTTGGAATTTCTGTTTGTGTCTACATATTTGTGTGCATTTTTCGTGTGTGCTTTCTCGATCTTTATGTTTTCTTTCCAATAGGAACTGATTGTTTTACAGGTGAATCTAGATCGTACGATACGAATAACAGAATGTACCTGCAAAGCTGGCTTATCGGCTCAAGGATGCAAACATGTAGCAGCGGTCTGCATTTTCATAAATAACGAATGAACGCAATCAAAATCCGCAATGTTTCAATCAGCCTGGTCAGAGCCAAGTTGACAGATATAAAAAAGGTTGCACTATTTTAAAAATGTTCCCGGGAAAAGATATAAAGTCTATTCCCGATTTCGAGATGGGGCATGTTTTCACCCCACACCACAACAATATCGCGTACCACCCACTTTTTATTTATTCCACAGAGCCCTTTTTAACGTGATTAATATGTAAACTGCACAGCTGACCGTAGTCGAACGTCCACAAGTTGCCGGAATCTGCCACCAAGCCGCACCACTAGAGATATCCAAGAGGCGTATAGCAGAGAATCGGTAGGCAAAACGGCACTCTTGATCTGAGAAAACGGCAGCGGTCTCTCGTTCGATATCAATATATATATATATATATATATATATATATATATATATATAATATACATAAATTTAATTACCGGACCGTTCATGCTCGACGGAGCAGACCCCATTGGACCTTAACCATTGCGGTATCTCTCTCTCTCTCTCTCTCTCTCTCCTTCTTTAGATCTCTTCGGCGTGTCGTGTGTACACGAAACAATCACTTTACGTGAAAGTATGAAAATAATTCCGTCTATGCGAGAGAGACGGCATCGCCGACTTGGGGCCAATACAACATGGGCAACACTTCTCTGTTCCGATATACATACATACACACGCACACACACATACACACGCACACACACACGCACGCGCGCACACACACACACACACACACACACACACACACACACACACACACACACACACACACACACACACACACACACACACACACACACACATATATTATACTGAAAATAATATCGATCTCCCCGAGTTCTCGTTGTTCGCGAATGAGCTCACGGCCGTTAAATTATCCCCTCGTCTATATGCCCGCCCATATTCGCCGGCCCGATTCACACACAGGTATTTGTTTTCTTTCCTACTTTTTTTGTTATGCCTTGCAACAAAAAAAAACTATTTCCTTTCCGGGCAATCAGAGATAGGTGGCGATCGGTCGATATACCGTATACTCAGCGAGGTGCTGAAAGACAAAAATGCACGGGAATATCGATCGTGATATCGTGAGACGGGCCCTTTGCTCGCTAACGGAACCGGATATCATGCTTCGCGTAACGATATTCATTATGCGAGACATGTTTCGTATATCTTACGAATATCGTGAAATTGTAGAGTCTTTCTGCACTGTAACCCGATTTGAAACGGAAATTCGAATTCCCGCTCGCCGGTACATATGTGCGTAATAAGGTGTACAATTTGACGAGAAGAGAGGCTCACGTGAGAGAAAGGGGGGTTTGCGATACCTTCCTCTCCAGTGAGAAGCGTAACTCGGCCTCTTTCGCTCCGGGATCGTTCGCCGATAAACACACGTCACCAATTTCGACAACATTCTTAGAGTCTCGAGAGAATCGAAAATCGATTTCGTCCAGAAGAAGGAAATTTGGCCTGGCCGCCCAGAATTTCCACAATTTCGATCCTGCTACCTGGACACAACGAACGTCGGATCCCGGAGCAAAGAAAGAGCCAACGCGGGAACGTTCTCGGCCTCGAGAGAACATAGATCCAAGCTGAGTACCCTTATCGCAGTATATTGAATCTGTCGAGGGAAATCCGCCTATCAATCGCCCCGAATAATATATATATAAATATACGTCTATGCATGAAATCATGTTCGGGATTCGTCGGAGCTGTCCCGCAGCAGTTTCCCCCTGTCTCTAAAGCGAATTGTATGCCGTTATCTAAAGTGAATTATATGTCGAATTATATGCTCATACAAAATAAAATATTTTCGTTGTTTCTTCGGCATGTAAATCTCACAGCACGTTCATATTTTCCGACGGAAATTGAGCTTAAAATATAATTTTGAGAATTGTGTCTCTGTGAGCTACGTGGGAAAAGGGGCGAAGGCTTTTTCGTAGAATTTTGGTGTAGTGGGACTGAATGCTTGGAAATCTTAGGTGTACTTTGTCTCGTTCGGTCGAGTAGACTTTGAAAGTAAATTTCTTCTTCGACAGGACCGTAGCGCACCCTTCAGCATTTATTAGGACAGTGTTCCGTAAATACTGGATGTAAAAACGCCCTGGTTAGCTTTAAACATTAGGTTGCTCGAATTTGTTGTGCTTTTTTCTGGGTATCCGATTGCTAGTGTTGTTTTATGAAAAACAGTATTTTTAAAAACTTTAATCTTACTTCATTTTTTACATAGAAAAGTTAGTTCTTACAAATTTTCCCTCAACCTACGAACGTGTACAGATTTTTCCTTTTTGCCCTAATTCTGTGATCAAAATACTTTTTTCTACGTTATCGTTCCAATACTTGAGAGAGACTTCTCAATTATTTTGCGGAAAAAGTCGTGCGAAACCGTTTTACTATGAAATGAATGCTCAAAATGTTTCTTGGACACGAAAAATGAGAAAAAAAACCTTGACAGAAAAGGCAGTGTTACTTTGTAACAGGCGTGAGTTTGCGTGCACTACGTCACATATCGCGGTATATCGCATTGGTTAATTGCGGCTGTCGTCTCCTTCACGATTTACGATCGCGGATGGACTCGCAAGTGCATCGGGATAAACTGCATAAAAGTTCGCTGCATGGTACGAGACCAGGCAGAACTTGGCCCGAGAAAAATATCACTATATTTAGTGTCGAGCTCGTGCGTTGTGCGATATGGTTGCTTCGTTTGTCCGGGGTGCTCGTGCCAGTTAGAGACGATCGTAGATTACCGATTCCCCAACGTACAAGCCTCGTATACCTTTTATGTACAGGGTATCCCGTTTTAATTGTCCCAGTCCAATATTATCGAAACCATTAATGATACTGAAATATGTTTCAGGCAAAAACCGAAATATTTCGATCGGAAAATGATATGGTATGAGTAAGTTTTTTCTATATAAAATATGGTCCATACGGAGGACATAGGAAGGTCATAACTGATTTGTCAAAAAATGGAGTCATGCTTGTCAATGGACCAATCAATGCAGTACTGTTGTACAGGGAATGACGACCTGCATCGCTTGGTGCATTATAAAGTGTAGAATGTAATTATAATTAACATTTTTTATTTATTCAAATTTTAATTCTAAATTTTTTATTGTAAGCAAAATCTTGTCAGTTCTCATAATAATCTTGATTATTAACATTTTATTGTAATGTTGAATTTTAAAGGATTTCTCATAACTTTAATGATAATACTTTATTTTTATTTTAATTATTACAATTTTATCATAATTAAAAATGATTTGATATTATTGTAATTTAGTATTTGTATATATTATTCTTATTTGATTTTTTGGAATTTTAATGTGCATATTTTTATTACAATTATAATGTATACAATGTATTGTTATGTAAAAAACTGGCCCACACGAATAATTTACTCCCCGAAGCCGTTTAACCTCTGTCCGAAGCGTATTTTTGTTTCATCGGCAGATTCGAAGACATTCGAGGTCGTCGACTCAAATTGTGCATCCTGCTTGCACACAAGCCATTATAGACAGTGGTTTTATGCATAATTTTTAGACGGCCTTGACGAAATTTTCAAAAAGTACAATTTCATTTTTATTTTTCCACCATTCCTTTAAAGTTAATTTTTTTATACGATCCATATCTTTCCCTAAAATAATTAGCGAATGTTAGGATGTTCAAATAATTATATATATACTAGCTGACTAATTCATTGATTAATATAAACTATTATTCGTCATTAAATTATCGGGGATCACTGATCAATCGACTAGGCTTGGAATGTTTCATGCAAATATATACATACCCACACACATCTATGTGTGCGATATCTGAGAAATGTATGCCTTTCCACATCTTCACTTGTATTCCAGGACCTGATTTCGCAAAGAGTGTTTTGTAACTTTTCTCTTTCGTTCGTTTCACACTCGAAATATAATAAACTTTCGGAGTTAAAGCATATTTTTTCTCGAAATACGGTTATTTCAGTCCTTCTTCGTGTTTTTTTTTTTCGTACGGATTCCTCACACCCTGATAAATTTCCGTTGTGTTGGAGAACTCGTTACGCGCGCGTACATGTGCTTTTAGTAGCTTTATGTGCTTTAGTGCGCGAGTATATATATATATATATATATATATATATATATATATATATATATATATATATATATATATATATATATATATACAACATCCGACTTCGTTATGAATTCAATATACATCGAGCCTGCCCGTCGAGAATAAATCGTTTTTTTCTTCGGCCAAAGCGTAGGCCATATACGCATACAGGTACACATACATTATACAACAGCATATATTGTATTTATATGATAAAATGATTAATGACATTCGGTGTGCTCCGGGTGACGCGACGACAACGTAGACCGGTGGTGATCATCGAAGATCAGTGTCAATAAAATTAGACAATGAAAAACCGACGATACATCCACCTCGAGAGCAAGATGTCCATTAATCAATCTCTCTGTTATGAAACATTTATGGAATTAGAAAAGCGGGTTTTGTGTTTTATTTTGTGCTTTTTCTAAAATATAAATATAATTTTCGAATTAAACCGGTGCAATGGTCTAGTGGTTAGCGTGCTTGCCACTAAACCTGCGGACCGGGAGGTCCCGGATTCGAATTCCAGTCGCGTACATTTCGTCATGAAATGTCTTTCTTCGGCATTTCGCGGCGGAATAAGACTAGTTCCACAACTGGGGGGGGGGGGGGGGGGGCTAACTTGATGACCGGCTGTATTGGTATAGGTTTTCTGCAGTTTCCCTATACCCATGACAGAAATATCATGATGAATATGATACAGTGGGGGAAGTCGACAGCGATCACAAGGGTGGGGGGCGGGGGGTGAAGAAAAAAGGAGTGTGGAAAAAACAGTGGAGTAAAGAAACAGTCAGAGTGGGGGAAAAAGCGATAACAAACGCAAACAGTGTGTACATAGGAAAAAAAAACAAAAAAAATAATATAACTTTAAAATTATCGGTTTATGGATCGATTTTTATCGAAAATAAATATTATGAGTAAATAAATGAATATTATAAGATAATGTTCATTGTTCCGCAAATCGAATATAATTTTGAGTCTATATGAATTTAATCAATTTGTATTGATGGAATTCAGACAGATGGAACATTTTTATCAATTTTTTTCATCCTGTTCGGGTAGGGGCATATTTATTCATAAGTTTATCTGAAACTTCGTTTCATTGTTCCGCAGCGTAATCTTTATCGGAATTTAATCGATTTTTATTGATAAAATTCCAAGAGATAGTAAAATGTTGTTAATTTTTATTTATCAAATTCAAATAGGGTCATATTTATTTTCCATCAGTGGAATAATTAATATTAACTTTTATCTGAAATTTTATTTTATTATTTTGCCCAAATGAAATATATGCTAATTAAAATAGCGCGAGGAAAGAAAAGTTCACGTCTCGTAATACGTCGGAATTATTTTTGAAAAGCTGTTCATTATGCTCATGAACATTGAATTTTTTAAATAGCCACATATTTTCCAATCGTTCGGCAGTTTTGTTATCAATTGCGATGGGGCGAGTGAAAAAAGGATCCGGATAAAAAATCTGCACACGAAGAGATTTCGTACGAACCTTTTTCTTCATATTTGCGAATTCGTAATTGCCCATTTATTTTTTTCTTGGGCAATTCATCAATCATCCATTATTCTTATTCACTCGTATGCTTCTTGGACTTGTGTGCGTCGGTGAAATCTCTCCCGTAAAATACTCGACTTTATCACGCCAGTAAATATGCATATATGTATATAACCCTGAAATCGGCACCGCGCAAAAGCATTCCGCGCGATCTTACACTTTCCGCGCACCACTCTCACCTCTAATAGATTTACATGCACTTGCCAATGTATAGGGTGTCGCGATTTAAAAAAAAGCAGAAAACAATTATGAATCCATGGAATTGATAACTCACAGAAGGAACATTTATCGAGAAAAATTTGAATTCAAAATAAAAAAATTGATAAATTGGGTATTAAGGCGAAATGAAGCTCGATTCCGAAGGTGAAGAAATTTGGTAAAGTTTTCGGAAATTGTAACACAAACGGCTAGAACAAACGACTTGAATTTTTCACAGCCGTTGACTGATAACGAGCGAAAGGGCCTTGCACTACTGGATGATCGCTTTTTTGTTACAATTTTTTTATGATCAACTTTTGTTATTATTTTTTTGTCACCAGTTTTTTATTACAATTTTTTATATCTTTTTGTTACAAATTTTTCCTTTCTTTTAGTTAACATTTTTTATTACCATTTTTTTAATTACAACACCGTATATCTCGGCTCCCGGTTTCTCCAAAAGCGTTATAGTCAAGCTAGGCCACTTAAAAAAAACATGATCCTTTTCTGCTTACCGATCGATTGTATTCGGCAATCGTACTTGGGCACCCGCAACTCTGATAGGCCGACCTGCATTCACCCTTAAGAAAGTAAAGAATTCCATGCAGCGCGGTGATTAAAATTCTCCATGCGTGCCTTTTACACTTTAGATCGACGCTGGCAAATGTGTCTAACACTCCGAGACTGCACCGCGGGTTCACACATTTCCTGACATACCATCGCTACATATATTCGCACGATATCGCGTAATATTGATTTATCGAGAGAAACGCGAATGCTGCTATCGCATGACGGAACAGTATGCAGACGAATAATTGGTTAAGGGACTGCGCTGCTTTGGTAACCCAGTCAAACTTTTTTCTCATCCTCTCTATTGCTCTTTCTCTCTGCTCCCTGTAAAAGAAGAAATTTGGATATATTTTTGAAAACCGTTCCACTCCAAGCTATTATATAATATAATTTTTTTTTTTAATAGACTTTATTGCTCCGGGCAACGCACTTCCTCAGTTTGCACTGGGAAACATTCAGCTACCCCCGGGGGTTAGGCTCGGTCTTAATCTAGACCGGAACAATAACGCTGGACGGCACTCGAGGGTTCCGACATCACCCCAGTCAAAAAGTCGCGCGAAAAATCCCATATATCGCTCTGCGATAGCCGCTCCCTCAAGCCAGAGGGTTAGCGGCTACCGATGATGAGGACAACGAGAGTTACCCTGAATCCTCGGTGCAAACGACGTAGCTCGGCCAGGAGAGGCTGATACTTGAGCCGTTTCTCCTCTTCCTTTCGCGACACGTTCACTTCGGCCGGAGCCGAGAACTCAATGACGTATATCGTCTTGTCGTCGAAATCGAAGAGGACAACATCAGGCTTAGTCGCTTGAAGCGGCCCGATGGTCGCGAATGAGAAGTTCCAATAAATCTTGCACCTCTCGCCCACGACAACGGACTCAATATCTCCTGGTAAATAAGGCGGCACGGGCTCCCGGTCTATCCCATAAGAGTGCCGTAGATGATAGTACAACACTCTTAGGGCCGCGTTATGGCGATAGATATATCCGGAGACTGCATATACCGGGCAGGCCGACAGTAGATGCATTAGTGTCTCCGGCGATTGTTTGCATGCACGACACAAAGTGGTCGGCAGAGGCGGACCCAAAACGCGACTGCGATAGACCAGGGTGTTGATGACTCCGTCTTGGCAGGCGCAGATAAACCGTTCGGTCTCGGACATCAGTCCAGCTGACCGCAAGAAGGAAAAGGTCAGCTGGGTGGACAGCCCCTGTTCCTCGATGTGGTGAAAAAACACACCGTGCATGGGTCTGTCCACGTGCTGCCGAGTCAGGACAGTCTGCTCGGCAGCCCTGATTGCCCGCCGACGTCGGGACTTGGGCAACCGAGCGACGGAGTCTATTGGCAAGGCGCCACGCCGGCGCCGGCGGAACTCCAAGCCGAGGGTCTCTGCCGCACGATCTGCCGCCTTATAAAGAAAAGCACCCGCCCCATGAAGCTCATGCTGGTGCACAATCTCCAGGAGCGGGTCCGAGCTCGTTATTACATCGCTTGCTATTCCGAGGACCATGCGGTCATGAAGACACTCCAATCCCAGGAGCCCACGCCCGCCGCTCTGACGCAGCATATAGAGGCGCGGGGTGGAAGATCGAGGGTGCAGACTCCGCTGGATGTTCATTATTTTGCGTGTGCCGATGTCCAGCTGTTTAAGCTCGTCTCTGCGCCATTTGACGACGCCAAAGGAGTAGAGCAGGACCGGGACAGCGAGCATATTGGTGGCAGTGATCTTATTTTTCCCAGACAGATCTGATTTCCAGATCCGTCTGAGACGCCGCCTATATTCGCTGCGGAGGGCCTCCTTGACACCCTCAGCGTCTTGTACAGAACGCTGATCGATGCCAAGGTACCGATAAGACCCTCCGGCGTCCAGGTGTTTGAAGACGCTCCCGTCCACCAGCCGAACATCAGCCGCGACACCCTCTGCTCTCCCTCTCCTGAGATGAAGAACAGCGCACTTGTCCAATCCGAAGTCCATTCCCGCCGCCCGCGTGTACGTCGCTACGATGTTCAAGAGGAGCTTAAGCCCCCCCTCCCCAGGAGCGTATAGCTTGAGGTCATCCATATAAAATAAATGGGTGATCCCTCGCCCACGCTCACCGGGGGGCCCCGCTTCGTACCCGCGAGCAGCCCGCAAGGCGATTGACAAGGGTAATAGTGAGATGCAAAACAGGAGGGGGCTGAGAGAATCTCCCTGGATAATCCCCCTCCTATACCCCACCACTCCGGTCGACACGTTGCCTTCACTAGTCTTAACTGTGAAGCGTGTCTTCCAGAGCGGCATGAGTTGCCTAATGCATTCCACTATGTAAGGACTCACCGAAAGGCGTTCGAGTAGGTGTATAATCAGTTTGTGACTGACAGTGTCGAACGCCTTACGGTAGTCTATCCAAGCGACTGAGAGGTTACGCTTGTGCTGGACCGCGTCTTGCGTGATGCAGCGGTCCACCAGCAGGTTCTCCTTACAACCTCCCAGTCCCCTCTTGGATCCCCTTTGTTCGTGTATCTCCCGCCATGCAGGCTCGATCTCGCCCAGAACACGCTCATAAAGAATCTTTGTGAAGATCTTACAGAGCGCATTCAGACACGTTATCGGGCGGTAGTTCTCCGGATGAGACAGATCCCCTTTTTTGGGGATTAACACCGTTCTTCCCTCTGTCAGCCACGTAGGGATTGGCACCGTCCCATCAATGAACGACGAGAAGATGCGGGCCAGATGGGTATGGGTGCACGTGAATTTCTTCCACCAGAAGATGTTAATCCCATCCGGCCCGGGAGCGGCGTGGTTCCTCATGCTACTCACCGCCTTCTCCACCTCACCCCGCGTGACTGGAAAACAGTCGCCACGCTGACTCGGCTGTTGCCGGCAGTACGTGTCGAACCGTCCCAGAGCTGGAGTGCTTTCATCAAAATGACCCGCCTCGCTATACAGCTCTCCCCAAAACCGCTCCACCTGAACAGCTGTTGGCACTGTGTCGGGGGCAGGCGTAGGTGGTTGGAACCAGCGGCCTGGGTCAGAACGGAAGAGGGCGTTGTCTAACGCCCGACCCAGCCGCCTCTCTAGGGATTGCTTCGCAACCCCCAGGTTCCGCACCTTCTCCACGTAGCGTTCCTTCACAATAAGAAGGATAGCTTTGTTCAATGTGTGGTGACGGCATTTCAGTTCCGAGCTGATTTTTCGGATTTTAGGGGTAAACGCCCTCCCCGCCGTAATGAAGTCTAACACACACTTAACACGGGATGCCTGCCTCCGCGCTTCATTGATCTTATTCTGGAGCTGTGCAACGCGCCGCCGAGTCTTAGCCACAAACGCCGCCTTATCATTGCGTGTCTGAGGCTTCGACTCAACAGCAGCGCGATACTCAGCCCAGTTCAAGCTGAGGAGATCAGCGGTCTCGGGGATCGCTGCCGCGAGGGATTCATTTGCCGCTTCTAGGCAACCAGGCTGAAGAGAAAATTTCCCAGTGATTCTCTCCCTCCTTGTTCCCCAGTCCTCTGTCAAATCGACGCGCCAACGGGGGGGTTCCGACTGCCGGGGGGTTCGATCTTGAGGCCGTCCGGCAGAGCTCCGTGCGGAACGCGCGGAAGAGCGCCTGCCGGACAGCTCTGGTGGTAGTAACAAGAGATCGTAGCCTTGTCGTCGCAAGCGGGCAGCCTGGTCTCGCAGATGTTGTTGCGAGAGGTGTGCAAGCTCTGGGTGCTCTTGGCTTCACAGGGCCTACAACCTCGCCATGTCGCCCCGCCGCGACGGTGCGCTTTCCCTCCAGCAGCGGATGAGGTCTTCCTTGAGTTCCTCCGTCCACTCGAGGCGCCGATTTCGAGCCGTGGTCGTTACCGTGGATCCGATCCGGGTGCCCCTCCCAACTGATCCTTGGTCCCCATCCGAGAGGGACCGGTTGTGGGGGGCTTGACTAGGTGGTGTTCGAACCTAGTTTTCGGCGTGCCAGATGGTTGGCCTGGCACGTCGGTGGCTATTGCGGGGGAGTTGCGCTCCCCCGGGCGATGGGCACGCCAGCTTCCCTACGCCAGAAATAATAATAATAATAATAATAATAATAATAATAATAATAATTATTATTATTATTATCATGTATATATTAATGTTATGAATAAAGGTGATGATATGAATACTATGAAAATAATAATGATAATGACACGAAAAAAACAATAACAAGTATCATTAATCATAATAATTAATTCAATAAAATGATAATTAATGTCGCTATTATTGTTATTGTGTGATAACAATAATAAATAATGGATTATGTAGCAATAAAAATTATTATTATTATCATAAAAACTATAATTATAATAAATATAAACAATCGTAATTTCATATAATTTATAATATGCTAAATGATAATTATTACAATATTATTCCCTTCATTATCATTATTATTTATATGGTATTCATATCATTATTTTTGCTTGTTCAATACACACACACACACACACACATACACACGCGCGCGCGCGCACGCAGGCACACGATAACAACATTAATAACGGAAATGACTAAAATATTGTTAGTAATAATTATTGTTGTTTTTGTTCCTCACTGCGGGATGATATACAATCGTATTTTTATTAGTTATATTATTAATGTTTTTGATGACGAAAATTGTCATTACCATCAATATTATTGTAACCGGATTCTATATCATTGCCTTTCAATGACGTACAGACGAAACTCTACCCAACAACATACACAGGAACAATTCAACAACAACAATGCCCACTATTATTGGTATTACTATCATAATCCGAAATGTGATGCGAAAGTATTGACGTGTTCCGATACCGTTCGTATGATAAGAAATTTGCGCTGGTCAACTTGAATACACTAATATGCATTTCATACACGTATTGTGTTACAGGTCCGTGGGTCAGACAACATTTACTCGGGCCCTCTAGACACGCACCCCCTGTGGTCTACGAGATATCGTTTAAAAACGCCTATACTTGCATATTTCCAGAAAGTTTTGCGCAATCGAGAATACACGCGTGCGTGCGTGCGTGCGTGCGTGCGTGTGTGTGTGTGTGTGTGTGTGTGTGTGTGTGTGTGTGTGTGTGTGTGTGTGTGTGTGTGTGTGTGTGTGTGTGTGTGTGTGTACGTGCGTGTGTACGTGCGTGCGTGCGTGCGTGCGTGCGCGTACAAGACCGAAAGGTAAGCCGATAAATCGGCGTAATAATGAGATCAGAATAATAATTAATATTTAAGGGACCATTCCAGTGTGACTGGCTTGAAAATGGCTGATTTTCATCATTTTTTTACATCAAATTCGAAAACCAGTCTAATTTTTTTCGTTTCTTCGAACGATTTATTTTGTACATAAAAATGTTTTATTGATTTAGTTTTATTGTTTATAAAATCTGATTAGTCATTGCAGAATGATGCCTAAAAAGAATAGCGCAGGACCGTGGAAAGTCCTACTCCTCCAAAACCTGTCTGAAAGCAACAAAAATCAAAAAGATAAAAGTATGATAATCTCTAGAGGCGTACCGACGATTTTTTCTTGACGAAAATTAAGCGAATGGTGGCTATCTTAAAATTAAGTGTCAAATTGGACCTTTATGTCAACAGTTTTTCGTTGAAAAATGTGAAATTAAAAAAAAAGACTTCCGTACGACGCACAGTGGGGCAAAATCCCAAAAAGCTGGCCAAAACTCGAAAACGTTATAAATTTGGCTGAAAGTCAGTACTCGGGGGTTTTCGGGGTCGCTGATTATGAACCCGAAGTCAAATTTGGAAATTAAAAAAATGGCGGATTTGACATGAACCACTTTTATAGAGAAAGTACACAATCGATACATATGTTGTATAATATGACAAAACATACCAAAAATATTTGCTTCCAGCGTGATATCTCCAATTCATGGAAAAATATTAATGTCGGATAGCGATGTTGTCAAATCTGCGATGGACAGCATCTGTATTCGAGGTCCACCCGATTCGCTATCAGCATCGGTACTCGCAGCAGCTTCGAGTGAATTGAGAGCTTGCTTTAGTTGCCGTGTCCCTTGATCGAGATCTCCTAGTTTTGTTGTAATTAAAATTAAAGATTCAGCATCAAGAGCATTTTTTAAATGAGGCACTTTGTTCGTTGCGTTAGTACGAGAAAAGTAGTTTGAACGCAAATTCTTAGACTTTGATATTTTCAAAAAAGCAAGGTTTGCATTCAATAGAAAGAAAATAATCTAGTGAAGGTGGGCCTCAACGAATACTTACGTGCTTCGTCGATTATATTCTTGAACGGATATTTTTTCTAATTCGATGCCGGTGATTTTTCTTGCTTGACCCACTTTTGAATTTTTTTGTTCGCAATGTGTGCAGGATACCAGCACTTTTGATTTCCGTCATCCAGAATAAACCAAGATTTCAGTACTAATTCGATTACCGGAACGTCGTTGATGGTTTCGTTAAACTCGACGATCAAAAATCTCGTCGATTCGCGAAGGGTTTCCATGCTGAAAATAAATTTGAGGCTATTTTCTACGATCTCCGATGATACGGTACGTTCTTCGTTGATTATCAACGGTAATTATAATATTTCTTCCAAGAATTCATATCAAATATATAATAAAATAGTAAAAACTTACTTTATTGTACCGGAGAATCAGCCCAAAGAAATTAATGACGAGCGACGGACGAACGCGATGCCGGTATGCCGATCAATTCTTGCCGCGCCTGCACTACGTTTTAGGTTAGAGTAACGCTCGCGCATCGAAATCGTGAGATTGGGCGCACATTGGTAAATACGCAGTGCCGGTCAAATGCCAATCGTAGTGTGAACGTCAAAAGTTATATTTAAAAGTTTAATATTTACAATTAAGATAAGTAATAATTTAGAAAAACACCCTGAAAACAATATAATTGAAACGGTTACTTATTCATTTTATTTGCAGCGACAAGATTAAATGTTTCCACTGTGCACGTGCAGTAATGTTATGGCATAACATTTACTTTTCACATTGAGGAGTATACATTTCAATTCAACTGCTTCGAAAGGTAAGGTGACTATTTCATTAGAAATCTCTAGAATTTGAAAAAAGCCGAACTTATTCGACAGTTCAGGTTCGGAAAAAATATCTTCAACACTTTTCACTAACGATCCATTCAGAAAAAGTTCTTTTGCACGAGAATTTCTTCGATTTTTCTTTGGATTCGTTGTCGGTATATTGCTCACAAACATGATATTGCCATTTTTAATTGAACAACATTATTCGGCGGCATTTATGAAATTATCATGCCCTTCACGTGTACTTCTGTGATATTGTTATTTTAGGAGCAAAAATGCTTGTACTGGTTCGGAGACAGCATATGTGAAAAAATCACAGCGCCGCAGTATAGGAGGATAAACCGATACTGACTAATGTAAGTCGCTTTCCATCTGTCTATTTCCATCTGATCATTTTCTCTAGCGAAGCCATCAACTCCTTGAAGAGACGCTCCTGTGATTTTTTCATCCGAAAAGGGGTACTGCGAGAGATTCACTTTTCAAGAAGCCATTTCATTACTCCCAAAAATAAAAGATCCATTGAATCGAGTGGGACAGACTTGATTATATCAAATTTGGGCAATTCAAGAAGTGGTGTGTGTGTTGTCCAGGTGAATGATGATTTCTGTCTTTTTTCAGGTTGAATGACCTCTTCGTTCTCTTTGGACAATCAAGTTCTAGATACACTCGCTTTCCGTTAATGGTGATACCCTCAATAGTACAACGTTCGCATGCATTGAAGCCTTCATGACTTTTAACACACTTGAGGTATGATCGAGATGGTGAATCACAAATTAGTGCACTTATTCGAAATAGACATTTTAGTCCCCAAATAACTACACCATTTGTAATTAGTGTTTTCGCTTCTGAAATAAAATCTTTCAAGCATTCAGACACTGTGTGTGGTTTTGAATTACCCAAATAAATTGCAATCACAAATGGGTTGCATTCGAAATTACTGATGTGAATCTTCATAAGGATGGGCCAGAACTGTTTGTTGGAGCCGCGGTACACCTGGACACCATCAACATTTATAAACACTTCGATTTTCGTATTAGTGAATACATCTGGAGAGATTCTCTTTTTCAATTGATTTTCTATGTCAATATAGGCATAACTCCCTAGTGATTCCTTTTTTGTCAGCATTGGTCGCACATTCCCGAACGTTTGAGTGCCCAAAAGAGTCTGCGCTGTTTTCGGAAAATTTACGTATCCTTCGGAACGGAGGAGGTTCAAAAGATCTGTGAGAACCATATGTTGCAGCGTTTTTGCATGTTTAAGTGCATATGCAACAAACTTTTCTTTCATCGTCAAAGGTGGTTCGGTAGACTCCACGCATTCGCCGTCTTCTGACAGATCATCGAGTTGTTCATCGCATACATCAGTAAATATTTCGGCGATTCGATCGTCGAATGATTCGTTAACTTGTTTATCCAACTCTCCATCTAGGGGCTCATCAATTTGTTCAGCGGATACTCCGTCGACTGTTTTATCAGTCAGAGCGTTCGAGCACATTTCCGGTTTTTCGTTTTTTTTTAAGTTGTCCAGCATCGCTTGTTCTGCATTTTCGTATTTGGTTAACTTATTTAATGTTCCAAGTTTTTTCACCCTGTCGTACGGTTTCGACCTATCAATCAATATTCACTTTTAATGTTCTCAATGAAGCACATCTACACTACCCAGAACACTGTTTTCTAGACAGCCATTATTGCGACGAACAATATGTGCCACTAAAAAGTTTCGAGTATGGTTCACATTTATCATTGAAAGACGACATTGGCACAGAGTGGGCTATTCGTCGCATGCCAATGCTCGCATTGAGTACTATATAGTGCTCCTAACAATTAGCACACGTCGACACCAACGATCGTTTGCTTTTCTAAAACCGACACTGGCCCACGATTGTCAATTTGTCATCATCATCGGCCTAAGATTGGTGCAAACGTCCATCGCCGACGGTCGTTTACCATTCTGAAACCAGCATTGGCCGAGAATTGTCTCTATGTCGCATGCCAACGCTTGGGTCAAGTATATATTGAACACTGGTGAATAGATTGGCCCGAGGCTGCGATCAATATCGGGTGAAAACGGTTGGTTACCCAGTACTGCACCATAGGTCGGCCATATTGTCAGCGTTGGAAATTTTTTCTCGAGATTCAGAATATTTTTGCAGAAATTTGCCTTCAACTCTTGATGCTTGCCGCCACTTTTTATGCGTCATGCAACAACTTGCGGAGGACAGGTTTTGCATTGTCTGATAGAGCAAAGGGGCGTAGCAGATTCTAAAATTGCAAAATATAAAATGTATATAGATAGATAATTCCATATTCAACCTCGTTACTATTATTTATTTCAAAATATTATTTGAAAAGAAAAAGAGGATATTTATCAAAGTGTATTACGTATCATAGAACTCGATACAAAAACGAGCATTTTCAATCATTTTTTTTTATAGTAATTAAATTTGTTTTACAAAAGTGGTTACACAGACTTCTTATGTTATATTTCTACTTGACTTGTACAAATATTCAAGAAAAAATATTGATTGTTTATAAAAATATCGCCATCTTTGTCGGACCCCCTTCGGCATCGAGTGCTTTGTGGTGACCATGATAAAATTTTACTGGATCATCTGAAATTAAAAAAAAAACAATAGTGTAATAATAAATCTAGTCCTTAGTCGATGTTTTTTTATGAAAAATTAACAAAACGGCGGCTTCCAACAGACAACTTTCGATTTTCGACCAAAAAATCGCTCGTTTATTCTTTTTAAAAAATATAATTTTTCAAAAAAAAATAAAAATCCTTCGATTAAGAACTAGTTTTTAATGCTATCAATAAGCACACAAAATTTCATCAAAATCCATCAAGTGGGTTTTGAATAATAGTGGTCACCGACTTGAAATCATAGTTTTGAGAAAAAAGCGTTTCAAGTTTTTCGATATGGATACGGTGTTATATAGTATTTTCGTAAAATTTTGAGCTCGATGGATGAAGCTCAACTTTTTTTAATGTATTTTGATCCGCTTTATCCGAATATCACAATTTTCGTCGAAAAGTCGAGCATCCGATTGTTTATGGCCAATTGTTAAAACGTTTTTTTTTTAATTCAAGTTTTTCGGAATATTTTCGGAATATTTTTTAAAAAATATTTTGGGCAATTACAAACGAAAGTATTCTTTATAAAATTTTGCTAAAGTTCATAGTTTTTTTTAAATAAATGTTTTAAAATTTCTAAAAGGGTTTTCCAATTTAACACTTGATTTATGTATAGAAATACTAATTAAAGAATTACTTACATCGAATCATCATTTCCTGGCCCATACAATAGGGCTTCTGCCGGTGTGGAAGCTTCCGAAATATCAATTTGTTGTTGTCTTCGAAGCATTCTGCCTTCCCGGTTATTATCGTTTGCGCGTTTGTCAGCCACGTCTATACGTTGAGAATAGACGTGGCCCCTTCACTAATTGTGGGATATCCCGGGCACTTTTCATCGGATTTACTTGAAATTTTCAGGGAATATTTTCGAAACGTCATACTTCAAGAAAATGTAAAAAAATCGATTTTTTGAAAATTCTGACTGCATATCACCTCTTAATGTACGGAATTCAGAAAACTATGTTTTACATTGCAAGAACTCGCACCAATGATACAATGACAGCTAGAGGCAGGAAGTTTTTATTTTTTTTATTCAATAATAGTTCCTCCTACAACATGCGATCGGTCAAGTCGCAGAACTCTATAGAACTTATACATTTTTCTCTATGTGTTTAAAATGTTCCATTGCAATCTTCCGTTCATTTTCGTACAAATTATTCCTTTATTGTTCTCGCTCAAACTATTATTATTAATTTTGTGTTACCTAATGATTTTCTACTAAGTTGGAACTGCTGACTCCATTTGAAAAAATTGAAAATCGATTGACTTTTAGAGATTTGGCGTCCTATTGAATATAGCGTTGAAATATTTTTTATATTTATAAAATAGCAGATATTAGGGAGAGGGCGCGCTGAAGCCTGGAATTCGACCGTCGGACCCTTACGTAACCTAACCCAGGACTACAAATTACCGGAATGTAAACTCTATTTTTTTTACTTTTGGCCAGCTTTTTTGGATTTGGCCCCACTGTGCGACGTTGAGGAATGGTATGAAGAATGATGTGGCAAAATTTGAGACGGATTACTTACTCTTAGCTTAAAGTCTTCCACTGTTTTGAAAAACAACTTTTCAAGAAAAACGCGTTTAAAGTTTCGAGTACGAGTACCGTCCGCGCTAGAGCATGGATACCGATTTTTCGCTATTATGGATGAGATTGGACCAAAAATCGGATATTAAAAAACCGAAATTTGACTCTAATAATACTGATATTTCGATATCAGAATTGAGAACATTAAAATATCATCATACTTGTTATTATTCCCATTTAAGTTGCTTTTACTTATTTTTTACAACGTTTAATAGCCTTAAATATTATTATCTTCAAAGAATATTTCCGAAGTGTCGACTTATTTGTTTTCCGCGGCTTACACCTGCAATGAGGTAAGGTCGTCTCTAAAAGACGAAACTTCATATGCCCTCTATTTTTTTGCGACCATTGTTTCAACAATTTCAATCTCGTTAATTAAAGTGACCATGCTCTTACCTGCCTGCCACAAGCTATGCCATTTATTGCATTCTGGTAAATACTACTGCGCTGGCTTTCAGATTACTTACTAATTTTTATTGTGGTTATTTACTACTTTTTTATTTGTACAAAATTTCCCATTTTTTAATTTTTAGTTTGTTTATTTATCTTATGCTGGGTTGTATATATTCAAGAACATAGCAGAGTATGTTTACCAATGTATAATAAATGATGATCTGAATAGAAGACGGTGATTTTTAATAAATGCTGTGCTTTTACCTAGCTATATACTATTATTTCTACAATTTCCATCTTCACTTTCAAGCTTCTAACGTTTTTAATCAAGGTTTTCCCTAAATATCGGAAAATATCGAAATACCGATATTCCGATATTAGAACTTGTTGTTATCAAAATAATATCGGTAATAGAAAAAGCTCCGATAGTTGAATCTCTAGTCCACGTTGGGTCTCACGCAGCTGGTCGAATCCCTTTTGCTAAGAAAGGCTGTAGCGTCCGAAATAATTCGAATTGCGTGACCAAAATTTAACAGCATGTTCATGAAAGTTCATATTTTTGAATAGTGCAAAAAACGATTTTCAACAAATTTTACACTGGAATGGCCCCTTGATGCACGTACACGTGTATGTACGACTACGTGTTATTTGAACTATTACTATAGTTTCAGTCGGAATGGCATGGGAATTGCAGCACATCGATCCTGAATAAACGTGCAGTGTAGCGCCCGGCAAAAAGGTGAATTTCGACCTTTTTTGGATACGTAGTTGACAGAACGGAAATTTCATTCAGTGGAGGTTATTCTCCACATCTTTGAGTATCTTGACATATTTTTTCACATTTGTCACAACATAAGCCGAACGATAGCCATATTCGTAAAGAATAGAATAATAAAAAAATCGTTTGTTTCAGATGAAGAGGACGACGGCAATCATGACGCCCGACGATAAAACATTCCATGTAACAATATCGAAACAAAAAATGCTCTGAAAAATATTCAGATTTCACTTCAAACACGTATAAATATAACTGAAGTAATACCACTGCAGATTTAACCGTTTCTCTAAATTTAATTTCCAAAACATCACCGTGAAAATGGGTGTTCACACTAGAATAACGAGTCAACTAACGCTCGCCTGATAGTGTCCTGCAACTAGAAACATTACATCGCCGATTCTTCACCAATTGACTGGATATTTTTAAACCGCATAACAACATTTTACATCGAAGTACGAAGGGGATTCTTGATAAATTGAAAACTTTTTCCGAAAATAATATCCTTGGCGGTTTTTTTACCAAAAACGATTTTTTTCTTCTTCAAACATGCACTGTCTTATAAAAAATCAACATTTTTCGATTTCCCTGCACCCTTCGAAGGAAAACATTATCTAGAACTCAGATTATTTTGAATTTTCGGTCCAGGTAAAAAATGGAACAGTGAGAACTCTTGCTGGCCACATGACACTATGAGACGCCATTTCGTTACAAAAAATGGTGAAAAAATTGTAAAAATACTCGAAAATATGTAGAATAAATGGCACTGAATGGAATTTTTATTCTATCAAATCGGTATTCGCTAAAAAATTGTCGAAATTCCCTTTTTCCGGACTCTACAGTGGTAATCTTCTTAAAAAATAAAAAATAAAAAAACATACTGAGATATTCTCATTGAAGAGAACTTTTTTTTAAACAGCTAATATCCGACGTAGGAAGGTCTTTCCTGAAGAAATTGAACCTCAATTGCGAATAATTCAAGTTGAATGTAAAATAATTTTTTTCTCCACTGAAAATGTTTTTCTACCTTTGAGATGTGTTTTTTGTTCGCTCGATCGAGTCATCTCAGATCGACATTTTTTTTCTCACGTGTCCCGTTATCCCTTCGGGATACATCAACCTCGCATATCGAAATACTTTTTGATATCATTTTGCGATCTCAATTTCTTCATTCGCCTCGCCTTTCACGTTGTACACGTGAGCTGTCATTTATGATTATATGTATGATGCCCATTGCGATGGAGATTCGATAGTTCCGATTTTCGCAGATAGTGCGATCGTGCCTCTGTCCGCGATTGGATATAGGCGGAGACAAAATACTCCAGATCGACCTGTTGCGACGATCTTTGCCGGATATTTGCTTTTGCACAATGTAATGCCGTACACGGCATATCAGCTATACTACATCTGTTCTCCAAGTGTGTTGAGCGTTTCGCGATTCATGCTTTTACTTATGGTTATTTGAAAGTGATTATCACTATTGTTGTTATACGTGTAACAAATGTGTGCATTCTTTAATAGAAAAATCCTGTAAAATCTTATATATTAGGTGTACAAATAAGTTTTAGGACAGTTTTCAAAAAATTCAAGATTTATTAAAAAAGAAGTAAAACACAGTTATTCATCGAAGTAATCTCCATCGCACTGAATGACCTTCAGCCATCTCTCAGGTAACTCGCGGATGCCTTTCGCAAAGAAACTTTCGTCTTGCGAGGTGAGAAATTTAGCGACCTATTTTTCCACTTCTTCAAATGTTTTGAATCGCACGTCAGACAAATCGTTCTGCATTTTCCGGAATAAATGATAATCGGATGGGGCTAAGTCTGGTGAATACGCCGGGTGTGGTACAGCTTCCCATCAAAGCGCTAGTAACGTATCCTTGACCGGTTTACCCACATGAGGCCGCGCGTTGTCATGGAGCAGTTTTACTGGACGTTTTCCTTTACCGGAAAATGGACGTTTCTTCTCAATTTCTTGATTCACTTGCATCAATTGATGACAATAGCGATCGGTAGTAACTGTTTGACCAGGTTTCAGAAGTTCATAATACAGTACGCTTTTCATATCCCACCATATGCACAGCATGATTTTGTTACAATGAACATTGCGCTTTGGCGTGGATGTTGTCGGCTCGCCGGGGTCAACCCAATGATATTTGCATTTCGGATTATCAAAATAAATCCACTTTTCATCGCCGGTCACAATTTTCCACAAGAAAGACTTTCTATGTTGCTTGTTGTAAAGACTCACACAAATGTTAAGACGGCCGTTTTTATTTTCTTGAGTCAGAAAGTGTGGTACCCACTTTGTTCCTTTTCGAATCTTACCCATTGCTTTTAAACGATAAGAAACAGTTTGTTGAGTTATTCCAAGCTGTTCCGAAAGTTGTTTCTCCGTCTGACAAGAGTTTTCATCCAGCAACGCTTGCAGTTCCTGATCGTCTACCTTTACAGGAGGCCCCGTGCGTTCACGGTCACTAACGTCGAAATCACCTTCTTTGAATCGCTTATACCAATACTCACATGTACTTTTAGATACAATGTTGTCTCCAAGAACAGAACATATCGATTCACACGCTTTCCTAACACGTTTTCCTTGATGGAATTCATAGCGAATGCAGTGTCTAATAAATAGCTTATCGGTCTACATGTTTAATTTACAGAATTTATAGGTTATGTTTATGACTCCTTTACGTTTCGATACTACATATCAAGCGCCATCTATGATAAGTGAGCGGGACCTTTGAATTAATTTAGAATAGCTGTTATGATACAAAATCGAAGTGTCCTAAAACTTATTGGTACACCTAATATATATATATATATATGTATGTATGTATATTAGACTGATTCAAAAACAAAAATTATTTTTTTTCCTTCTGGATTCTCGTGGGCACTAATCGTTGGGCACTAATAAAAAAAATTTCTCTAAAAAAATGGGCGCGGTAACTCAATTTTTAGAGGTGGCTATCTCGACTTTTTTGTATTTGATTTTTTTTTAAAGACCGTATTGCATTTAGGCATAGTCATGGCTTCGGATTACGGATAAAAATCACATCCAGCAGCTATTTCGTAACAAAAATAAACTCGAACAATTTGAAAAGATTGCAATATTCACAATTCGAATCCAGGTAGATCAATAATGGCGTCTATACTACTCACGTTATTCATGTAAATTTATTTATACGCATTAACATTTCGCACTTTTTACGAAGAATTAAATTATAAGCTTTTATTCATAAATCGTATATTTACATTTTCAAAATGCTACACTTATATTATCTTCAAGCTCATTTACATTTCTTCCCAGTCATTGTGCATAACATTGCGCATGCCACTGCGCATACCACTGTGCATACCACTGCGCAAGTCACTGCGCATCCGTGGCGCCATTTTGTATTGGTGCAGCGCATTTTTAAGTGATGTTGTTTTTTTTCAATGTAACTCAATTAAAGACAATTTTAAACAATGGCTCGGAAAAAGGAAGACAAAACAATTAGGCTAATCGGCAAGGAAATTCCGAAAATAACTACCCGTCATTTACCGTCAAATCGGAAAGTTTTGAGTTTGTTCTTTTACAAACATAAGAGAGAAAAACTGATCATACGTCGAAGTGCACACGAAACGATGAAAGAAGTTTTCGAACAATGGAAATGTGCTGAAATTCCAACGCGTCGATTGAATAACGCAGTCGTGAAATTAATATAAGTCCATCTAGTCTGGAAAAAACTTTTAAAAATCGGGTTAAAAAGAATTTATATGTATATGCATACACACACACACACACACACACACACACACACACACACACACACACACACACACACACACACACACACACACACACACACACACACACACACACACACACACACACACACACACACACACACACACACACACACACACACACACACACACACACACACACACACACACACATATATATATATTTACGTAAATACTGGTGGATTGCCAGTCAAGTTGCGGCTCCGACGGTACTTCGAGTTCAGAGGTTATGCCTAGCTGTAAAAGTCGCAAAAAGTGGCGGAGCTATGGCGCAGTTTTCTAAACTGTATTTTCAAAATTGGCGTGACGTATAGCTTAGAAACTTATTAACCGATTCCCATGAAATTTGGTATAAACCTTTTTAACCTTATTGTCTAAAATATGACCGAAAATATTTTTGAAAACTCAAAATAGTACTTTTGATTGCACAATGTAGCCATTTTTTCGGAAAATTCAATCTTATTGTGTCAAAGCGTACCATTAAATTGATTTTCATCATATCTCACTTTTTTTGGTTCATATTCTGTCTATGAGCGTTAATGAAAGAAAAATCTTTGTTAGTTTTTTTCAGATTAATCCCGCCTACGCTACGTGTCACGCCGTCTGACAACATCCGCCGCAATCCGTTTAGAAGATCGTGCCATACCTCCGCTACTTTGAAAAATGAATTCAACACAAAAAATGCATGTAACAACGAAACGTAGTAATAAAACATACTCGGAATCTAAAAAGTAGTGAAGAAATCTTCTTTTAAAGAAATAATGAAAAACAGCAATTTTTTCCTCGCTTAAAGGTATCTTCCACCTTAAACGCTTTTTTTTCTCGAAAGTACGTTTAAATTCTCATAAAGTCACATTTTTTGGTGAGCACGGTAGTTATGGTGCCTTAACGGGTTATGCCTAGTTGTAAATGTCGATCACAGCTCATTGTCGGTCTTTTAAAATAGAAAATCGTAATGATGAGTTTCTACAAAAATTAGGTATTTCAAAAAGTACCATCTGAAGAACATCCTGTAACTTTTTTGTGTAAAAAAATTAATCATAATCGATTTACAGTCGATGCAACTCTCAAAAACGTCTTTTGCGGTGAGCAAAGCCGTTCGTAACCAGGTTATCTAAACTCAAAATATCAAACAAATTTCGTTCGTACATTAGTTTATCCTATGATTTATCGAAGGAATTCTTTCGTTCACCGAATCGAAAGTATACATCGGAAAAAAATCTTTCGATCAAATACGATATTTTTACATCTAGAAAAAAAACCCTACTAATTTCAGAAAGATCGATATAGTAGTTTTTGAGATATTTTCCATGCTGATTTTAAAAACGTACTTTGGAGAAAAAAAGGTTTTAAGTTTCGACCGACGCCCCGAGCGCTCCGACGAGCAACAACTTAACAGCCTATAAATCCGTCAATTTTTATTTGATCACCTTGAAATTTTCAGGGAACATGTATAATATGATATACTGTCAAAATTAATTGGTTTCGAAAAAAGTTATTTTTCGACTTTTACAACCAGGCATAACCCCTGAAGATGGCGGTGGACGCAACGGAAGGTGAGTTAGCTCAGCGGATTGCGGGTAGAAAGTGATCGGAAAAGGTTTCATTGGAGTTCGCGTGGGTGGGAACTCAGGAAATTAATGTTTAATCATTAACATGTAGAGTGTTTGGATTTTTTTGTTTCCGATCAGAGTGGGGTTAGGATTAATATGTAAAATTAAGAATCATATGTAGAATCATTTTAAGACGCGCGAGAAACCTTGCGGTACAACGACAACGATGTAACGTTCGGCAAACGAGTGTACGAGCAGTATGTACGCCAGAGTTCTTGGGTGCGATCCGATTATGAGGCCGATACGACTCCACTCTGTGCGGTTTTACTGTGTATACCGTAAACTTTCATGCCACGTGTGTAGAAACGTATAAATCCTCGAGATCTCACTGAGGTATATTACGAATAGAATATATTGTGGTATAAGGCAAGCATAAATCGGAATCACACGGATGTGTTAGCGATAAGAAAATTAACGAACAAAAAAACACTTGCGACGAATCAAATTTCTATGTGTGATTAAACAGTTGGACATTACCGGAAAACGTAGAGATGACATTGAAATGATAGAGTGAACAAATTTAAGGCGGTCCTCTAGTTTCTCGGCTGTTTTTTACGGCTTTTTCAATAATTTTTTACGGGCAAAGCATCGACATAATCAATCTCATTGTTTTTGCATAATTTTTATTAACATTTAAATAAGCTTTACAAATTTTTTGAAGTCAAGATATACAATAGAATAAAAGTTATAGTGGCCGACAGGAAGACATCAACTAAAAGAGGTGCTTGACGGTGACCGAGATTGCGGCTGTTCTGCTTATCTGAAATAAAAAAACCGAACGGCATTTTAATCTTCATATTTAAGACTAGCGATTGAACTAGAGTGAATTCTAAAGTACAAAAATTGACTTTCTTATACACTTTTGAAAATTACATTCTATTTTTTACTCATTTTTTCTTAAGTTTTTCGCTCGTACAAAAAAAACTATCGAAGCAATCATGATAATCCTAGTTCAGTCGCTGGCTTATAACATATTAAAGATGCTGTATAAATTTAAACAAGATTGGTGCAGTAGTTTCTGAAATATCATGGTCACCGTTTCGAAAAATGGTGTTTCGAGAAAAACGCGTTTGAAAGTTCGCGCATGTGATTTATACTAAAAATTTCATCTCACCGTCAATCTGCTATGCCTGGACCATACAATAGGCCTTCCTCTTCTTCTTGGAAGTCACGCAGAGCTGCTCCGTCTTCCCTTTTCGCGATTCGGGCCTGTTTTACAACATCACTCGTGCGCCTTTTTGAACGGTCGATCCGAAAGCTATCACGCTGTTGAACATATCCTTTAGCTTGTGGACCGATTTTCACTCCCATGGTTTCCAAGGTCTTCAGGATAGATTTGAATCCTTCGTTGAAGATTATGACAGCGAAAAACGTGGCGATTTGAACCACTTTTGGCCCAGAATGGAGGTGCTTCGGAGCAAAAGACCAGATTAACAAATTGAGCGACTCGTTATTATTTTGAGTTTCCGCTCCCAGGCATCTGCTTAACAATTCTTCTTTGGATAAATCCTCATAAATTGGCTTTATAACTTTTTGAACTGCTTCAGAAAGAGGCGGTTTATTGTGTTTGAATTGCTCAGCCTCTCTGAGAAACTCAGCTCTGCGCCATTTGCACCAACTAGATTCGCCTGCAGAACAATTTTGATGCTGTGGATTGCTGTCTGTGGAAATCTTGTGAAAGAATGTTGCCCAAATTTCCTTTCTCATTTCCTCCATAGAATCTGAATGTCTCCGAATAGCTAATCTATAATACGCTGTCATCTCACCAATTAATTTAACAGTGAGTTTTCTTGCACCTTTCCCACCAATGCCTTTATTAGATTTTTTTGCATTTCGGAGCCGAGTCCCCATCCTCTATTCAACGTGTCCAACACACTCTTTTTTTACAACATCTTCTCCGTATGGTTCTGCCTTCAAAATACCGTTGAATGTCTTGCTGTCACCATCTCCTATGTATGTCGTATATCGAACTTGATGTTTATCTACTAAACGAGAAAGCATTTTCACAACTGAATCTATTTCCATCTTCAAAGAACTTCCAGTATGATTTCGAGTACAATTTTCTTCATGATAAGCGAGCCATCCTGCATATCCAACTGGATCACTATTTTTTTTATTTTCCCACAAATTGCATCCAGCACAAAAACTACTCAATACACACGCATCAACCACTTTACCGGTGTACTTGGTATTTAAAGTTGAAACTCCGAATAAAGATGGAAATCCTCTAAAAATATCAACACAATGGTCAGCGCCGCTCGGCTTTCGGAGCAGCCCGGCGCGCGCTCCGTATACCTGCTCCGTTCCAGGGCCGTAACTTGTGAACCACTTCGAATATCGAAAAATCCTTCAGCACACATTTTCTACACATGTTGTAGATGTGATTTATGAAAAAAAAAATTGATTTTTTTGACCCGAGAAACTAGAGGACCGCCTTAAGAAATGTAAATGTGCTCTTCGACACATTTAGTGATAAGGAGAATTCATTCAGAATTTTTCCACTATGAGTGTCCAGAATTTTCGGATTACATATGCTCTCTGTCACGGCCGCCCCGAAGTCACCCAAATTGGACTTAAAAAATCAACCATAATTAAAAAACGACTACTTTTTTTGCATTCTTAATATTATTTCTGTTGTAGTTGTACGGGTTGAGATTTACGAAGAGTCGGGTACCACATCAGATCAATACCGTAAAGCAGAATAATCTTGATTTACAATCCGCGAATAACGAATTCGTGTCCTAATTAATAACGCCCGTATTCAATTAACATATCTGTCGATTATTATTATTATTGTTATTTTTTTTTACCCAATTGAGAATGAAACCGAATTACTATTGTTGTTTTTTAACTCAATTGAGAATTTAAAGAAATGTTTATTGAATTAATTCGTCTTCTACAGTAATTTATTAATGATGAATCAATAAAAAATTATTATTAAAATAATAATAATAATAATAATAATAGCTTCCCCGGCGTAGGAAAGCTGGCGTGCCCATCGCCCGGGGGAGTACAACTCCCCCGCAATAGCCACCGACGTGCCAGGCCAACCACCTGGCACGCCGAAAACTAGGTTCGAAGACCACCTAGTCAGGCCCCCCACAACCGGTCCCTCTCGGATGGGGACCAAGGATCAGTTGGGAGGGGCGCCTGGATAGGATCCACGGCAACGACCACGGCTCGAAATCGGCGCCTCGAGTGGACGGAGGAACTCAAGGAAGACCTCATCCGCTGCTGGAGAGATAGCGCACCGTCTCGGCGGGGCTACATGGCGAGGTTGCAGGCCCTGTGGAGCCAAGTGCACCCAGAGCTTGCACACCTCTAGCAACAACATCTGCGAGACCAGGCTGCCAGCTTGCGACGACAAGGCTACGATCTCTTGTTGCTACCACCAGAGCGGCCTCAAGATCGAATGCCCGGGCAGTCGGAATCCCCCCGTTGGCGCGTCGATTTGACAGAGGACTGGGGAACAAGAAGGGAGAGAATCACTGGGAAATTTTCTCTTCAGCCTGGTTGCCTAGAGGCGGCAAATGAGTCCCTCGCGGCAGCAATCCCCGAGACCGCTGATCTCCTCAGCTTGAACTGCGCTGTGTATCGCGCGGCTGTTGAGTCGAAGCCTCAGACACGCAATGATAAGGCGGCGTTTGTAGCTAAGACTCGGCGGCGCGTGTGTGTTAGACTTCATTACAGCGGGGAGGGCGTTTACCCCTAAAATCCAAAAAATCAGCTCGGAACTGAAATGCCGTCACCACACATTGAACAAAGCTATCCTTCTTATTGTGAAGGAACGCTACGTGGAGAAGGTGCGGAACCTGAGGGTTGCGAAGCAATCCCTAGAGAGGCGGCTGGGTCGGGCGTTAAACAACGCCCTCTTCCGTTCTGACCCACGCCGCTGGTTCCAACCACCCACGCCTGCCCCCGACACAGCGCCAACAGCTGTTCAGGTGGAGCGGTTTTAGGGAAAACTGTATAGCGAGGCGGGTCATTTTGATGAAAGCACTCCAGCTCTGGGACGGTTCGACACGTATTGCCGGCAACAGCCGAGTCAGCGTGGCGACTGTTTTCCAGTCACGCGGGGTGAGGTGGAGAAGGCGGTGAGTAGCATGAGGAACCACGCCGCTCCCGGGCCGGATGGGATTAACATCTTCTGGTGGAAGAAATTCACGTGCACCCATACCCATCTGGCCCGCATCTTCTCGTCGTTCATCGATGGGACGGTGCCAATCCCTACGTGGCTGACAAAAGGAAAGGACGGTGTTAATCCCCAAAAACGGGGATCTGTATTGTTCGGAGAACTACCGCCCGATAACGTGTCTGAATGCGCTCTGTAAGATCTTCACAAAGATTCTTTATGAGCGTCTTCTGGGCGAGATCGAGCCTGCATGGCGGGAAATACATGAACAAAGGGGATCCAAGAGGGGGCTGGGAGGTTATAAGGAGAACCTGCTGGTGGACCGCTGCATCACGCAAGACGCGGTCCAGCACAAGCGTAACCTCTCAGTCGCTTGGATAGATTACCGTAAGGCGTTCGACACTGTCAGTCACAAACTGATTATACACCTACTCGAACGCCTTTCGGTGAGTCCTTACATAGTGGGATGCATTAAGCTGCTCATGTCGCTCTGGAAGACACGCTTCACAGTTAAGACTAGTGAAGGCAACGTGTCGACCGGAGTTGTGGGGTATAGGAGGGGGATTATCCTGGGAGATTCTCTCAGCCCCCTCCTGTTTTGCATCTCACTATTACCCTTGTCAGTCGCCTTGCGGGCTGCACGCGGGTACGAAGCGGGGCCCCCCGGGGAGCCTGGGCGAGGGATCACCCATTTATTTTATATGGATGACCTCGAGCTATACGCTCTTGGGGAGGGGGGGGGGGGCTTAAGCTCCTCTTGAACATCGTAGCGACGTACACGCGGGCGGCGGGAATGGACTTCGGATTGGACAAGTGCGCTGTTCTTCATCTCAGGAGAGGGAGAGCAGAGGGTGTCGCGGCTGATGTTCGGCTGGTGGACGGGAGCATATTCAAACACCTGGACGCCGGAGGGTATTATCGGTACCTTGGCATCGATCAGCGTTCTGTACAAGACGCTGAGGGTGTCAAGGAGGCCCTCCGCAGCGAGTATAGGCGGCGTCTCAGACGGATCTGGAAATCAGATCTGTCTGGGAAAAATAAGATCACTGCCACCAATATGCTCACTGTCCCGGTCCTGCTCTACTCCTTTGGCGTCGTCAAATGGCGCAGAGACGAGCTTAAACAGCTGGACATCGGCACACGCAAAATAATGAACATCCAGCGGAGTCTGCACCCTTGATCTTCCACCCCGCGCCTCTATATGCTGCGTCAGAGCGGCGGGCGTGGGCTCTTGGGATTGGAGTGTCTTCATGACCGCATGGTCCTCGGAATAGCAAGCGATGTAATAACAACCTCGGACCCGCTCCGGGAGATTGTGCACCAGCATGAGCTTCATGGGGCGGGTGCTTTTCTTTATAAAGCGGCAGATCGTGCGGCAGAGACCCTCGGCTTGGAGTTCCGCCGGCGCCGGCGTGGCGCCTTGCCAATAGACTCCGTCGCTCGGTTGCCCAAGTCCCGACGTCGGCGGGCAATCAGGGCTGCCGAGCAGACTGTCCTGACTCGGCAGCACGTGGACAGACCCCTGCACGGTGTGTTTTTTCACCACATCGAGGAACAGGGGCTGTCCACCCAGCTGACCTTTTCCTTCTTGCGGTCAACTGGACTGATGTCCGAGACCGAAGGGTTTATCTGCGCCTGCCAAAACGGAGTCATCAACACCCTGGTCTATCGCAGTCGCGTTTTGGGTCAGCCTCTGCCGACCACTTTATGTCGTGCATGCAAACAATCGCCGGAGACACTAATGCATCTACTGTCGGCCTGCCCAGTATAAGCAGTCTCCGGCTGTATCTATCGCCATAACGCGGCCCTAAGAGTGTTGTACTATCATCTACGGCACTCTTATGGGATAGACCGGGAGCCCGTGCCGCCTTATTTACCAGGAGATATTGAGTCCGTTGTCGTGGGCGAGAGGTGCAAGATTTATTGGAACTTCTCATTCGCGACCATCGGGCCGCTTCAAGCGACTAAGCCTGATGTTGTCCTCTTCGATTTCGACGACAAGACGATATACGTCATTGAGTTTTCGGCTCCGGAGAAACGGCTCAAGTATCAGCCTCTCCTGGCCGAGCTACGTCGTTTGCACCGAGGATTCAGGGTAACTCTCGTTGTCCTCATCATCGGCGCGCTAGGGGGGATGAAAGAGTCTTTTGTATCGGGCCTCGTTAGCATACCGGTTTGCAAACCTAGTGTCCGGTTGCTGGCGGGTCGGATGCAGAAGGCGGTCATACTTGGGTCCCTCCGTTTACTCAGGCAACACGATTGTGGACTGCGGTAGCCGCTAACCCTCTTTTCGGCTGCCGAGGTGCGACTTTTTGACTGGGCGGCAGCCGAGGTGATGTCGGAACCCTCGAGTGCCGCCCAGCGTTATTGTTCCGGTCTAGGTTACGACCAAGCCTAACCCCCGGGGGTAGGTGAATGTTTCCCAGTGCAAACTGAGGAAGTGCGTTGCCCGGAGCATTAAAGTCTATTAATTTTAAAAAAAAATAATAATATTAATAATAACCATTATTATCGAAAGGATAAAAAATAAATTCTTACTATTATTATTATTATTGCTATCTTTGTGGTCGCAATTGTTCCACTGCCGGAGTGCAACCGTGATGAAAGGCAACAAAAACATATTAAGTCACAAGCCAATTACAATCCATCGACAATTTAATTATAATTACGATCGTTTCTCGTTACGAGTGAATTAACGATCTAATTATAAACACCGTTTATTCCAATTCATGTACTGCTTATGGTAAATGAAAACAGGACACCAGTTACAAAAATAGACCTGGAAAATATTTTGCCGATCTTCCGTGACAGTGTAATCGTGAACTTGACGGAATTTGACACTCTCGGCTGGCCTGCGGGGTCTTCACCTCGGGACACGAATCAACGAGAAGTTGTATCGAAAAGCGCGATAAAATAAATAAATAAATAAAGCGAGTCGTGACGAGCAAAGAACGTAAAGGTGTATATATATAAACATGTCTATATCTATATATGTGTACACACACACAAACACACACACACAAACACACACACACACACACACACACACACACACACACACACACACACACACACACACACACACACACACACAAAGGAAGGGTGAAGTCCTGCTTGAGGCTATATCCTTATTAGATGTAGTACTACTTAATGCAGGTACAAAGCCCACTTTTGTTAAAGGTGAAGCCTCCTCTATAGTGGACCTTACTTTTGTGAGTAGTAGCCTGGCCAGAGGCAACCAGTGCCACTGGGTAGTCAGTGATATCTACACTCACAGTGATCATCAAGCGATTCTCTGGGAGATTCGCGGAGACTTCAGCAGAATAGCGAAGGCACCGAAGACAAACGGGAAGGGCTGGAAAGCGAAAATGTTTGACGCGGACTTGTTTCGTGAAACTTTTGACACCAGCCCCCTCGCAGCAGAAAGTGCAACCGAGAAGGTCGAGGTGGTCATGCAGAGGGTCACCGAAGCATGCGATGCCACAATGCCACGGAAACGTGATGTCGACTTCCGACCAGCGGTACACTGGTGGAGCGAACGAATTGCCGGCCTCCGAAGGGAGTGTCATCGAACTCGCCGCCGAGCGCAACGAGCTCGAGGCAAACGCTCGTTCTCCGATTTGGAAGAACAGCACAGGAAGGCGCGCTTGAAGCTTAAAAAGACTATCAAGCAAAGTAAAGCTGAAAGCTGGGGCGAACTGCTCAGCGAGGTGGAAGATGCTCCCTGGGGCAGGCCATACAAAGTAGTAATGACTCGGCTGAAAAGCCAGCCGATGCCATCGCCTATGGACGCAGCCCTGCTGGAAAAGATTGTTACACATCTGTTCCCTGAGCTACCCGAGGAGGACTACCAGCTCGCGGAGGACGTCGATGAGGACATCCCAGCCATTACTGAAGAAGAGCTTCTTACGGCGATTGTCAGCGTGGGCAACAATAAAGCCCCCGGCATAGATGGGATACCCAACATCGCACTCAAGGCAGCGATCAAGTTGGCACCGGCAATATTCCTGGGCATGTACAATAGGTGTCTCAAGGAAGGAATCTTCCCGGATAAGTGGAAGTGGCAGAAGCTAGTGCTCCTCCCGAAAGGGAAGAAGCCACCGGACGAACCTTCATCCTATCGTCCGCTCTGTATGCTGGATACCGCCGGAAAGATCTTTGAACGCATTATCCATAACAGGATTGAGAAGTTCGTAGACCCTCTACTGGCGGATGGCCAGTTTGGCTTCAGAAAGGAGCGCTCTACGCTGGATGCCATTAACACAGTGGTGAAGCAGGCGCAGGAGTCGACGGCGGGGAAACGATGGACAAGAGGGTCCAAGAAGTACTGCGCAGTTGTCGCTCTCGACGTCAAAAACGCTTTCAACTCGGCGATATGGAAGTGTATCATGGATGCCCTAAAAACATTAGGTGTAGCATGGTACCTACGAAGAATAGTGGCGAGTTACCTATGTAATAGGTGGCTCATGTACGACACAGAGGATGGACCGAAGACGTATAGGGTGACTGGAGGAGTTCCTCAGGGCTCTGTACTTGGACCGCTTCTGTGGATCATCATGTACAATGATCTGCTGCTATTACAATTGCCGAAAGGAGTGTCCGTCGTAGCGTTTGCAGATGACGCGGCGCTGATTGTCATCGCCAAATTCCTGGAGCAAATCACCGCACTCTTCGGCGAAGCTTTCGCCAAGATAAAGGAATGGATGTCTTCTGTTGGACTGCAGCTTGCAGCCCACAAAACAGAAGTACTCCTCGTATCCAGCAGGAAGGTGATGGAAACGGTAACGCTCAGGGTTGGAAACGCCGAAATCACATCCCAACCGTTCATTCGGTACCTGGGTGTGATTCTCGACGCGAGGCTGAACTTCAAAGAGCAAACCGAGCAGATCAGCAGAAAGGCCGCTCGGGTGGCTACCACACTGGCGCGACTCATGCCTAATGTTGGTGGCCCCAGACAGAAGAGGAGGAAACTGCTGTCATCAGTGACGACCTCAGTGCTCACCTATGGCATACCCATATGGGCTGACGCACTGAAAATCCAGGAGTACCGCAGGAAGGCTGCAGCAACGTATCGCGTCAGCGCCTTGAGGGTAGCCTGTGCATTTCGCACTGTCTCCGAGGACGCTATCAACGTTATCGCGGGAATGCTGCCCATTGAGGTGCTCGCTGAGGAGCGTAGATCGATGTACCAGCAGAAGGGAGCTAGAAATCTCAGTTATGCAAGGACAGAAGCGAGAGCAACCAGTTTCAACCAGTGGCAGACGATGTGGGATGCCTCTACTAAGGGAAGGTGGACACATCGACTAATCCCGAAGGTGGAGATGTGGGTGAACCGTCTACATGGGGAGCTCAACTATTATCTCACTCAAGTGATCTCAGGACACGGCTGCTTCCGGGCGTATCTCTATAAGTTTAATTATGAAGATTCCCCGGACTGCCCAGCATGTGTAGCAGTCGAGGAGAACGCTGAACATGCATTGTTCCAATGCCCACGTTTTAGTGCCTCCCGCGCGATAGTCGAGGATCAGCTGGAGACACGCATCACCCCGGACAACCTGGTTGAGTTGATGCTGAAGTCAGCAGACGCATGGACAGCGGTATCGGCTTATGCTGCCGCAGTAATGAAGGAATTGCGACGTGCAGAACGCGCGAGGAAGAAGACGACGCCGGAAGACCAGGCAGTCATAGATGAAATCAGCGACACGAACCCCTAAACCACTTATACCATCTCGAGTGGAACGGGGGATGTAAGGTCGTCTGATAGCACTGAAGGAAGAGCTACGGCTAAGGCCTCTCCCGCGATGTAATACCTAGCGGTCGTCCCGCGGGAGAATTTGTAAGGCCACAGAGGAACGGGGGTTTTTAGTCGGTGCAAGCCCGACACACGGCAATTATTTGCTACGGTGCGCAGGCATTTTCCCGCTAAACTTCTTTAAAAAAAAAAAAGAAGAAAACACACACACACACAAACACACACACGCACACTCACACGCACACACACACGCACACGCACACACACACACACACGCACACGCACACACACACACACACACACACACACACACACACACACACACACACACACACACACACAGGAGCGCACACACACACACACACACACACACACACACACAGGAGCGCGCGCGTGCATAAATTCACGAGTATAATGTAGCACCCCTGGGGACTTTGGTAAAAGATCGATCGAAGGAGGCGAGCGCGTATGTATCTGTGTGTGGGTTAATCTGGAAACCCGTTCGCCGGCAGGCGGAAGATCTATGAGCAACTGGTGGAGCTTCATGAGAGAGCCTTTAGTAGCGATCTATATAGTACACGCGGCGCCAGTCGTCATCGGAGCGCGCAGGCAGCAGACACTGCGCACGCGTCATCGATCCTCCCACCGCTTCGCCTGGGCCCTAGCCGCCACTGCACTTGCATGTACACAACACCAGGCATCGCTCCCTGCCTTACTATGGCTGCGGTAGACTGCCGGAAATGCGACGAATATGCTCTCGAGCTCATGAGTGATTTCGCAAAACTTTTGCAGCCTTCAGGTTTGCATTGATATAATTTAAACATTGGTAAACTTTTTATAAAGCTTGCCTTTAGAGGACGTTACAAACGTGCATTTCATGGGAGAGGAGCCTATTTAACGGATTTGAAGGGATTTTTGAAGGATTTGAAGGGATTTTTGAACGGGCCCAACATCGCGGTCCCTATGCTGGAGTAGGTACAAGTCCTTAGTAATTGCAAGGGAAAAGCAACAAAGAATATGGGAGGAGATACCTTTAGGCGAGGAATAAATTGCTGATTTTTTTTAACAGGAAAGATTTTTTTTTTCATTTTTGAGACTTAGGATATGTTTTATTACTACTTTCGGCTGTTATATGGTATTAAAAAAATTAATCTTTGAACATTGCGGAGGTTTGTCACAGTCTTCTAAACGGGTTGCAACGGATGTTGTCAGACAGCGTGACACGTGGCGTCGGCGGGATTAAACTGAGAAAAAAGCAACGCAGATTTTTCTTCCATTATCACCCATACGCAGAGAATGAACCAAGAAAAAGTAATGTATGTTGACAATCTTCTAAATAGTACGCGTTAAAACAAAAATATTGAATTTTCCGAAAAAAATGGCTACATTTTGCAATAAAAAAGTACCTTTTTTTATTTTTAAAAACGTTTAGGATTTTTTTTTCAGGCAATAAGGTTGGGAAGGTTTCATACCAAATGTAATCACAATCGGTCGATTAGTTCTTTAGCTACACATCACACCGGTTTTGAAAATGCAGTTTGGAATGCGTGCCATACCTCCGCCATTTATAAAGATTAATACATTTGAAAAATACCATTCAACAGCCAAAAGTCGTAATAAAACATACCCTCAGTCTCAAAAAGGTGAAAAAATCGTTACTTAAAAAAAATCATCACAATCAGCACATTGTTTTCAAGGCTAAAGACATTTCTTAAACTAAATAAACAAGTCTTTCAATCACATTTTTTACTAATATTTGTTGCTATGGATCCGACTTAGGATATTAGCAGTAAAAATATTTCCCAACCTATCAGACTTGAGAGAAAACTTTTCCCACAAAAGTTGCGTAGTTTGAAAGTGGTCATCGAGTGGTGGCTACGAGGTTCATCCAGGTGGGGGTGCTAAACGGGATCACCATTTACTTCTTCGGAATTTATCAAGGGGCGCAAAGTAAGTTCACACACCAAATATGAAAATGATCGATCCAGATTTTACCGATAACCAGATAACCGATAAAAAGCGGACTATCGATGTTTTGAGCCTAAAATTGATTGAAAAAAGACGGTGGAAACACTCCTATAAAAGGTGCTCAAAGTGATGACGACCAATTCGAATGTACTATAAAATATATAGTTTTCACTATAAAGTTTCACACATATATATATATTAGGGTGGCCGTTATTTTGGCTTCGGTAAAAAAAATTTAACGTCTAGCAAAAAAACTAATCAAGATATGAAAACAAATCTGTGTTAAATTTGGACGCGCTGGGATAAGGACAACACGTGCCACCGAGACGTTTAATTTTCAAAAATACACGCCTTTTTTTAATGGCCGCACTGGAATATTTATTAGTCTCATAAAATTAGTAAAAAAATCTGGAATTGGGTACATTGATTATACATATTAAGAGTTACAAAATATATTATTTACTGATCTTTTTCCATCAATCATGTACCGCAAATTCGTACCTTTACATGAAATATTACATAAGTAATAGCAGTTCATCTATGAAATTATTGAAGTAGAGTATATTTGTTTACGTTGGGATTTTTCGAAGAACAAATTGTTGAAGAACAAATTGTTTTTAATCTTCATCATAAGTCAATCGATTGTTATAATCGGTGATAAGTTTGATACCTCGCTCCGCTATATCATCACAGACTCTCATTTTTTGTCAATTGCGCACCCATTTGATAACTCTCGTTCGAGTCCAAACAGATACATCGGTGTCGAGAAAAGTACAATCAATTTTAAATCGTTCAAAAAACGTCATAGATTCGGCACTAATAAAGAAATCAATGTCTTTATCGAGCAGAAAAGTAAAGTCTGACTGGAAAACCTGATACCGTTTGGAACCACATCGTAAAATCGAAATAAATTTGCAGAAACTTATAGATTTCACGTGTTATATTTTTTTCTATGTCCAACAATGGCAAATCAACTCAGTCGGTAATGCTCGGGAGGTAAAAATGAGCGAACGAAGCGCCACGACCAAACTTCGAACTATTTGTCTGCACTATATTTTGTATTATCGCCACTACAGTTGGAAAATCTTCTCGCAGGCTCAAGAAAAAAATATCATTTTGAAGCATTCAATACACGATTATTATATTATTATTTGCATAAAAAGTCCGCTGCGATAATTAATTCACTGCTTCGATTTCCCGCTACAATGTGGCCAAACCGCCACGTCCGTTTTCAAATGTTCTATTAATTTTTCTATCTACTCATGACTGTACTTAATTGATGGGAAAAAATAAGTAAATAATATATTTTGTACCTCTTAATATGTATAATCAATGTACCAAATTCCAGATTTTTAACTTAATATTATGAAACTAAAGAATATTTTAGTGCGGCCATTAAAAAAATGCATGTATTTTTGAAAATTAAACTGCTCGGTGGCACGTGTTCTCCTTATCCCAGCGTGTCCAAATTTTAGACGGATTTTTTTTTCATATCTCGATTATTTTTTTTGCTAGTCGTTAAATTTTTTTACCGAAGTCAAAATAACGGCCACCCTAATATATATATATATACATACACATGAAACTGCAATTATAATGATCTGTTATAATTATAACATATATATTGATATATAATAATCTATATATAGATGTAATAATAACAATTAGTAAGAAATAATAATAAGTGATATATTATTTAATTATAATGTAGAACATTTTAAATCGGGAAAAACCTGTCGATTGTGCATTCTCAGGCACCTACTAGCACTGTTACGTTCTACTTTCCAATCTTTTTCCCTGCCGCTTTCCTACCGTCACCCCGTGCTTTACTACATATTTATATCAAAATACATATCACAAGTGTATGATACTTATGAATTGTATTTTCTCGGTGAACGCTGCTTGGATTTCTACGGCTCGGACAAAAGCGGTCATTATGCGGGCGCAGACTTGAGGCATGTAACAAAATGCGCGCCCTCTGTATATAGATGGGTATTCATGCGTTTATATATATAGACCAAGAGAGAGAATACATGTATAAATATGCGCATATACCTTTTCTCTCGCGGCAGGGTGCCTCGCGCACGCTCAAATGATTCAACGGGCAAAAAAACTGGTGCAAAAAGTTCGATCTAGATTGCGCAGAGAGGGCCGGACACAATGGGGACCTCCGGGCGTCTAGTGCGCGTTCAAGTGTGCGCATGGCTCGCGCGCCCTCCGTGCCAATATCGATCTTACTTACTACCGGAATGCCACCTAGCGGACGCGAGCGGAGCCTCGAGCGCGAAGAGATCGTTTTCGAAATTTATATGGGATTATCGCGATTGAAATGTAGCTGAACGATTTTTTTCGTAATTCGTTCGCATTGGTATGATTATTGTATTGTGTTAACGTTGTTCTTTTATACCAGTTTGTTTATAACGGCTATAGTCGATAAATATTAATGGAAGTCGGTACTGTGACGGACCGAAAAAAGATAATTTTTACCTATTTTTTTTGTTTGCCAGATTAATTATTTGGGACGTGGAAAAAAGGTGTGTTATCAAGCATACATTAACCTTATTTCGTGTGAATTTTTATGTAAAAAAAAAATTAATATTATAATAAAGCCCTTTATGAAAAATGTGGTCCGACGGCCGGATCGAAAACTTGACAATAGTCGGTCTGAAAAATAAACAAGTTTTATAATCGACATAAATGTAGTTCTCGTTGTATGTAGACATACGAGACAAACATTTCACCAAACGGCCAGTATTTTAAAAATACGTGTGATTTTGGCGAGGTGTTTACTTATATTCGGAGACTTGAAAAATACTTAATTAAAAAAACGGCTACGCATAACGATAGCTACTGCAATTACGGAATTTTGGGTTTTTTAACCACGTTTTTTGGCCATGTCGAGAAAAGTCATCGGAAGCTCCACAGTTGCAACATCTCTCTCTATGTGCCGAACATCGATTGATGTAGGGCATGGTGGGAGAAGCGCCAGGCCCTAGCAAGGATTGAAGCATGCTAGCCAACGAGGAAAGGCTTTGCGGTGTACTGCGATCATCAACCGCAGCTGCGCAGTTGGATTGAGCAGTGCACAACCTTCATTTTTGGCGGTTGCGACGCCGATCCCGCTGCTGAGCCAATAATAGAGGTCACAGTGTACGTAAATCGTGGCTCTTCCTGCTCTCTCTAAATCGTCTGTAACTTGGTGAGTTTTCAATATTTTAACTTGCATTTTTGTCACATATTCTTGAATATGTATACTCTGAGAAAATGTATAAACAATCGATTTTTTCGCACGTCACAGTGGTGTCCCGCCTTAATGGTAGGGATGAAGTCATTATGGAGTGCACGGTTAAGCAATACAATAATGATCAACTGAACAAAAACGTAAACACCTCGTATTTTAATTAAATGATTAAAAAATAAAGTTGAGTCATAAGTCACTAGAGTTCAGATGATAAAAAATACTTATACTAGTGTAAATGACTCCCAATTGTTTGTAAAAACTTCTGAGGAAAAAGAACATACGCAAAGGAGAAAAAATAATAACCTATGCTACAGGCAAACTCGAGAAAACCATTAAAAATGCTTCTTTCGCGAAAAGTAAAAAAATATCGTAGTCAGGAAGGTGATTTAAATAGATACGAGGCATCTGGATTTTCTTTTTGGACATCTCTTTTCGGGCCACCCTGTATAATTGCATAATGCAATCGAGTAAATAATACATTATTATTACGACGTTTATTTGGATGCTTTAACTATTATTGTGTTGTATTATTTTATAAATTGTAATTATTCATACCGCTAGAAGAGAGCTTCGTGATGTTCGAAAAAAAGTAAGAAATAACTGTTTATTCGGTACCAGTAATTTATAAAGCCGAACACAGAAAGCTCTTTTGTTCAACACTTTCTCATCACCTCGCTCGTCTCGCCATCTTCGCAGCGGGAGGAACAGCGCTAAATCGATGCTGCCGGAAGTGCGCGTGGGTCAAGTAGAAAGAGAGAACCAGAGAGAGTGAGGAGGCCCGTTATTTATCGAGATTCGATCGCATCGCGAGACTAATTGATTAGTCGTCGCGCAAGCTTTCGCGCCCGGCCACCGCACAGCTTGTCTTGGGAACGAGTATATCATCGACACGAATGGTCCGAACTCGCACATGAAGATCATTACTTCTGCCTCTAATTATCGCTGTACAAATATTAATTTTTAGCTGCCAGTCAACGGCAAATACCATTGTTTACGTATCGGTTAATACAAATTCGACTTTGAATTAAATACAAGTCCGGTTTGGAATTGAATGCACATTCGATTTTGAATTAAATACAAATGTGCTTTTGAATTGGATATCAATCCGATTTTGAATGGAATACAAATTTTATTTGGAATTAAATACAAATTCGATTTTGAAGTAAATAAAAATTCTATTTTAAAGTGAACACAAATTCGATTTTAAAATTAACACAGATTCGATTTTTAATTCGATTCGATTTCGAATTGAATTCAATATCGAGTTAAATACAAATTTTATTTTAAATGAAATATAAAGGGGACTGTGGACTAGATACAAATTCGATTTTAAAGTGAATACAAATTGGATTTTGAAAGAAATACAAATGTGATTTTGAATGAAATACAAACTCGATTTTCAATAAAATATAAATTCGATTTTGAGCAAAAAACAAATTCAGAAAAAAAAATGTACGGGCACGTATCTGAATTGTCCTATAATAAGGAGCTATCTTATAACGAGGATTAACCAAATCGCGAGTTTTTTATATGCATACTCATTAAACGTTACATCAACTTTATTCTCGGTCGTTGATAATTTAAAAAAAACCGGATTTCCAAAAGGGTTGGCGATGGATTCTCGCATATTCATAGGACTACGCGTAGACTAAATCTTAAAACGGCAACGCAGAACACCACCGCTCTTCTTCTCCACGCGTGTCCATGCGTATATCTACCGGGTAAGTCACTAAAAATTTGCAACTCGAAAGTTCCCAAAAATATGCATTTTAGGCAAAAAAGTCACAAAAAAATGCAGAGATTTTGTCAAAACCTACATGGCAATTCATTTTTTTCCACACGGAGGCGTTATTGACTTCAAAGTCAACCGTTCAAAACAGCAACGTCTTTTCATCGACCCGTGGCTCTTTTTTCACCAAAACTCATGCCACATCATTTTGGAATAATATTGACAGAAAAGTTAGTAAACTTATATCAAGGCGGCTGAAGAACGATACATTTCGGAAACGCAAAATAATTTCAATCGAGCAACGTGATCAAAGTCGTCCTCAATTGATTTCAAATTTTGTTCACACTATTTATATATTTTTCGTTTTTTTTGTTCTCCACGAAGCTTATGATGTCGAAGTTCGCATTGTTGGATTGCAGCAGAAAATACATTTTTTAAATTGTAGCCATTTTTTTCGCTGTGAAAATTACCCAAACGTTTTTACTTATTATTATCAGAGATTTACTATCTAGATTTGCAAAAAATAAATAAATACGCTATCGATATGCGTAAAAATAAATACATGAAAAATTAAGAAAAAAATCGTTGAATGCAAATTACAACGTCGTACAAGCTTGCAAATTACAACGTCGTACGAAGCTTGTGGAACGTCGCGTTTTCGAGTGTCTAATTTCTAATGACTCACCCTGTGTATACATATGTATATGTACCCACGTGCACGCATACAAATAGCTACATACGTACAGCTATGGTACGTATGGTACACATGCGAGTGAACCAGTTAACATAAATCTAGCCGGCGCTATCGGAGCAGCGGATCTCTCCGGCGCGGTGTTATACCATAAGCCATAGGTGCGTATGAGCCCTGCGAGGCTTTTGTCTCGGCTGGGCCAACGAGCACACGTCTTATCCTCGTCTGGTTCTCGCCCAGGTAAAACACACTATTAAACCAACCTGTATCCATCTGTGTATGGTGTACTTCAATCGTATACACGTATTTTGTCTATGACATATAGATATACAGGGTGTCCAAGAACTGAAAGTGTTCCCTGAACTGGGGGGGTTGAGGGTGAAATCCTGAGTCGATTGATATAAGCATGTGTGGGTCTCAGATCAACCCCTGAATTATTATTATTTTTTAAAGGCGGGCCAAACAGGTGCGCCCGATGAGCCGGCGTACGTCAGTGAGCGATACGCCAGCTCATCGGGAGCTGGCGTATTTCGTATGCGCGTATGCGATTCCTATTTCAGGAATCGCATTCAGTTCTGGGACACCCTGTATATACATGATTTTTGCTATGTAAAAAAATGCCAGGCCGTGTCATCACATCCCGTGTGATATTGAAAATGTACATATATTTTGTTATTTTATCACCCAAAATTGTGTTTTCAGACATTTTGCGGGCACCGTTTAACCTGAGCGCATTTAAAAAAATGTCACTATCTTTAGCCGAAACGTGTCATTGCTTCTTGCTTCAATTTTTTTTCGTATTTTTCGTAGTGCTACCAATATTGACAAAATATAGTTTTCAGACATTTTCAATACCGCCTGTAATATTAAAAACGATAAAAACGCTTCGGGCTCACCCAACAAATGCCCCACTGCTTGTTCACTCCTATTTCAAGAACGACCGTTTACGTGTTATGCGCCTGTCTCTCACTTAAATATGGCGCAGGCGTTTTTGATAGATATTTTAGCATCCAGCCCATCTATCAAAGGCACCTGATACAACTTGCGCGAAAATGTAACATCAAAGTATTTCTGCATCAAAGGACCTCAGCAAGGAAGGCCTTCCGATTTCGTGAAAGAGTTAAAAAAATATAAGATCTGAAGAGGCTCTCGTAAAGTTTTTAATTACCAAATGGTCTGAGCAGGAAATGGCTGATATCATCGTGGATAGAACGATCAGTATCAATCATGACATGTGTTATCAATATTCGATTCAGAATGGTACTGTCAAACAAGTTATAAAGGAACAGTTGACTTGTCAAGAACATGAGAAGGCAGATACGAAAATGATCTATCATATTTGTGAAATTACTGAATGCGGTCAAGTGTGGGTTTTAGGGAGCATTCCACTTTAGACGGCTGTAAAATTAGGTATTTTTTGTATGGTTCCTATAAAAGATATTAATGTAAATCTTTTTAGGCTTTATAAAATAACTCTTTAAATGTATGAAATTTTTATTTATTTATTTTACATCATTTATCCATTCTTGGTAGTACTTAGCTTCCGCATAGCCCTACGAAAGAAAGCAATGTTAGCTTCGTTGATGTAATTTCTGATTAGATTTATTTGAACCACAAAAACCAAAAAGATTTGTTATTCATTCATAAATCATCATTCATCAAAGATTCATAAATATTTTTTTCTCATATTTGATCCCCGTTTCATCTTGTAAAATATATTTTAAAAGTCCGTCAACTTCACTTCGACGATTTCGGGAAACCTTGTCTTTAACAAATATTTAAGAATTCAAGGTTTAACACTTATTGCGGAGAACTTAATACGTCTAAATACGACTTTTTTTGATGATTTTTTATTATCGAAAAGTTGTCTGATAGGGCACGTGCTGTACTCAATTTGTCTGATATCAGTTTTGTCTACATCTGGGCAACTTATTTTATCACGTCGAATAGTTTTCAGACGGGATTTTAATGCTCTCAAAACGTCCAGCAGTGACATTTTTTCTGAATATTGATTATTTTGCATTAACTAACCCAAATATACTTATAAACATCATTTTCAGACGGGATGCGATGACACGGTTTTTTCGCGTCATTTTTTGGGGCCGGATTGAAATTCCGATCTTTGAATGATCAGAACGCTCGAAACTTCGAAAGAATACTACCCCGAAAGATAAAAACTCCGAAAGAATTTTACCCGAAAGACCGTAACTCCAAAAATCTGAACACAGTCAAAATAATTCGGCTATAGAACTTTTGAAAAGTTCCAAAATTTTCAATAAATCAACAATTTTTTTCAATCATTGTTTTTTTATTAGGACGTGATTTTATGTCATTTTTGAAATTTGTCTAAACAATGTTATACATTCTACATAACTTACAGTCAACTGCGTAGACTTTCGCTGGCATAATCTTGATGGAACTTGTAATTTCGGAACATTAAAATTAGGAATTATATTACACGTCTCATTCTCGACGATAGTCAATGTAGTCATGCTTATCATGCCTACTTCACAACGTTTAGTATACAGATTTTTTTTTTAACAATATCAGTCCGAACCACTGCCAATCCATCCATGACCCACTTCATATTGTTTTGTTGTGCCGAAGCTTCAAGACGTTTTATTTTTGCGTACTTCTCAATATCGCGATATACCTATGTCGGATCATAAAAGAAAACGAGACCGATCCAGATCGAAAGACGGTCATCGTCATAAGAAAAGAGACGAAGAAAGATTCAATCAATTGCAAAAGCAGATTGATGATCTAACAAAGATTATTGAAAAAATGGTTGATACTCCAAACAAGAAAAAAACTATTAGATCAGTCGACAAATGAGGCTGTAATGGCTGAGGAAATTGACGAGTACAGCTCAACACGAGCAAATCCTCAGCAGATAAAAAGGATAAAAGCTCAATCAGTGAGTACGAACATTGAGAGTGAAAATCCACACGATTTTGGCAGGGCAATATTGTGGATAAGTTCAATAAGAACGTATTATCGCACAATAAGCACAATAAGTGCAACCGAATTCTAATTCTCTTCACAATTCGTGATCTCTGTTATCAATATTGCAGATGAAAACGATTCTCCTGTCGAGAAAAATTTGGACGACAATGACGTAATTATAGAAAAGGTCGTTCAGGAATGTTCAGGGGACTCAGCGTTGAGAGACAACGTATTGAAAGTTCTAGGAGTGGACCTCAGTGAATCGAAATTTAAAGAGGTTAGATATCATGGAGAACTGAAAAAATACACTAAGCGCAAAAATTACCGGATCACTTTTTTTCGACGAAAATAGCCCTTTTTCAAACAGCTGTAACTCAGTGAAAAATGATCGGCGAAAAAAACAAAAAAAAAAGAATTTTGTAGCGTCAACCTTTACCTTTGATAATCTGATTATAAAAAAATGTATCGTCTTTTTGAAATAAAGATATTTGTTGCTTTTTTAAAAATATGTTTCGACCATTCAAAAGCTTGTATCTTCCCCAATAATTTTATTTTTTACAAACCTCTGTGCGATTCTTTTTAGCCAAGTTATCGCAGCTTAATGAAAAAATGCATTTTTCCACTTTAACCACTTATAACTCTGGTCCAAATCATCGCACAGTATCCAGACTGAGATCGTTGGAAAGCTTGGATTCCCCCCTACAAAACTGTTCACTTTGGATATTTTTTTGAATTTTTTTTCAACATTATAAAATTTATTGTTTAAAAGTGTGTAAAATGCCCGTTTTTACACTTTTTGTTTATCATGTAATAACATTATAATAAATGCAGGGGCACCAAAGGTTTTTGCTTTTTTTTAGTTAAGGGTATGTAGAAATACTCCCCCAAATTTCAGATCGCTGCCTTTATTCTTTATTTGGGTTGTAAACGCGTTTATTTCAAGAAAATCGAAGATCCGTCATTACGATCTGCCGCTCATTACGAATCTGAGGTTGAAATTAAAAAATAAAAAGTGGCGGATCCAATATGGGGGATCGAAATGTAAAATTTGATTCAATTCGAATTTGCGATCCTTAATTTCAACCTCAGATACGTAATGAGCAACCTCGGATGCCACCGAACACAGCGTTAGATGCGATTTCAAGTAATTTTTGCATTTCGATCCGCCATATTGGAACCGCCATTTTTTATTCTTTTATTTCAACCTCAGATTCGTAATGAGCGACCTCGAAAACCCCCGAACACAGCGTTTCATCCGATTTCGAGTAATTTTTGTATTTCTATCCGCCATATTGGATCCGCCATTTTTTATTTTGCAATTCCAACCTTAGATTCGTAATGAGCGATTTCGAAAACCCTTGAACACAACATTTCGTGATTTTCTAATTTTCTGTTTGAAAATCGAAAAATTTCACTCTGCGCTGGTGCTTGAGAAATCTCGATTTTCGTGAAAATTGACGGATCTTCGATTTTCTCGAAATAAACGGGGTTGCAACCCAAATAAAGAATAAAGGCAGCGATCTGAAATTTGGTGGAGCATTTCGACATACCCGTAAAAAAAACCTTTGGTGACCCTGCATTTGTTACAATGTTATTACATGATAAATCAGAAAGTGTAGAAACGGGCATTTTACACACTTGTAAACAATAAGTTTTATGATGTTGAAAAAGAATTCAAAAAGATATCCAACGCAATACTTATATAGGGGGGTATCCAAGCTTTCCAATGATGTCAGTCTGGATGCTGTGCGATGATTTGGACCAGAGTTATGACAGGTTAAAGTGGAAAAATGCATTCTTTCATTAAGCTGCGATAACTTGGCTAAACAAAATCGCATAGAGGTTTGTAAAAAAGAAAATTCTAGGGGAAGGTACGAGCTTTTGAATGGCCGGAACAGATTTTTAGTAAAAAAATATCTGTTCCCCGTGACCCTTGTCAAACTTGAGCAAATTTTTTTAGTTTATGCTTTGTTTTGTTTAGCAACAAATATCTTTATTTAAAAAAGACGATACATTTTTTTAATAAGCAGATTATTAAAGCTAAAGGTTGATGCTACAAAATGTTTTTTTCGATCATTTTTCACTGAGTTACAGCCGTTCGAAGATGGGCTATTTTTCGTAGAAAAAAATGACACTGTAATTTTTGCGCTCAGTGTACATGGTCCAATTGGATCAAGGAAGGTCTCCCAGAAAACGACAAAAAAGAAAATTTGGAGTGTTACAATAGAAAAAGTGATGTGTTCACAGAAGCTTGCAAAGTAAATTTGGAGATCGTCTCTTTGATTTCAGAAATAGCTAAGAAGAGAGATGGGCATTTCTTGAATACACAACATTGTGTAGAAACACCTATCGCTGCTCTACGTGCAGCAGTATCTATGCTCACCGATTCCCCGGATGATGTAGACGATGAAGACATTTTTACGGATTATATAAGTCACGCTGGACAGATTTAAACTGATGTCTTTGATCAACAATCGATTGCTTGAAAATCTTTCATCACGCCACAATTAAATAAGAACATAAAACCTACCGTGGATGCGATGATTTCGGACGAATGGCTGTATGGCAATAATCTTAAGGAAAAGGTCAAGAATGCAAAAGAAATTGAAAAGGCATGTGCAGAAATTGAAGCTAAAGGTCAACGAAAAATGCTTACACCATCGCGAAACCGGGAAAACTCGAAATACCCACCTCCGAATTTCCGGCATGTGGATCTACGGCAAAAGCGACGAATTTTTCAAGCCAAGAAAAAGGTGCTTGATGCTTCGGTGCTTGAAGCACCGAACTCATTCAAAACGAATTTCCACTATCAAACGACAAACCAATCGTCATCGAAAAACTAAGTAAGGTAGCTGGAGCTGCCGGGCGTTTGCGGTTTTTTATAGATAAATGGAAACACATTACAACAGATAGATATATTCTGAGTTATATAGAAGGATACCGAATTGAGGTTTACTGAAAAACCATTTCAGAAAAATCCACCCAAACAAAAAGTATTATCTCAAAAAGATACGGAATTAATTCAAATCGAAATCAACAAATTGTTAAAAAAAGGTGCTATAGAAGAATGCGATCATAGCAAATATCAGATTATCTCCCCCTTTTTTCTAGTACAAAAACCTGATGGATCCAATCGATTCATTTTTTATTTAAACGAATTAAATAAATTCATTAAAACGTCACATTTTAAGTTAGAAGATATTAGATCTGTTCTTAATTGAACATCTCGAGGAGATTTTATGACCCCCATAGACTTGAAAGACGCCTATTTTGTAGTGCCGATTTATCACAAAAACAAAAAATTTCTAAGATTCGAGTACAAAGAGAAACTATTCCAATTTACCTGCTTACTATTTGGTTTATATACCAGTCCGTACATTTTCACAAAAATTATAAAGCCCGTAATTAATAACTTGAGATTGAAATGGGTGCTAGTAGTAGTATATTTGGACGATTTCATTATTATAAATAATTCAAAAATTTACTAAATATTACTTTATGTAATAAAAATACTCATGACGCGGCCAAGATTCTGGAAGAACTAGGGTTTATCATAAACTTTGAAAAAAGCGTAATGAACGCAAACCAACCGTGCAAATATTGAGGTTTTATTATTGACTCCGTGAATTTTTCCTTGAATTTGATGGATAAAAAGAAAAGACAAATTACGGAAATTGTTGATGGATGCGAAAGAAAGAAAAGATATAAAATTTGTGATTTTGCAAAAATTTTAGGAGTTTTAACAGCTGCTTGTCCAGCAGTTGCCTATGGTTTTATCCATTGTAAAAGACTCGGGAGACAAAAGTTTTTAGCCTTAACGTTTAACGGCAGCGATTACGAACAAAAGATTTGCATAGATCAATATATGATAGACGATCTTAAATGGTGGAAAATAAACGCTTCTATCGGTTCCAATCCAATGAGGAGTCATCAATTCGTCATTGAAATATGTTCAGACACATCACTTTCAGGTTGGGGTTGTTATTGTGAAAATGTACGTGGCCTTGGTTTTTGGAGCGAAAAAGAAAAAAGAAAACACATTAATTACCTCGAATTACTTGCAGCCTTTTTTGCTTTAAAATGTTTTGCTTCTACTCTATCCGAATCCGAAATTTTACTTCGATTATTCACATCTTACAAGGAGACGGCATAACCGTGGGGTCGGGGATTTGGCCGCATTTTTTTGTAGTTAAAGAGGACCCCTAACGCCTCACGTGATCAAAGTAGTAGGACGCACTACTCAGAAAATTCCGAAGGAAATCGATTCAAAATTTCTTAGGCGCCATTGAGTTTAAAATGTCAAACACTTATGGAGCCGCCGTCTAGTCTAGACGGTTAGGGCTCGGTCTTTTGCGCCGGAGGTCTCGGGTTCGATTCCTCCTTCGGATCTCTTTTTTTTTGTTATCCCAACCATTATTCAAAACGTTTCTCATCCCTACATTATTTAAAAAAATTTATTTATATTATTTTTTAAAAGTGTTTTCATTTTTTAACAACTGTTTTCTTTTTTTTTTTTCAATAAAACAATTCCTAACGGTGGGTTTTTTTTATTTTTCATCGTAAAGTATATGAAGAGGAACATTGGGTTTTTAATGAGAATAACAAAGTCGATTCGGAAAAATTCAATTTTTATTCACATAATAATTAAATACAAAAAATGCAGTGGTAATTATCGTAGAAACGAACAAAGCAATAATTTTTACGACATCTTGCGCAACATATAAACGCGGATTTTTTACAATCGCAGGTAGTTTGCAACATCCGTACAAGAACATGTCCCATTAACATTCATGTAACTGATAATTTTTAGGCAAACCAGGCGTATTGAATCATGTCTCGGAATATTGGTGACGATAATTGATGGTGAATTATTGAATGGATTTTTATACACTCTTCCCGGGAATTAATTTCACGATTCTGCTCTAACAATTCGCTGCAATTTTGGAAGCGCTTTATGAAATTTTAAACTTGTCTGTAAATTTGTCTTGTCTAGAAACATTTTCATGAATGTTAATGGGACATGTTTTTGTACGGATGTACTGTAAACTCCCTGCGATTGTAAAAATTATTGCTTCGTTTGTTTCTACGATAATTATCACTACGGTTTTTGTGTATAATTATTATATGAATAAAAATTGAATTTTTCCTAATCGACTTTCTTATTCTCATTAAAAACGCAATGTTCCTCCTTGTATACTTTACAATGAAAATAAAAAACCCACCGTTATGAATTGTTTTATTGGGGAAAAAGAAAATAATTTTAAAAAATAATGTCAAAAATTTTTTAAAATAATGTAGGGATGAGAAACGTCTTGACTAATTGTTGGGATAACGAAAAAAAGATCCGAAGGAGGAATCGAATCCGAGTCCTCCGGCGCAAAAGACCGAGCCCCAACCGTCTAGCCTAGACGGCGGCTCGACTAGTGCCTGACATTTTAAACTCATAAGGCGCCTAAGAAACTGAATCGATTTTTCTCGGAATTTTTCGAGTAGTGCGTCCTACTTTAACTACGTGAGGCGCTAGGCGTCCTCTTTCACCACAAAGAAATTCGGCCAAATCCCCGACCCCACAGTCGAGCCGTCAGCTTGTTAGTAAACTTTCAAGGGAAATCTGGGAATGGTGCGAGAAAGCAGAAAAATATGGTTAAGGGCATCATTCATTACTCCGGCAGAAATTTTTGATGAAGATAAAGCATCCCGTAATACGAATGTAGATACAGAATGGAAAATTTCCCAATTTTTTTTCGTTCAAATCGAAGTGAAATTTGGTCCTTTTTCTGTAGACTTATTCGCATCCAGGCTAAACAAAAAATGTAAAAGATTGTACTCGCGCTTCCCGGATCCTGAGGCAGAAAAGGTGGATGCATTCACGGTTTGCTGAAAAGATGAGACATTTTATGCTTTTCCTCCTTTCGCACTTATTCTCCGTACTTTGAGGAAGATAATAAATGACAAAGCGGCAGGGGTGGTTGTGGTACCTGCATGGTCTTCTCAACCTTGGTATCCACTATTTACAGCTTTACTTATTGAACCCGCCATCACGTTTAAACCTAGCGATTCGTTATTGATATCTCTTTGCAGAGAAATGATCCATCCCGTATCACCTCACCTTTCGTCGGTGGCAGGGAAATTATCCGGTCAGCTTTTCTGAAGAAAAGGATTGATGAAGAATCTGTGAATGTGATGATCGATTCTCTCACTAAGTTCACACTCAAACAATACTAGAGTAGTGTGAAGAGTTGGTGGAATTTTACTCAATCTAAGAATGTGGATATTCACGGAGCGGAAACATCTGACATAATAAAACATTTTAATAGCAGATTCAAATCTGGTTTAAGCTATAGTACGTTGAATATTGATCGTTCCGCTATTTCATTGATTTCAATATATAACATAAATAATGATGGTTTAATCTCGCGTTTTCTAAAAAGAGTATTCAAATCAAGACCAGCAAAACCAAAATCCTACCTGGGATATTTCGCCTGCTTTAAAACATTAGGAAAAATTACATCCTTTACGAGAGCTCAAATTGAAAGATGCTGCTCAGAAAGTTCTAAGACCTTTGGCGTTAACAACCGCGCAAAAGATGCAGACGTTAGCATTGATTAAAATCAATAATATTCTTAAATGTCGTGATGGTATTCGCATAAAAATTAGCATCCTAGCCTGAATTAATTTTACCGTTTTTTAATGATAAACCGACATTATGTGTAGCCTCGTCAGTACTACAGTATATAGAAGTTACTAAAGATTTTAGAAACGAGAATGCGGAAAATCTCCTCATTACGACAATGAAGCCATTTACAGTAGTATCATTGCAGACAATTGGTCATTGGGTTAAATTGGCCTTTCTTAAAAAAAGCTGGTGTCGATACCGAGCAATTCGCAGCTTACAGTACTAGACACGCAGCTGTTTCTGCTACCTATAAGAAAGGAGTCGATATTGCAGCAATAAGGCGCAGTGCTGGATGGTCTCCGAACTCTCAAACTTTCTTCAAGTTTTACAACAAACCCATTCAGGCTCCCAATGACCAATTTGTTCGAGAAATTATAGAATGATTGTAAGTGGTTTTTCCTGTGTAATGTATCTATCCTTATTATAATCAAATAAAAAATGAAGGATCACAAAAATCGGGAATTTTCTCTGCCTCTGAATAACTACATTGACTATCATCGAGAACGAGACGTGTAATATAATTGAAAGATCACACGAACCCGCCGAAGGCGGGCGAAGTGTGATCAAAATTATATGAAGCGTCTCGTTCGAAGATGACAGTCTCCCACCCTAAATTCATTCCCCAAAATAAAATAAATCAAAATAATTGTCCCACGATAACCTTCGGAATACCGTGATAATTCAAGCGACAAGTTCGTTACGCAAAACAATATGAAGTGGGTCAAGGATGGATTGGCAGTTGTTCGGACTGATGTTGTTTAAAACAAAAACAAAAAATATATGTACGCTAAACGTTGTGAAGTAGGCATGATAAGCATGACTACATTGACTATTATCTTCGAACGAGACGCTTTATATAATTTTGATCACACTTTGCCCGCTTTCGACGGGCTGGTGTGATCTTTCAATTTTAATCCGTTGGAGCATTCAAATTTCGGAATTTCAACCCGGCCCTCATGTCAAGATCATAGCAGCGAAAGTTTACACAGTTGACTATAAATGATGTAAAACGTATAACATGGTCTAGACAAATTTAAAAATTGACGTAAAGTCACTTCATAATTAAAAAATTCTCTAATAATTCGTCGATTTATTGAAAATCTTGAAACTTTGAAAAATTCCATAGCCGAATTATTTTGACGGTGTTCAGATTTTCGCAGTTCTGGTCTTTTGTGTACAATTCGTTCGGAGTTTTGATCTTTCGAGGTAGTATTCTTCCGAAGTTTTGAGCGTTCTGATCATTCAAAGTTCGGAATTTCAACCCGGCCCCATCTTGAATTTCGGAACATTAAAATTCGGAATTTAAAACGGTCGGAGCATTCAAAGTTCGGAATTTCAACCCAGCTCCCATTTTTGGTTTTGGAAATGGGTTCCCGGGCAGCCACTACCCCATTTTTGTCTGAAAACCGTGTTTTCGGTATCTCAAGGCTATCATCTTAACCACATTCCGGAAATCAGACGGGATCCGTTTGTACGGTTTGGCTAAATTTGGTGACATTTTTGAAAATATGCTCAGGTCAGCCGCTGTGCCCAAAAGTTTGAAAATCAGTTTTTTGGGTTCAGGATCATCAAATCTATCGATTTTTATACGGTTTTGACCAGGACGCGATGACACGGAAATCTTGGTCGTGGGCTCTTGTACGAGGCTATGCCTCGCTGCAACAGTCGACAACAGCTCATTTTTCAGATACTTTTTTTAGTCTGTACATCTTTTCGAAACAAAAATCGGACATTTTCCTTTGCGACGTTTCTTTTTATTTATTAATAACAAGAGCAAACAATAATTTACAGTGGAAGCTTGAAATCTAAAGATACTAACCTTTGAAATGACTTTTCAAATTTTCTCCTACGATGATTTTTCGCGTAAGTAGAGCAATTTGAAAATCACTGAAAAATGTTCATAATTTGTTTGTTCTCTTAATCTTTGTGATCCCAACTCGATGACGCTGAAGTTTAAACGCGTTTTTCTCGAAACCACATTTTTCAAGTCGGCCGGACTCATAACTCGAAAAAATCTTGACCGATGTACTTGAAATTTGAACTATATATTCATAGGTAGATTCTGCATAGAAGTACGTAGGATTTTCTCGATATATAACATAATTTTTTTTATAAACGATTATCGGACTATGGTTTTTTGAGAATTTTGAACTTTTATTTCTACAACGCGCTGTTTTTGCAAAAATCGATATATCAAAAAATCCTACGTACTTCTGTAGCTATTCACATCTATGATCGAAAAAAATGCATTCAGTGTAGATTAAAAACTGCAGGTGCCGTTGGTCCCGCCGCGCCTATGAAAAAAGGCTTCGTCGAAAAAAAGCTGTGCAGCCGCCATTGTGTTTTATATAACTTTGAAAAAATAGTTTATACAGTTTATGATATGTACAATAATGGACCTTTTTCAGAATTTTGATTTATTCCATTGTCCCGCTAAAAAAAATCCCAAAATATACTTATTTTTCCCCGCTACAGTTTTTCCCCGCCTTATCCCTTAAATGCTCAAACTGTTTCTGGTCGGTGCCGGCTGTGAAAATGCTTCAAACGCTTTCACACACTTTGTTACAGATTCACGACCTTAATTTACAAAAAGAAAACGCCCCTTAATAAAACAAATAGAGAAATGGAAAATATACATACATGCAACTCAACCGTACTTGAAATATTTTCGTAGTCAAGTTCAGGTCTCTCACTCTTACAGTCTCATAATCCGATTTTTGTTCAAAGCATCCAAACCCATCAATAATTTCCAACCTTCTAGGGCCAAACATTGCGGATGCATTACTGAACTTTGTGAACAAGCTCGGCACCAGTTGTTCTATGAATATTCATTGTTTTGGAAAATCACATTTCCTGTTGTCAAGACAAATGGATTAACTTGATTTAGCGCTTATAACGATGTGTACGGTGAGTGCGAAACCTGCATTTTGCAGTCTTTCTGCGCTTTTCAAGAGACATAAGCTTCTTGCAGATACTCCTGAGCCGCACACAAATTTCTCTACCGCGTACTCGAAAGAAACTTTGTTCGCATATAAAAATTGGGAAAATCTCACCTATCGTTGTACTCGCAATAGTGTCCATGCGAAGAACTACAAGGGTTGGAAGCATTGACTCGATATACAATACTTTCTCCACAGTACTATCCCCGTGTAAACCTCTGAGTAACATTTCAAACTTTCTTTAGAGGGATTCAGTGAATCATCATAACATATCTCTCGCCGCTGAACAAAATGACAAGTTTTATAAACAGTCGGGCCAGTTATTCAACTTTCCACGACTTGTGAAACTTGTCATCTCGTTCAGCGGCGAGAGAAATCTTCTGATGACTCACTGAGTCCTTCTAAAGAAAGTTATGCAATGTTAGTCAGAGTTTTTTACATGAACTGTGGAAACTGTGTTTTTTAATGTGGAGAAATTATAACAAGACATTATTTCCATCACGTATAGTTTTTTGCATGGACACTACAGCGAGAGGTGAGGTTTTCCAGATTTTCATATCCAAATGAAGTTTTTTTCGATTCACGTAGGATAGAAATGAGTATGCGACACAAAAGTTTCCCAAAAGAGCTTTCGTCTCTTGCAAAGTGCAGAGAGCACACTGCGAAGTTCAGCTTTCGCAATCATCGTACAAGCAGTTAGAAGCACTGACGCAAGGCAATTCATTAGTCTTCACGACACTATACATAATTCTTTTAGGCAGTTATGGGCATTTATAGAAAAACTGATGCGAATCATGTTCAGCTTGTTCTATGATGCGTTAGGCAAAATAATTTTGAAGGTCTGCGTCAATAAATTTTACAGAGCCGGATGCATTTTCTACAAAAAACTTCACTGTCCATGATAAGCCTCTGTTCAGAAAATTTTGAGGATATGCGATCCAAACGACGTAAATTCAAGAATTCTAGACTTACGAACACACGAATTGGCAATGACGTACAGAAGCTAGGTTATGCTGTCAGGGCACACAAAAGCTACACATGAACGTCAGTCTGCGAATTTCTTAATTTTATATTAGTAAGTGAAAGAAATGAGCACGTGATTGAATATTTTTTAACACTCTGTATCTATTTGCGTATCTTCCTCTGTCGCTGCTGCTCCGACGGATTCCGCGAGAGCGCCACGGCTAATATACGCGTGTTAGGATCAAAATAAATAATCTACACCTAAATTTGAAACAACGTGAACCTTTGTTAAATAAATTTTTGGCTCTAATAAGAGCCATTTGTTTTTGTTTTTCACATCCGCGCGAATAACCGGGTTTGGCTATTCAAGCTGTCAACGCGACTGTATTAGAATATATATATATATATATATATATATATATATATATCGCAAGCAGGGTGTAGTTCGAGTCGTACCGTTCGCAAAAGCGGTGGCATTGCTGTGTCTGTTGCGCTAGAGTGTTTATCAATTCACAAAACGGCGTATGTACTATGTTGACAGCATGAGCGAACGACTTTATTTCATTCAATGAACGACAATGAACGAGTGTGGAAGAATCTTTGGGGTAAAGAGCCACACGAAATGTCGGCCGTAAATTATGAAATCTCGAGATTGAGTGGCCGAATCGAAAAATAGCCCGAACAAAATCGATAGGAAAACATCAAACTACATTGGTAAACTGTCATTAGATTTTCGATTTGTTGCCGCGTTTTCGCGTAATGTCGAGACAACGTTAAAAGTCGTCTGCTAAAAGGCCATCTTACTGTATAAAGAGTTACGGCTTGTCGTCAGTTCGGCAGTGGCGTCGAGATTGATCGCATCGATCAGTGGCGTCGGATTTTTTTTTTAAATTACTTGGCGTCAAGACGCTGTCGCGTCTCTTGATCCTGTGATTAATCGAAGGATTTTCCGAAATATCAAATTTAAAACAAAATAGCGCGTGTTCAAACTAAATCTTAATTTTTTCGAAAAAATTGGCATTTTTCATTCATAAAATCGAAAGTAGATGCAGTAGTTTTTAAGATATTTTCGTGGCCGACTTTCAAAACGTACTTTCGAGAAGAAGGCGTTTAAAGTTTCGAACAACCCTCCGAGCGTTCAGACAGGCGTCAACATAACAGCCTATAATTCTGTCAATTTTGATCCGATCACCTTCCAACTTTCAGGGAATTATGCCACGTCGTCTTGTCCTCTAGATCAATGAGTAGTAACGGCAGTTGCTCGATCCGTGACATATTTCAAATTTCTTCAAATTTCACACCCTAATGGCTGTTGTCATGACGGCTGTCTTCATGGCGGTTGTTGATATAACTATTACGTCCTTCTGTGCGATCCGTGTCAGTCGTAATAAAAATAGTGTGAGAAAAAATGATTAATTGCAAGTGTTTTAAGAATAGCATAAAGTAAAAGGATGAACTCATCGTCGAGTGAGTTCCTGAAGAGTCATCTGAGATATAAAAGTCGAACGAGGGACCCAATTTTAGAAAAAATACGATGCCTGGAAGAGTTGTACAGGCGATCGCGTACGCGAGATGAACGTTTAAGACGGAATGACACCTCATCGCGGTCGGTATGGTAGCACAATTATAGATATTATAGATATATATAGATGTCTGCCCCTCAAATTTTCTGAATTTAAGAGAAAAAATGTAGATTGGCGTATCATAAGCCAATCTATTTTTTTCCCTCAAATTCAGAAAATTTGACGGGCAGACAGCTGTTCGTCTATCTATTTGACGTCGTTTGGCAAAGTTTCGACGGTATCTGAAGAGCCGTTTCAGAGATTTTTGGGAATCTATAATTGTTCTACCTCACCGACCGCTGATACAGGCGATTCTGATGAAGAGAATGGCGAACGTATCGCATCTAAAAGCAGGCGAATGTCACACTTTAGTCGAAGACTACAAATCAAAAATGGGCGTGAAACCAAAAAAAGGACATAAAGGGTCGGACAAAGAGGACGAGAGGTGAGCGTAATCGGCGAGATGCGTCACGTCCTAGTCCCCGCACAAATGCACCGAAAAAACAGAGCGATGATGACGAAGAAGCAATCATTCCAGAATTCGATGAAACAACATTGGGGTTGCTAGGAGACGACCCATCAAAACATGATCAACCTGGCACGGATATTCATCTGGCAGTAGCGGAACGATGGTCAAAAATATTGGAGGATGGTCTCTCAAAAGATCAAAAACGTGTTCTCCAAATGAAATACCCAACAATAAGTAATTGTCGCCTTACTAAAGAACCGAAACTTAACTCAGAGATTAAATCGGCTTTATCACTGCTGTTGATAAAGAAAGACACCTATCAGTCAGGGCCGGTTTACGAAAATTAGCGCCCTAGGCCTGAGAAAGTTAGCGCCCCCTCCCCCCCCCACCGGCCCAGCCACTCGGCGATCATAAGGGGGTGAGATAAGAAGGGGCGCGCGTACTTGCGGATTCTGCCGACGCGCGGCGCCCCCTTTGCCGCGGCGTCCTAGGCCCGGGCCTAGCGAGCCTAGTGTATAAACCGCCTCTGCTATCAGTATGCCGCCCAGAATCAGGTAGGAGCCGGAATTAACGCTATTGCCGCGGCCCTAACTTAAGTATTAAAAGCAGAAAACAGCACGAACATAGAGATCGATACATCGAAATTCATCGAACGTCTAGCTGATGCAGAAAGGATATTATCGGACTTACACCACGATATGTCAAAGACAAGAAAATCATTCATTATTCCGGGATTAAATCCCATTGTAAAAAATATTGCCGATGATAGCCCGATCGATTTGCTGTTATTCGGCGAGAAGTTTGCCGGAAACCTCAAAACAGCAAAATCCATGGAAAAATCCATTAAGGATTTGGCGAAACAAGGTGGATATCAAAACAAATTTGTCCTCGCACCTCGCGGAGAAGTTAAACTGGCGTCGTCCCTCCGGAACGAGTTACAAGAGCACTCAGCAGAAGGGATAGAAACCGAAAGATCTCCGGACCAAGGACAACTGTCGACACAAGGATTAAACTCGGCAAACATCGCGGGGAGGGTGCGTTACTTTTTCACGACTTGAAAAAAATTGACTCACGATCCTTCCCTTCGAAAACGAACCCTATTTACAAACTGTACATAGACAACCAGAATTATCAGAACAGAAAATGGTTGCTTGTGAGCCGGAGATCCGTAAACTACTTTAGAAGGCGCGATATCTAGATGTGACCCATACGAAAAATAATTCGTTTATATTCATATTTTCTAATTCCAAAAAGCCAATGGTGACATGCGATTTATTGTAAATTTAAAGGAACTAAATGAATTTATTTCACCACCTCATCTCAAACTGGAGGATAAAAAGACAGAGCGTCGGTAAATTCAAAAAGATGCATTCATGGCCACGATAGATCTGAAAGATTCGTATTTCTTAATCCCGGTGAAAAAGTCTTCAAGGAAATTTCGGACATTCGTTTATAGAAACAGCCGTGTGAATTGAATTGCCTCACATTCGGCCTATGCACAGCACCATACGTATTCACAAAATTAATGAAACTAATAGCCCAATATTTACGATGAAAAGGTTTTCTCTCGGTCTTTTACCTGGACAATATCCTTTTATTTGGACAGTCAACTCATGAGTGCCGCGAAACTATCTTATATTATATTGAAGGCCTTATATTGAATTTGGATAAATGCAATCTTGAACCTTCCGAAGAATCAACATTTTTAGGCTTTCTGTTTGACTCGGAGATTCTCTGTCTGAAATAACCGACAAATAAAAGACAACATATACTTGATCTCGCTATGAAATAAAATAAAAACAACATTGTAAAATCAGAATATTCGCTGAACTGATTGGAATCTTAGTAGCTGCTAGTCCTGCAATTAAGTACGGAACCTTGTACACCAAACATTTTGAAAGAGAAAAGCGTTTAGCATTGGAAAGTGCAAACGGAAATTATGATAAAGATATGCAGATTTCAGACAAAATGATCCCCAATTTAGAATGGCGCACAAAAAATATAACTACATGCGTTAACTCGATAAGAGAGGACCATTTTGAAATGGAAATTTTTAGCGATGCATCGCCTACCGGTTGGGGAATTGCCTCTGAAGGAAAACCGTCACACGGGTTTTGGAATAATAAAGAACGTGAAGAACACATCAATTTCCACGAACTAAAAACTGTGTTTTACGGACTGAAATGTTTTGCTAAAGATAAACTTTCGTGTGCAATATGACTTCGCATTGAAAATACAACAGCGTTATCATATATAAATCGCATGGGTAGCGTTCAGTTTCCAAAAATGTCAAACTTAGCGAGAGAAATTTGGCAGTGGTGCAAAGTTCGTGATTTATGGGTTTTTGCTTCATATATTAGCTCTTCCGATAATAAAGACGCAGACGAAGAATCAGGATCCAAATTAAACGAAACGGAGGAGGAATTAGCTGATTGCGCATTCCACAAATATATATTTTTATGTCTTTCCACCTCTTACCGTTATTTTAAAAACGATTCGGAAAATTATTTCTGAAAAAGCAAACGGGGTGCTGGTAGTACCTTTCTGGACAATACAGTCCCTCTAATTAAAAAAATACTCGTTGCAAAACGTATCCATTTCCTTCCAAAAATGACTCAATTGATAATTGCAGACAATATCACCCGTTATGAACCTCACTTTCCCTGATTCTGGGAGGTTATCGGGCAAGCGCTTGCCTTAAAAGGGTTTCCTCAGGAGTCTATACCGGCAATGCTGGCATCTTTGTCAGATGGAACCATAAATCAATACCGAAAGTCGCTAGACCTATGATGGAGTTTTTGTCAGAAGAAGGAAATCAATACATTCCATATTTCAATCGAACTTATTCTCGAATTTCTGACGGAATGTTTAAGAAAAGTAAAAACGTATGGTACCCTAAATTCATATCGATCAACATCAGCACTAATAACTTGAAGTGACATAGTGCCAACCCATTATTGAAAGATTCTTTCGTAGCGTGGCGCACCTACACCCACCGCCTTCAAAGTATGACGAAACCTGGGACCCTGATCTAGTATTGGACTATCTAAAGATGCTTTGGCCACATCATAAACTCTCACTTGAGGAAATAACGAATAAACTAGTCATGCTATTAGCATTAGTTACTTCACAAAGAGCACAAACTCTCTCGAAGATTAGAATTAGTTGCATAGAAAAATCCGAAATAGAAACCAAAATAAAGATAGTAGGTCAAATAAAACTTCGGGCCCAGTTAGCACTCAACCCCTATTGTATCTGCCGATTTTCGAAGAATAACGGAGATCGTATGCAGCAACGGTCTTGGACCATTATATTAAACGCTCGAAACAACTACAACCTACAACTGTGAAATGTTCTACTATTAACGTACAAAAAACCTCATCGAAAGGCGACAACGCAATCGATAAGTAGATGGATCAAAAGTGTGATGGCCAAAAGTGGTATCGACGTAAACACTTTTGGCTCACACAGTACAAGGCATTCGGTTATCTCGACAGCGTATCGTAGAGGTGTAGACATCCAAGCGATTCGTATAACCACAGGCTAGACTGCGAAATCAAACGTGTTTGCACCCTTCTATAATCGACGTGTGATCGAAAATGCGAGCCTAGCCAGATCAATTATCCATTAAAATGACAATTTCAACTGTAAGGCAAGTGCTACCCATGTCAAAGTTCAACTATTGTAATTGTTAAATACTGTCAAATACAAATTACATTAAGCTTTGAACAACTACCCATTGATCTAAAGGACAAGACGACGTAGCATAATTATACGATCAAACGAATTTATCTTAAATGATGTTCGATCGTGATTATGCTAGGCGTCTTGTCCGAATAGATCATACGCACCCTATTTATTCCCACCCTTTGATCTATTCGAGATGCAATTTGTAGGCTTCAAAATGTAATGGTGATATCAACAACCGCTATGACAACAGCCATCATGATAACAGCCGTAAGGGTGTGAGATTTTAAGAAATATAAAATAGGTGACGGATTTAGCAACTGGCGTTACTACCCATTGATCTATTCGGACAAGACGCCTAGCGTAATCACGATCGAACATCACTAAGGTAAGTTCGTTTGATCGTATAATATTTATGAGATGATATACTGTTAAAATATATTATTTTGAAAAAACTGATTTTTCGATTTTGACAACTAGGCATAAAACCCCTTAATGGGTTACACTTAGCTCGTGGTCGGAAAAAGAGGACTTTTCGTAGATTTTTCTGGGAAAACGTGGACAGATTTTCAAATTTTCCTTATTTCCATTAAAGACTATGGCTTAGAGTATCTTTTGCAGTTTTTTTTTATTGGACAATAGTTATAAATGTGGTTGTTCCGACAATGTGTGTAGACCGCTGTTTGAAAAACGTCCTTCACGGTCACCACTGACTTATCCGAAATAAGACAATCAAGCGTATTTCGTTTTTGCATTTGCATCTAGTGTTTGGACGAAGGATTTAATGAAATAGTGATTTTTAAAAAAATGGCCGCATTCCAAAGTGACAGGATCGATTTTCGGTGATGAAAAAAACTATGCTTCGAAAGGAAAATTCTTTCGCTCAAGCACTGCTTTTTTATGCGTAAGAGGAGCACGTAAAATTTGAAGTTGATTACTGCAGTGATTTTTGGGATATCGTGTTCACCGATATTGAACAAGTCATCGTGAGATAAACGCTTTTCATCTTCGCCGATTAACGGAAGCTACCTATAAACGCCCATAACTCCCGCGATTTTCAACCGACCGAATTAGATTTTCGGAGAATATTTTCGAAATGTTATCTTTTGAGAATTCGTCGAGAACCGAAAATCAATATTTTGAAAACTTTAAACTAGATGAACGCCCTCAAATCCCGACGCCAAGTAAACGATGACACAGAAGTTGCCCACGCGCTAATTTTTTTCTTGGGGTATTTAACAAAGAACGGATATTATTGAATTATATTATCGATGTGCAAAGCTCCGTGTACATTATTTGTTAACAAGAAAAAAATGTTAAGAAAAAAATGCTCTTGTCCGGACGTGCATTCGAGCCCGTGCTGTGCTATTCACTATTTTGAAATTTGAAAAAGAGTTTTTTTTTGCTGCGTTCGAAATGTTCCCCATTAACTCACAATCTTTATTTTTCTGACGTTGTTTGGACCTTTGCAACATCCCCTTTTCGGTATATCCAATTTCTAGTAACTCACCCGATGCCCTCAGACAAATATGTACAAAATGATTTGGTTAAGAAAGGCGTCGTAATCAAAACGGAGATTTCGGAGCCGTGAAAATAGAACGGACTTTTCTATTCCCTTCTACGCTTTCCTCCGCCAGTTTAAATAATTCTCCATTATACTTTGAGACATCTCAAGCGTTCATACGATACGTTTTATTGCGACCTCCACCCACAGCGTCCAGCATTATGTACGTGCGATTATTTTTATTTCAATCTACACGCGTCCACTATTTGATAAAATATCAACACGCGTTATTGGACATTCGACGCGACTATGGCGTGACTGAGAGACAATCGCGTTTAGTGCCCAATCAGCCCAAATTACCACAACTTCCCAAATTAGTGGGTTAATTCCCTTTTGGGGTTGTGCTAGATCTATACGCAGCAATTATTGTTGAACTGTAATTTTTTTGATCCTCACATTTGTTCTCTGTATGATTATCAATGACAGCAGCAATAAAAATATTAATATTCATTTTTAATGTCACTATATTAAGCATAACTTGGCCAATAATTCAAATATTCAGTTTTTCCTTAACAACAGCCAATAATCTTTGCAACAATGATTTTATTGATTATGACATCGAACGTAATGTTCATAGCGATTGGCATAATTATAATACCATAATAATTAAATGATTAAAATAGTATATCAATGCTGATTTTATCATTACAATCGAATATTGTTTATATTATTTTTATTCCACAGCATCTCGTGATAAAAATCTGCAGTCCAAATTCACGTGTTACATGCCTTAAGAACACTCAATAATAATTGCAACTATAATGTTATTGATAATGAAATCGAACATAATTTTAATATTAATTAGCATAATTATGAAACCACAATAATAAAATAATAAAAATAGTATATCGATGCTAATGTTATCAACACAATGAAATACTGTTTATATGATTCTTAGTCTACATCTGGTAATTAAAATCTGCAGTTCAAATTCACGTGTTACTTGCCTTAAGAACACTCAATAATAATTGCAACAATAATGTTATTGATAATGACAGCGAGCATAAATTGTATAGCAATTGACATTATCATGAGACAACAATAATAAAATAATAATCATCACAATCAAACATTGTTTGATTGTTTATATCATTGTTTATATCATTTTGATTGTACGACATCGCTTAATAAAAATCTGTACTGCAAATTCACGTGTCGAAATACATAACACATTTAGTACGCCGTGAGCATACATTAGCGGAAGGGATAAGCGAGAATTGAAATAGGGAGTGAAAGAGGGAGAGAGTGGATACAGATAAAAATAATTCACGCTCTCTGTGACCAGCACCCAGTAAATTCACGTGTGTACGTGTGTATATATATATATATATATATATATATATATTTTGTAACGTTGCGTTACGATATAGAGACTATCCGAGAAAGGTGAGGTAAGCGGGCTGGCGTAGCTCAGTTGGTCAGAGCAGTCGACCGGCAATCGAAAGGTCCCGGGTTCGAATCCCGGCCCAAAACGCACCGCATTTTTTTCGGATAGTTCTCCCGAGTTTTTTCGGGGGGTTATAAATGGCGCCCAACGTGGGGCCACGGCCTCAGAATAATCAAGATAAAGATCGAATTATCGTTGATTGCCGTGGAAAAGAAATCCCCTCCTTGAGAAGAGTCTCATTGAGCTAGCCTCCCCTTACCCTTCCCCCTTCCGTCCCGCAGACAATCCCCGCGTCTGTAGTTCCCCTTCCGTCCCTCAGACAATCTCCGCGTCTGTAGTACCCCTTCCCCCTTCCGTCCCTCAGACAATCCCCGCGTCTGTAGTAGTTTCCGTTGCGTTTAGATATTAGTTTGGGCAGAAATTTCGAGTCGACCCTCCAGAGCCGGATCGACTCTGGCAGGGGGGTTTGTAACGTTGCGTTACGATATAGAGACTATCCGAGAAAGGTGAGGTAAGCGGGCTGGCGTAGCTCAGTTGGTCAGAGCAGTCGACCGGCAATCGAAAGGTCCCGGGTTCGAATCCCGGCCCAAAACGCACCGCATTTTTTTCGGATAGTTCTCCCGAGTTTTTTCGGGGGGTTATAATATATTGTGACCGCAAAATCGAGGGAGCTGGGGGAAAAGGACCGAGAGAGTCACAAAACTCCCCTCCTCCCGTCCCGACAATTTATATAGGGCGCCAGCCGAAAATCGGCTTGTCGGGATGAGAAAAGGGAACGCAGTGTCCGGCCAAACTGCAGCCTCGTGGATAAGGTAGAGGGGATGGGTCAGGTGTCAATCACGCCCGGCAAGAAAAATCTATCGTCGGGGAATTTATTTTACATTTCGTTAATAATTCCCCTCCTTCGCAAGGAACACCGGGACAAAAATCGGAACACAAAATATATACAATACGCGCGAAATCTAGCGAGACAATTACTCTCGCGCGCACAGACACACACACACACACACACACACACACACCAATTCCGACCGGGGCCTACGCACACACACAATACACGTCGAGCTCGTCTTGGCCTCTCCTCTCTCTCCCCTACCGGCCACACTAATATTTCAAAACCGGGCCCCCGCTAATCGATTACTTGGCCGAGCGTTAAACAAAGAAGGAAATATCCCGGGAAAATTACCCCGGTCGTTACTTACGTGGACGCCGATGCTCGGCAACCTCTCCCCCGCGACGAAGCCGGGAAAATCCCCACACTGGGGAAAGGGGCACCCGGTAGATGCTGTTAATATAGACGAGAGCCCGCACGGGTTCGAACCCGCGACCCGATGATAAATGGGAGGCTAGTTCTCCGTGAAGATGTCCCGACTTGAGGGCAATCTCTCCCCCTTTCCCCCTGCTCAAGCCCCGCCGCAGGCCGAGGGATCACCGAAGACGACACGTCCCAATTTTCAAGGCGCACATTCACTCACACTTTTTACAGACTAATCGAGCCGAAGTAACGTCGCCAAACGGGATTGAGCTTCCCGCGCGCAACCACGACACGATTTCCCGACGATACGCGCTAGCTACGTATGACGGGGTTTATAATTACGGAAACGCGACAGAGGCCGTAAAGATGCGCGAGATCGTGAGCCGACCATACGGCCGAAAATTACCCGGATTGTTGCCGAAGGCATGGCCAAGCTCACCGGCTGCGTAATTCGGTCGTTTCCCATTGTCTCGGCCCACGTCTGTTCGGCTCGACACCTCGCAGGAAGCTAACGCAAAAGCCGGTCGACGTACGAGAAGCGTACCCCCCCCCCTTTTTCTATAGTTTCTGTTCTTATGATTACACCAAAGCGAACAGGCCCGTATCGAATAATTTTCGGGAGTGTGCTTATCGATCAAGCGCGGATTTCGAATCCTGAACCTCCCGTAACGGAAAATGAAAAGTCGGCTCTTCCCGCAGGCCGTATTTCATGTCCTAGTGGAGCCTTGTCCTTCCCTGGATGATGTTTCGTAACGGTCGACCTTGGCGACGATGGGAGTAAGGACCACGACCGACCACAGACTTATTATCGGCCGAGGGTGACAATTCGGCCCCTGTCCAGAAGAAACTGAAGAAGTGAGGGGGGGGGGGGGGGGCGTGAATCACGGCCCTGGGTAGGTAATTTTCGCGGGAATCGGCGTCCTTCCGAACGTTTGACCATAGTCTGGCCACCGCTTCCTCCCGATCTTTGGCCTTGGGAGAATGTTTGACCTCGCCTTCTTTCCCTTTCGCTCTTCCTGGCCGTGGGTACCTTGGCTCGTGTAAGCCAGACGTTGAGGTGGCGAAAATAAAGAAAATAAACAGAATATTAAATCAAAATCCTAACGTCGCTTAGAGAACCCTACGGAATCATGTCGTGATCGCGATGACGGCCCCGAGCCGGAGGACGGTTTTGCTGCAGTCGCCACCATGCCAGGCTGGTCAGCGGAGTACCAAAAAAAAAACACGTTACAATATATATATATATATTAGACTGATTCAAAAAAAAAATTCTTTTTTTTCTTCTGGATTCTCGTGCTATTGTTGGGCACTAATAAAAGAAAATTTCTCTAAAAAGATGGGCGCGGTCACTCAATTTTTAGAGGTGGCTATCTCGACTTTTTTGTATTTGAATTTTTTTTAACGAACGTATTGCATTTAAGCATAGTCATGGCTTCGGATTACGGATAAAAATCACATCCAGCAGCTATTTCGTAACAAAAATAAACTCTAACAATTTGAAAAGATTGCAATATTCACAATTCAACTCCAGGTAGATCAATAATGGCGTCTATACTACTCTCGTTATTCATGTAGATTTATTTATACGCATTAACATTTCGCAGTTTTTACGAAAAATTAATTTAAAACGTTTATTCATAAATCGTATATTTACATGTTCACAATGCTACACTTATATTATCTTCAAACTCATTTATATTTCTTCCCAGCCACTGTGCATAACATCGCGCATGCCACTGCGCATACCACTGCGCAAGTCACTGTGCATCCGTGGCGCCATTTTGTATTGGTGCAGCGCATTTGTAAGTAGTGTTGTTTTTTTTTCAATGTGACTCAAGTAAAGACAATTTTAAACAATGACTCGGAAAAACGAAAACAACACAATTTGGGTAATCGTCAAGAAAATTCCGAAAATAAGTACCCGTCATTTACCGTCAAAACGGAAAGTTTTGAGTTTGTTCTGGATGGAAATGTGCTGAAATTCCAACGCGTCGATTGAATAACGCAATCGTGAAATTAATAAAACTCCATCTAGTCTGGAAAAAACTTTAAAAAAATATAAGTGTAGCATTTTGAAAATGTAAATACATGATTTATGAATAAAAGCTTATAATTTAATTTTTCGTAAAAAGTGCGAAATGTTAATGCGTATAAATAAATCTATATGAATAACGAGAATAGTATAGACGCCATTGTTGATCTACCTGGATTTGAATTGTGAACATTGCAATCTTTTCAAATTGTTAGAGTTTATTTTTGTTACCAAATAGCTGCTGGATGTGATTTTTATCCGTAATCCGAAGCCATGACTATGCTTAAATGCAATACGTTCGTTAAAAAAAATTCAAATACAAAAATTCAGTGACCGCGCCCATTTTTTTAGAGAAATTTTCTTTTATTAGTGCCCAACAATAGCACGAGAATCCAGAAGGAAAAAAAATAATTTTTTTTTTGAATCAGTCTAATATATATATATATATATATATATATATATATATATATATATATATATTGTGACGGACGATTATTTTCTCCAACCGAAAAATCCAAAACGAGAACTTGAACTCGAGACCTAAGGTGCGAGAAACCGTCACCTTCGGCCGTTCCTCCCGTGCGCGTGCATCCGCAACCCGGGGCGCCAGAGACTTTGTTTCTCCGGTCGTCTCAACCGGAATAAACTGGGGTCGGGGTGATCAAACCCGACCCGCCAGGCGGGGACTGGAGCTCTCCTTGATTTTTGTTGTCCCCCGGAATCCTAACCGGGTTCGGAGACTGGAGCTCTCCTCGATTTTTGATCGCCGGAATCGTTTAACCGGACTAAACAGGATGCACTTACACGGGAAAGAACGGTTGCGGTAAAGCACGGTCGCTCAGGCTGTGGGTTGTGGTAGAGGGGTCGTGATTCACTGGGGAGTAGCGTGAGTGATCACGGGATCTGACACTTTCGCGATGACGGTAACGTCACTAATAAAATAAAACAATGGTTTTATTTTATTGTGCGGGAGCCGGTGGATTAACCACCCGGGAACCTTACACGTAGACGAAACTTAATCGCGAACAGGAAATGCGCGCAGAAACGTCCCACGACCGAGAACGAGAGAGCATGTCGACGTGCTTCTAACGCGAGAACGAGAGCGCGAGAGAGATACGACACGTTTCTCCATCGCGGCGTCTGATCGACAACTCTTTCACAATATCTCTCAAAATCGGGAGCGATCGCGATCTTGGAGACAACCGTCTCACGCGAAGGTTCGGTAGCAACTCTGTTACGATAGCCGAAAAATCGGGAGCGATCGCGATTTTGGAGACAACCGTCTCGAGCGAAGATCGAAGCAACTCTGTACCTCGCGCAACCGAGGCTGGCGTGCGAGGGATTATGCGAGAATGAGACAGAGCGCGTTAACAGAAAAAATGTCAACACGCTCGCGGCATCGGACCGTGCGAAATCGCCGGTTCAAGCGAGAACTTTATCTCGTATAATATCGAGAGCTGAAATATTATTTCGGGAATTGGAATATTCTAATAGAATATTCCTTTCGGAATCTATATTTTCTGCCCGAGTTACCCCGAAAACGGAACGGTTACAAATCGGGACCTTTTCTCATCGGTAACATGGAGACTCTCGGAAATCGTATCCCCGGGTCACCGTGCGAAAGCGGGCAAAGCTTCTGTCCAGAAGCGCGGCGCGGAGATCTCCAGCCTCCGCCCGTAACCCAAACGGCCCGCTCTCCAGCACGATGCACCACTACGGTGGGGCGCCGGCGTTTCAGCCGGGCGTGCACCGATTGCCCGAGAGGCCTCACTGGGTGCATCCCTCGGTCAGGATTGCTCGGTGCGTCGAGCCACACGCCACTCGACCGAGTTCCGCACGCCAACCTAACCAAAACGAAAACACAACCCAAAACCTCAACGTAACAAGACAAACATACTAGAGAAAAGACCCTTAACACAAACGGATGGGTCGCTACCCGGGCATCGAGAGCATATCTTGATCATCGGTAGCATTTCTGTGACGTGGCTCAAAAAATCACGTCACAATATATATATATATATATATATATATATATATATATATATATATATATAAGGAGCAGGAGCTTAATGACTTGATAAGCGCTCACAGTTGGACTTGCGCTTGCGTTGTCCGTCGTTGCAATCTTGGCTCGCCGAGACCGCGGAGAAAAAGCGTATTCATCTTTGTATACAATATTTGAATTACACATACACGGCACGCAATCCTCAAATGATGGATAAAAAAAAACGAACGTCCGTTCTCTCGTAAAATGAATATAACATTTCGGAGCGTGTACGAATATTCAGTACTTCTCATTTAATTCGTATTGCGTATTTCTTGGTCAATTTTATTTGATCGGTTATTAGGAATTGAATAGAAAAAATCCAGCTCAGACATTCCAAAAATGCAAAGAGATAGAAATTCGAGAAGTGGAAATCGTTATTAGACTTATAGCGTAACGTAATCCATGCTTGATTAATAAAGACCATCGTACTGTGCGCAGGACTATATTTTTGGTGGTGTGGAGCTTTCTATTTATTGTTAATTTCCACTTGAAGTTCGTGCATTCCATAAACTAATTTTCCTCCGAAATTACAGTTAAACGTAGTCATTCCCAAGAAATAGTAAAAGTAGTAATTCCCAAACTCTCGTTCCCAAGAATCGTTTGCATTTTGAACGACTCGCGGAAGCATTTTGTTGTTGTTGTTATCTTTACTTCATTACTTTGACGCCAGTGCATTGCTGTACGTTGTATCGTTGATTTTTTGTTTAACTACATGGGAAATTATTGGACCCGCGGATTTTGTTCTAGTTTGCATGGAATGTCCTGTACAATTTTTCTATGCATAACCTTGTGCGATACTCAAGAGCTCCGTTTTTCCATAACTCGCCTCGCTATATGATAATCTTGCTTATATCGCAAAAGGGAGCTTGATAGCTTGAAATCACACTGTACAACACAAGCATAAAATTATATATATATATATATATATATCCGACACTGGTGGGTGGGTGGTTGGTGTTCGGCTTCGGTGGTAGTTCGAGTTAAGAGGGAATGATACCTCATCGCGGTCGGTATGGTAGAACAATTATAGATTCCCAAAAATCTCGAAAACGGCTCTTCAGATCCCGTCGCAACTTTGCCAAATGACGTCAAATGGATAGACGGACAGCTGTCTTCCCCTCAAATTTTCTGAATTTGAGAAAAAAAATGTAGATTGGCTTATCATAAGCAAATCTAGTTTTTTTTCGTCTATCTATGTGACGTCGTTCGTCTATCTATGTGACGTCGTTAGGCAAAGTTTCGACGGGATCTGAAGAGCCGTTTTCGAGATTTTTGGGAATCTATGATTGTTCTACCATACCGACCGCGATGAGTCGCGGGTATAAAATCATGTGCGAATTTAACCATTTTTTTCGTATGAAAACGTGACCCACTCATAAAATTAATTACACATCTATTTAGTATGAATATCAAGCTGTTAGAAAATATATATTTTATTCCATGTACAAATTGACCGACTACTCGAAACTTCTCGAAACAGCTTTTTTCCAATTGTCATGACAAATAACTTCAACAATTTTCACTCGATTTACTTCAAATTTGAAAGTTATGTTCCTAATTGCATTCCGCAGAGACGTACGCACGGAATTTCTGATTAATCGAATACTTTTTATTTTATGAGCAGTTTATGAGCAGTTATAACGAAATTTTACACTGAAAATTCATTTCTTAAGTTAAAATATCTACAACTTTTGAATAAAACAATATTTTTTAAATTGCGTACGTACTTCTCTTGGTATTCTAATGTAGATTAACGAGAATTTTTGTTTTTTGTTCTAGGTCAACAATTGTCGATGCAAAATGTCATGCCGCGGAGCGCCTCAAAAAAGATAACCAAAGATAACATTGGTAGTCTGCCATTTTGTACATCGAAAAAAAATATATATATTTTCTAACAGCTTGATATTCATACTAAATAGATGTGTAATTAATTTTATGAGTGAATCGCTTTTTCATACGAAAACGAATTGTTAAATTCGCACATGATTTTATACCCGTTACTGTGGCCTAAGGCCTTAAGCAGCCTCGTGCATGACCGATACTCGGAGCGGTGACCGCTTAGCCGTGGACAGGCTGGCGCATCACCAGTCAGCGGAAAACAAATACTTCTGAGGCCTTTGGTGTAGATACTCGAGTAAAACGTTTGTGCACCAGAGAATCAGAAGAATATGGGGCCGTCTATATGGGTACGCGTTTTCCACAGTTTCCCCGTACCTTAGGCGGTAGGTTTAGGTTAATGGGGGAGATACCTTTAGGCGAGGAAAAGATTTGTTGATTTCCATGATTGATCCATCATCATCATTTTATACAGAATCCCTTGCAGACATTTGTTGAGGACTCCCCAGATCCTATTAGATCCCTATAGGGATTTGATAGAGACGCCCCAGGTAGGGAGTCCACATTGGAATCCAAATGGATTTGTTGGGGACTCCGCATATTCTCCCAGATCTTTATGGACCTTTGATAGGGACGCCCCAGGTAGGGAGTCCAAACTGGAATCGAAATATATTCTGCGCTATTTCCAAATCGACGGGGTTTGACAATATTTTACTTCAAATTATATAAGATGGGTTTTTGCGAAGCTCTGTAAAAAAATATTATTTCACGGTCCCGTGCACAGATTTGCTTGGGAGTTCCAAGATGCACCCACGTGTTGCGAGGAATTTGTAAGCGGCACCGCACATGAAGAGTCCTCATCGGGATCTGATGTGGGAGTCCTAAAGAATTCCCCAAAAAAAAGTTAAAAAGGGTACATATTGTAGGGAGGCATTTTTTTGTAATTCTGTGGATGTCAAATAAAGAGCGTAGCACTGTGGGTTTAATATATGAACGAGAATGAATGTTTATTTGAGAACAAAGAAGAGTTTTTGAATTACGAGATACAGCAATGTCTCTCGAAATGCATACTGCCTGGCCGCGCTCTACTCTCGCGCCTGCCCGGCAGTAGCGTGCACGCGACGGCCGGAAGCGCAACGCGCAATTTTTTTTTTTAAATCATGCCTTACAATATTACAATATACTTATATTCGTTTGTTACTTCTTTACTTTAGTGTTTACCCATACTGTATATTTAAAGTTTGTTATAGGCTAGTATTTTCGGTACGGACAAAACAATATTTTTAAAACCTCAATATGCAAACTTTTTATATTTTAAATACTTATGCGCATTAAAATTTGTGTTGGACGTGACGGCAATCGGTGACGGTTACGCTTGCGCCCGCGGTTCATCGCTGTAGGTGTGCAATTTTATGAAAGCGGCTTAAATGAGATTTTAAAATAAAGTTAAATGTAAGTGTAAAATCATAAACAAATTACATTTTGATGAACATGATATACCTATCACATATTTGCCAAAGTTTGTAGGAACAGCAATGTCCATCTGACCCGATGAATTTCTCATCGGGATCCAATAGGGATTCCCCATCAGGATCTAATAGAGAGTCCTTTTCGGGATCCAATAGGGATTCCCCATCGAGATCCAATAACGATTCAGAAAATCGCTTCCGACAAAAGAAAGACGCCGGGCGATAGAACATAAGCGGCACGCCTCGTGGTACATACGTGTATATTCGTGTCGAGTTGAAGAGCGCGCGACTATCGAGTTACTGCGCAACCGCGATCATTACATTTATTTAATCCGAACGCGTGTCGTATAAAAAATAAGTCAAATTCGATTTAAAAAACTATGCGCGAATAAATAATTAAACAACGTCAAAGAGAACTTAAAACAATCCTTATAGCGAATACTGTCGGATAATGTAGAAAAAAATCGATTTTTTTTTAAATTTTAAACTGTGATGATCCCTTCACATAGTGCAGCGAAATAAGAAATAAGTCGGCATAATTTGTGGCAGAAAAACAAGTTCAATTTAATTTTGTTTAACCCGCGCGCGATTTAAAAGCAACCGAATAACGAAAATGAGAACGTACAAGAATAATTAAAAGAAAAATAGTAGTGAAAAATCACGATAGATAAAAAACAAAGAAACCGGGTGGTCAAACATAATGTTGTATACGCATATTCGTGTCGACGTGGAAAAAGGCGCGACTGGCGAGACGCCGCAGAACAACGATTTTCGCATTGATTGATCCGTGCACGTGTCGTGGAAAAAACGTATTATTCCATTTAAAAAACCGAGCGCAAATGAAGAATTAAATAATAGAAAGAACAAATAACAAAAAAATGTAATATGTTCAAAAATACGTTACAGCATCAAAAGTATGCGTATCCAATTACTAAAAATTTACAAAGTATTCATATTACATTAAGTATAAAAATTAGTCAAAGTTCATAAAAAATAAAAAGTATTCGAAGAATATTCGTACCAAAACTACTAGCGTATAAATCACTATAAATATACAGTATGGGTAAGCAATAAAGTAAAAAAATAATAAAAGGATATAAGTATATTGTGATATCCGACATGTACTCGTTTTAAAACAATAAATTGATCTCTTTAGTCTATTGATGCATTCGTTTTTTTTTTTTAGTAATTTGGACGTACAGAATGCGATATGATCGATCAAGCAGCGTATCGGATTCCGTTCGAAAATGTGGGGATGCTTTAGGATTCTTAGATTGTATCCCGATGGAAAATTCCTATTGGCTCCCGCACTGACAGAAAAATTCTGTTAATATGAACTAATCGCGACTATTTGAGTTTTGTTTATTTGAATTGTCTAGATTTTTCGTGGATTCAAAATTTTCATAGCGCATTTCATTATTTAAATTATTTACTTTAAATGTGTTTATTCAAATCGAAATATATTCAATATCGTCCAATAACTAAATATTTTATTTAATCCTTATAAATCTGTGATACGGTATCATCTGCTCAAAAAACAATTTAGTTGAATCGACTAAATGGATCTATTTGATTTTTTCTAAATTAAAATTAAATCAAAAATTCGTAGAGTAAACCATTTTTCTATTTGATTGAATGTTCTTCTTTAATGCAATACACATCAAAGAGGTGTGGGGGTAGAGAGGGGGGAGAGAGAGAGAGGAATTATATATATATATATATATGTAGGTTATGTTAGAAAAATATATAGCATGTTATTCAATAAAATTCTCTAATTATCACAAAGATATTAACTAATTCATATTGTATACTAGGTGCGCAACTAAGTTTCCAGGTTTTTTTACCAATAAAAAATCGAAAATTTCAAGACAAATATAAAAAATGGTTCATTCGAAGTCCCTCGCTATTTACATATTTGTGCCATCTCTCTGGCAATACATTAATACTGCGACGATAAAAAGACGCGTCTTTGGACTGAAACCATTCGTCCAAAGAATTTTGTACTGCATCGTACTTGGCCAAGTGCAGCCCACCCAGGCCATGCGCCATCGACCGGAACAAGTGATAGTCCGAAGGGGCCAGGTCTGGCGAATACGGCGGGTGCTGCATAAGATCCCATTTCAGTGTTTTTATGGTGTCCTGGACGATGGAACTGCTGATGGCACGGAGCGTTGTCGTGCTGCAATCTCACACGTTCGTGTCTCGTGTCCCATTCTGGCCGTTTTTCGAGCAATGCGCGGTTCAAATGGATTAGTTTTTGTCGGTAGCGATGTCTATTGACAGTTTCACCCGGTTTCAGCCGGTTTCTGGTCCCACCAAACGCAGCAGAGCATTGTCTTGTTTCCGAAACGATTTGGCCGTGCCGCCCGAGTAAAAATGTTTAGCCTCCTCTGAACCCTCGCAGGACCCCTTTTCTTTTGTAATACATAAGCCGCCAGCCTCCGTTGAACCGACGAAACCTCGTTTGTCGAGATCAGTGCCATGAAGAGACCTCCTCTTGGTCCAGGGTAGCCTCTGCTAGACCACCCAAACCTTCTCTCGACCCCCAGTTTCAGTGAAACGTGCAGAGCACAGGCCTCCTTAACCTGCTTTCAATCTCAAACTGTTGCCTCGACCCCACCTAACCTGCTTTCGGCCCAAATTCGATATCTCCTCCATCATCATTCCATTGTGGCCTGATCGGTAACCGGATCGATGACGAAAATAATACGAAATTAATAAAAATACATCGTCCCCTTATCAAATTATTAGTGCAATATTAATATACGAAAACAATCAAATTTGTTCAATATCGATTTATTATTATTTTATAGGCAATTCATAAAAGAATGCTTGTATATACAGTCTTACTCCAATTCTATCGGATTAATGGGCGTTTTCCTGTGAGAAAAAATCTCACAGGAAAATTGTTTAAAAATTCCAGTCTATCCAGTATAAGCTTACGCGACGTTTTTCGTCCTTGACTTTTCTTTTTAAACCCTCTAGTTCTTGAGTTACATTGCATGATCTAGATTTAGTCTTTTTAGCAAAAATGAAATAACATTGCGAAAAAAATCGTACAAAACTTTATAAAAAAACGCAAATGGAGTTCCTGCTACCCCGTTCAAGTTTATCATGGATAAACGTAACAAATTTTTTTTGCATAAGTGCATGACTTATGCAAAAAAACTTGTTACGTTTGTCCACCCCAATTCTCGATGGTCGAAAAAAAGCCGAAAATCATTCACGTATAAAAGTGCGTACCGAGTCGAAAAGAAAATTATAAAAAAATATTTCAGAAAAGCAATATAAAGCTGAATTTATTCCCGTCAAAACGCCGCTCGGTAAATTTGGTTATCTTTTTTTTACGAAGCTTTGTAATTTTTAGTGCAGCAAGAAATATCGACTAGTGTATCCAAACTTTTAAGCGACGGTATATATTATATAATACTATATATATATATATATATATATATATATATATATATATATATATATATATATATATATATATATATATATATTATATTCGAAATATGTGGTTGCATTAATATATTCGAATAAACACTACCAGTCAAAAGTATTCGGACACTTCAGATAACTGCAAAACTTAATATAACTTTGGATTATTGCAACCTTATGGTAGAATAATAATTATTTTACGAAGATACTATAAAGCTCTATATCATTACTTAATTATATAGATCTTTATAGTATCTTCGTGAAATAATAAATGAAATGAATTATATTACTCTAACATTATTTGGCAATTATCCAGCGCTCAAAAGTTTTGCGATTATGTGGAGGGTCCGAAAACTTTTGGCTGGCAGTATAGATCTAAATAACATATAATGTTAATATCTATATGGAACGTTAGGGTGTTAATATAGTCTTTTCATGTTCTAAAGGATTGAAATTGTCGGTTTAGAATTCAACCTCATCCGATTTTTTGTTTTTGTTTTTGTCCGTTTTGTTTTTTTTGTTTATTCAATAATGAGTTGATAAATGGCGACGGCCGATTACCGTCGACGTTAAATAAAATGTTTGATTTTCTTTGTTTTTTACCACGTCTAAAATTTAAAAAATATTTCCACGTGTATGTATGAAGCATATTTTTATTTTTTTCCGCTAAATATTATGATATTAACTAACCGCGTCTATTTGATTCTTTTTTATTTGAATTAACTAGATTTTTCATAGAACCAAATTTTTCCTATTGCATTCCATTATTAAAATTATTTTTTTCAAAAATGTTTATTTACAGAAAATCAATCTATTATTATTGGTTTTTTCCTTAGGTACACGCTTTTCGCGTTTGTTACCTATTCTTCCCCACATTATGACCGTTCTTTCCTCTACTGTTTTACTCCTTTTTTCTCCATCTTTCTCTCTGTTCCCCCCTCTTGCGGCCGCAGCCGACTTCCCCCTCCGTATTATATTCATCATGACATTTTCTGTCATGGGTATAGGGAAACTGCGGAAAACCTATACCAATACAGCCCGGTCATTGAATTCGCCCCCCGGTCGTGGAACTAGTCTTATTTCGCCGCGAAATGCCGAAGAAAAACATTTCACGACGAAATGTACGCGACCGCGATTCGAACCCGGGACCTCCCGATCCGCTGGTTTAGTGGCGAGCACGCTAACAACTAGACCACCGCACCGGTATCAGAAAATCAATCTATTTAATATCGTCCAATAATTACATATTTTATTTGATCCTAATAAATCTGTGATTCGGTTTCATCAGTTCAACATTTTCATCTGTTCAAAAAAAACAATGTAGTTAAGTTCACTGAATGGATCTAATTTTTTTTTAAATTTACCAAATAGAATTTTCGTAGAGTTAACCATTTTTCTATTTGATTGACCTAATGGTCCATCTTTATTGCAACACTCATATCAAAGGAGCGGGGGGTAGAGAAGGTGGAGAGAGAGGAATTTTATATATATATATATATATATATATATATATATATATATATATGTAGGAATCGGTTCCTGATGAACGAATGAGAGAAATTCGAATAGTCACACGTATTTTAAATGAATGCTTTAATGATTCTCAGGTACGGTTTTACCAAGAGTTGCGCGTCTCTTCTTCAAGCGTCTCGTCTCAACTCTGTTATTTTTCCGCGTCCCCCTCGTAACGTATGCTTTTGTTATATTTTCCGTCGTCGCATAAGATATCTGAACATCGTGATCCACTCCTACATTCGGCCACTTCTGCTACTCTTCGGCCTCTGAAGAGTCATATCGAAATGATTTCATGTAATCAGCTGCTGTAATCGTAATTTTCGGGCCTTCTCCTTCTCCAACGCGAATAATTTCGTATCAATTTTGGCCATTGATTTGTGAAATCTTGTATGGTTCCAGATACTTCTTCTTTATTTTCAACCCTGGCCCGAATTGAGTTCGCTTTATGGCTACTAAGTCACCTTTTTTGTAATTCGGAGCATCCTTGCAGGTACGATTGTGCGTTCAACGATTTTCTTCTTGGATTTTATACAGATTCGTCTTGGCCAAGCTTCGCAAATCGTCACGGTCTTTTTTTAGTAGCTCTATTGTTTCAGCTTCGATGATTGACAAAACTCGTGGGTCCTCTCGTGGCCGCATCTTTACCCCAAATAGTAGCTCAAAGGGTGTTCAATGCTTCGTTGATGAGTACTATTTAAGCAACCTTGAACCTGCTCTACGTAACGATACCATCTGTCTGGATTTTCTAAAGCCAGTGTAGTGAGTATCGGTATGACAATTCGATTGATTCTCTCAACCTGTCCGTTTCCGCGGGGTACACCGGCGGTAATTGAGATATGTTCAATGTTCTCCGATATGCAATATTCGTTGAAATCCGTTGAAGTGAACGCCGCACCTCGGTCGCTGATAATTCGTTGTGGATTTCCAAAGACAGCTTGTTGCGTTTTCAGTCTCGCGATGACTTCTTGTGCATTGGTCGTTTTAGTTGGATAGAGCCACGTAAACTTTGAAAAGCCGTCAACCACAAGGAAGAGATGTTTATATAATTTCGACGTCGCTGTCATCGGGCTCAAATGATCAACATGATACGTTGATAATGGGGTATCTCCTTTTGGTATTGGCTGTAATTCACCCTCTTTTTGCCCTCCTTTTTTTCTGCGAGAATACATGGTACACAACAGGTCAGAACTTTTTCGAGTTTTTCTTTCAATTTCGAAATATAAAATTCGTTTTTCAGGCTTTCGATCATCTTTTTTACTCCGAAGTGACCATTTTCGTGGGTTCTGCGTATGATGTGCATGTGCATACTGGTTGGTAATACCACGACGTTGTTATTGCCTACTCTCTTCATTAGAAGTCCGTTTTCAACGAGGTAGTCTTCATACTTCTCTTTCTCAAGAATACGTTTGATTGCCCGCATCCTCTCGTCTTCATCCTGCTGTTTCTGAATCGTTGAAGTGATCGTATCATCCACCATCATGATCGGATGTCGACTGAGGGCATCGACGTGAAGCAACCGTGGCGCCTTCCGATGTTCGATTTCGTAATCAAATCTCTCGAGAAATAGAGCCCATCTAGCTCCCTTTGCCGCTATATCTCGCTTGTCTAGTGTCCTTCGGAATGCATCGCAATCGGTGACAATCTTAAATCTGATGCCTTGTAGATACACTCGAAATTTCTTAGTAGCTGTGATGACCGCAAGGACCTCCAATTCGTAGGAATGCAACTTCTTTTCGGCGTCGCACGTTTTCCGGCTCATGTAGTGAACTGGATGAAACTTATCGTCCACCGTGTCCTTCTGGAATAACGCCGCTCCATACCCAAGTTTATTGGGGTCGGTGTGTAGTTCCGTGATTGCCTCTGGTCGGTAAATCTTCAACACCGGTTCTGTTGTCAACGCTTTTTTCAACTCCCTGAAGGAGCATTCTTGTTCTGGACCGAAAGTGAACGTCTGGTTCCCTTTCAGTGTGTCGGATAATGGACGTGCGATGAGTGCGTAATCTCGCATAAACTTCCGAAAATACCCTGTAAGCTCGAGGAAGCTCTGCATATCTCGACGACATTTTGGTATTGGATAATCTTGTACCGCGCGAATTTTTTCGTTCGATGCACTGACGAAGCCGCCTTCAATTACATGTCCGAGATATTCCACCCGTTTTTCCAGGAACCTGCACTTTTTCCAATTTATCGATAAACCTTTTTCAGCTGCGACCGTCATCGTTTCCTGAAGGTTATCGAAGGCTACATCTTCGTTCTTCCCTGGTACAATCAAATCGTCCATGTAGGTAAAGACAACTCCCCGGCTACTCAAATCCCGAAACACTTCATCGACAAATCTGAGAAAGTTGGTCGGACTATTAGTCAGACCGAACGGCGTCTTCAGAAATTCGTATTGCCCATTATGGGTCACAAAAGCCGTGTACTTCTGACTCTCCTTTGCCACTGGGACATGGAAATAGCCGTTTTTGAGGTCCAACACCGAGAAAACTCGAGCTAACGCCAAATCGTCAATGCGATCGTCGATCAACGGCATAGGGAATTGATCCCGTATAATCTTTTTATTTAATTGGCGGTAGTCCACGCAGACCCTATAAGATCCATCTTTTTTTGGCACCATCACCACGGCACTCGAGTACGGACTGTGGCTACGTCGTACAATTCCATCTCTTAACCATTCGTCGATTTGCTGCTCGAGGATGTCCTTTTCCTTTACCGACAACCCACGTGGCTTTGCACAGACCAACTCATCGTCTCTCAGCACTATTTTTGTTTCGATATTGGTCTGAACCTCTTTGTTTGGCTTGTGAGTGGCAACCAGCTTCTGTATTCGTTCTTGATATTGTCCTCGCACATCGATTTCGTCTTGTTCTATGTAATTTATCCGCGAACATTCATATCTTACGGATTTCTCACTGTCTGCTTCTCCGCCTTCCTTTTTATCTGTTGGTTCCAAGCCTGAATTATCGTTTTTGTCCAATATTTTCCGTATCGTGATTTGTCCTCCATTAATATTGATAGCCATCTGTCTTTGAATATCTTTTCCGAGCAGCATCTTCGAATCCATCACTTCACCTGGTACTACGTAAACTTCGTTCTGACAGATTTCTCTGCCAATCATCATTTCGGCTTCGAAAACTCCTATTGCTTTGGTTCGTGCATTCCCAAACCCTTTGAATACCCGATCGGTCGGTTTCAGAGGGGTATCGCTAATTTGACGAAATTCATCATTGCGCAGCACCGTCTTAAATCTACCAGTATCCAGAATGTCCGCAGGAATGTCCGTTTCATTAAATTGAACCATAATTTCCTCTTCCGACGTGCTGACACAATTGACGGATTCGTCTCGTTTTTCCGATTTTCCAGGTACTTCACATTTGGTTGCAATATGACCAAATTGATCACATTTGAAGCACTTTGGCCCTTTGCCCTTGTGTGGACATTCGTTGACTTCATGGTCCTTTGACCCACACCCGAAACAGTGTGCCTTTTTCTTCGTCCACGGTTTGTCATCTTTTTTATCCCTATTTGCTTTTGTTTTCATTTCTTCTTTAGTTGCTTGTTTTCTACGTCCAGATTTTTCACGCATGCGATCATAAAGATCGAAACTTTTCTTTAACTCGTTGATCGACCGTGCGTTGTACAAAATCTGTTTGTTCGATTCCTCGTCTTAAACTCCGTCAATAATATATTGGATGAGCGCGTCGTCTTCCACATAATCCTGGTTCGCAATAGTTTGCATCGCATAAATATATTGACGCGGACTCTCATTCGCTTGTTTTTTTCGTTTTTGGAGCTGCGTGTGGATTGTTGCGCTGTTAGTTTCGACCTCAAATTCCCGTATGAGACGGCGTTTGAGCTTTCTCCAGGTTATAAGGCCTCGTTCGAGCGCTACGAACTCTTTGGCTGAACCTCTGAGAATTTTTTTAGCGTAGATGACCATTTGCAACTCGTTCCACCGCAACAATGCACTCGTATCTTCGAACTCGGCGATCCATTTCCTTATGGGAATTTTATCATCGCCTGTAAAAAATGGAATACTCCCCTTCACATCTTTAATAGTGAACGTGTTTGCTACCGGCACCATTGGTACTCTTGGTACATTGACGTCCGCCTGCTCTTGATTTCGACGATCAACTTGTTGTATGGATCTTCTACCGACGGAAATCATCTCTTCTTCAGCATTTTCTTCGCCTTCTTCATCATCGTCGTCTTCTGTTTGTTCTTCCGATGTTTCGTTTTCACTGTCTTTTTCATCATGCGCCCTTGCTTCTCGCAAACGTGTCAACAGCGCCTGTTTTTTTCCCAACGTCGGTAAATTCAGCTTGGTCAGCTCTTCTTGCAACTGCTTGACTTTCATATTCTCGATCGGTATTGACGACAGTAGATATACAGGGCCGGTTCTGGATCAAAAGTGGGCGGGGCGGGGGGTGCGGTGCAACGCGGGAGCCGTCGGCAAGGGGGGAGGGGGGTCGCGTTGGAGCGGCTGGGCGTTGGGATGAGGGAGGTGTCGGGTAACAGGAGATAATGCGGATGACGTCATCCTACGAACTATGCAGTTGACATATATATATATATGCCCCCTCCCCGCATGGAATGTAGGGGAAGGGGGGCATTTTCAAGGACTGATTTTCGGGGCTTGTTTATCCCGTTGAATATATATATATAATAAAGTACGCAGTCGATTTATTGATGATAATAATAATTTATCGATGCGATGGCTCATGGAATGTAGGGGGTGGGGGGCATTTGCAAGAACAGATTTCCGGGGCTTCTTTATGCTGTTGAATATATATATAATAATAAACTACGTAGTTGACTTAATAATAATTGTGTGTATCCCGTTGTACGGAGTTACACGATGTTCTAGAATATTTCATGGCGACTTTGAATATTCTAGAGAGTGGGGGGTTAGGAATATATATATATATATATATATATATATATATATATATATATGCCTATATGCCTAACCTAATATATATATATATATATATATATATATATATATATTGAAACGTTTCGTGATTCCACGAAAGCTTTTATTTCGGTTCTCGAACCGACATGCAATCGGGTCTTCGGGAAACGAGGGTTAAGGGGCGAATGTTCGCCGTTAGATGATGCGGGGTTCCCGTACCCTTCCTGAAGGGCGATGGACCAGAGATATGCCGGGAATGATGGGAAGGATATAAAGGTGTTTTTGGAAGATGCCTCAGTAATTCGAGGGTCTCAAAGACGCCTATCGCAATCCGTCATCATTGGCATTCGAAATTGTGGATTGTCATGGTGGTTAGTTCGGGTACAAAATGTAGAAAATATCTTGATTTAGGTTTTGTGGTTATGGGTATGTTAGTCGGTTTATTAGTACGTTTTCCGGGACCTGGAACGGGCGGCGAGAAGCGCTGTCTCCGTTGTAAGGACAGGGACAGGAAGAGTGGTGCCGTCTCTGTTGTAAGGACAGGGACGGGAAGAATGATGCCGTCTCTGTTGTAAGGACAGGGACGGGAAGAGTGTGTTCGAAGTCCGTGCATGCACGTTGAGCCGTTGTCACGATCGCTCTCTTTCCCTTTCGTTCTCTCTCACACTCTCTGTCTCGCTCGCACTCGCACAGTCCACGAGCGACGTCGTATACGCGTACAGCCGGTTTCGGGGTCGCTTCTAGAACGAGAGTGCGACGGCCCGTTGAATTTATTATTCGGGTGGTCTGGATCGGTATAATGGCGTTACTTCCGGTTGGCACTTGTTGCAGAGTACAACGTAGCGCGCGGATGCCAAGCCGTGTCACTCACGCGCTAGAGGTGCTAGCGTTGGATAATACGCGGGCTCGAGGACGGGTTTCCCTGCGACCCTCGAGTGCGTATAGCGGGGCCGTCCGAGAGGGACGGCTGACCTCCTTGGTGCCAGGCAAGGAGGACCAAAGACTAGAGTCAAGAATATTCCCTGTTGTGCAGCGGAGCGCGATCGGCACTCCTCGGACTGCACACTTCGAGTAGTATAGCCGTGGGATTTCGGGGATAGCGATCAATGGCCATAAGGACTATTGATCGGATGTTGATTAGATTCCCTATCTAGCAATCACCACGCAGTCTCCGTTTCCGAGGTAGGACTTCCAGCGCAATGCTGGGGCTTCCCAAAGAAACAGAACACCTTACCACGAAGCTGGGTTTATTCTTGGATGGGACCAAGGGTCAGGCCGCGAGGCCTCCATCCGGTGATCTGAGATTTCGGATGACAAGTTGACACCACGTTAAATGATGAGTGATTTGCGAGGAGTGCCTCTCGGGCTCGTGCACGCCCTTAAATAGCCTCAGGCACGTCAGGAGAAATTCCATTTCTCTAGCGATCCTGGGGTGCTAGGTAGGGGATTACATCGCCGGGAGACGCTCCGTTGGTGGGGTGACCGATGCGAATGTCTCCAAAGACACCAAGGACATTCGCATAGTGTAGACGATTTAAGGGGAATGATCGTCCAGATTGTTTCTCGCCTCGATATCAGGCATACAGCAAGTATGAAGAGGCGTCGTGATGACTTTTGGGGGCGCACTCTTATCTCATGGGAGTGATCGCAGGGCGACACTCGTGAGATGTTAGACAGGGGGCGGGTACTGCCACGAGTCAGCGGTTGTTCTGGCCCTCGCGATGGGCGGAGCTCTTTGCGAGGTGTCGCGGGCGCGCCCCGTATGCTAGGTGCGAGCGTCCTGCCCTACCGGTGGGATGGCCGGTTGGTCCGACCACGGGCCATCTCACGCAATTATATCGGAATCGGTGTAATAATTGCGTGTTCAATGTGACGGATGCCCACCTGGGCAAGCGAACCGTTACATCATATATATATATATGTCCCCTCCCCGCATGGAATGTAAGGGGAAGGGGGCATTTTCAAGGACAGATTTCCGGGGCCTCTTTATGCTGTTGAATATATAATAATAAAAATAATAATAAACTACGCAGTTGACTTAATAATAATTGTGTGTATCCCGTTGTAAGGAGTTACACGATGTTCTAGAATATTCCATGGCGAATTTGAATATTCTGGAGAGTGGGGGGGCTAAGCATATATATATATATATATATATATATATATATATATGGCTCCTCCCCACTCATGGAATGTAGGGGGTGGGGGGCATTTCCAAGGACAGATTTCCGGGGCTTCTTTATGCTGTTGAATATATATAAGCTACGCAGTTGACTTAATAATAATAATTGTGTGTAGCCCGTTGTGAGGAGTTACACGATGTTCTAGAATATTTCATGGCGACTTTGATTATTCTAGAGAGTGGGGGGGGGGGGGTAGGCATATAAAGGGGAGACTTTTGCGATGCTCCATCAGTTGTCTTGGAGTAATAGCTGAATGCACAATTACAAACGGAAAATATTGAAGGCGAGAGTTGAATTATTTCTGGAAGACATTAACGAAATAAAAAAACTCATTCAATCGAAAAGTGACATCGATATTCTGTTCAGAAGGCTCTCTCAACTGAACATCCGACGACAGCAGCAGCAGCAACAGAAATAGGAGCATCGATTCGTTGGAGATTACAAACGGAAAATATTGAAAGCGTGAGTTGAATTATTTCTGGAAGACATTAACGAAATGAAAAAACTCATTCAATCGAAAAGTGACATCGATATTGTGTGCAGAAGGCTCTCTCAACTGAACATCCGACAGCAGCAGCAGCAGCAGCAGCAACAGCAATAAGAACATCGATTCGTTGGAGTCGTCATGAACGAGTTAACTCCGGACGAGATGCAGCAGTTGTGCTGTCTTCCACCATACATCTGCGATTACGAGGATGCTGTGGTTAAGCATTTTGGAGATGTTGCGCCAGAGGCTGTCTACGACTTGATCAACGATATACTGGATTTTCACGAGAACGTGAAAAAAGTGAGACGAGAGAGCAATTAAGAGATGTGTGCAGAGTGTAAATTTTTGCACGAATCAATTAGCATTATTGATAAACATGCGCAGAGTCTACATCATGACATCGATGAACTGAATACAAAATTGTTCCAAGTAAAACGGAAAATAGAGAGCAATACGCTTTCAGAGGAGGACGAAGCGGTTAATGATGTGATAGATCATACTCGAAATATGCACAATATTGTGGAGAATGTGAAAGAGTTTATGGAGATAATACGCGATGTAAAGAAATAATTAAGAAAACAATAAATATCGTGTTTCAGCAGATTTTTTATTCGCATAAAAGATCTGTACTATGGCATTCACGTTGTTGTTCGATCTCGTAAGAATCAGCTCGTGTTTAGCATTGATGACAATTCGATTGTAATCCTCGGCGAATCGGAGAATGAGATTGAGCGGCATCAAAAGGTCAAAATATCCGATGTTATCCGTCAATGTTGTGGTAGTATTTGTGTCAATCCAGCCAGCATTTTTCATCAGAGTCTTTTGCCCAGGACTCTGCGATACGTAATTTTTCATGAGTGTCGCGAGCCCACGGTTTTTGCTACGATCGATCTCAATAGCGTTTAGCTCGTAACGTATTTCTTCAAACAAATGACAGATGGAATTATTAAGAAGTCGTGTGTGTTCGACCGGAGTTCCATCTATTTTCGTTAATTTTCCAAGTACGTGCAATGAGCTTTTACTCGGTAGCAAGCACAAGTCTTGATGGTGAACGGAAATGCGAATTTCATCGTTGTTATTGAAGGTTGCCGACGCAAACGGTTCATGCGCATGAGTCTCGTAGTGGGCGATAGACTCATCGAAGATAATTGGTTTTTGTATAGTCAGGATTTCTTCCATAGTGCGAAGCAAGCAATTACAATACAGCAGCAGCAGATACGAATTTTTCCCGCAGTTTCAAGCCCAAATTCTTTAAAAAATGAATGTTTTGGTGTCTTAGCTTTTCCGGAGCTGCTCGACGACGATTGACTGCTTTCACCTTGAGAGGCGCTCGACGACTGATTGCGTTCGGACATATCGATTCGCTCTTATAGCTTCGTCCAACTTTCGCATGAAACACAATACCCATCACGCCGATCTAATGTGTAATCTTATCATTATAATTTCTCCGCGAAAATTCACCGAGTGACCGTCTTGATCAACAAGTTTGAGCTGAAGATGATCTATTGACTGTGCGGCAATCGGAAGGTAAATGATGTGAGAAGGTACTTCAATGATCTTATATCCTGGTGGAACAACGGGGAAAAATTCATGGATGGTGTGTACTTGTTGTTCATTGATATAAGCCCCCGTGGTAATGTTGCACTCGACTCGCAGAGAATTGATTTTGAGAATGGCCACGGGTAATTCGGACCTGTGCATGATATTGGCTTCCAGTTTGCGTACTGTGAATCCCAACAGTCGAGCGATGGAATCCTCAGGCATAAAATTGATCTGCTGATTGCACTCGATTTCGCTACACAGAGTATTGTTGTTTGGTCTCAGGTTGATGGAGATATTTTTGCTAGACAGTGCACTCTGTAAATAGTGCTCGATATTCTCAATTTCGTAGCTCCCGGTCGGTATGGTGTCGATTTCCCGTCCCACGTAGAATTTATTGTTGCCCACATCGATGTTCGGTATGAGTTGAATGTGAGCAATTCGACGAGTCCGAGGGTATAATGTTTCGATGGTGATAGTTTGATAGGCGGGAAGTAATGAGCTTCCAGAGTAGAGCTCACCCCCGAAAGTGTCAACGTGAAAGAGTCACTCATGGTAGTTAACGTTCAACTGACGCTTCACTATACATGGGAATCGTTTTATAGATATGCATGTAGAAATTTTAAACACAAGTGACCACATGTGACAGTACCATAGTCCTGATATTTTTCATGATTGTATTTGATAGTGCTACCAGCACCGAAATATTTCAGCAAATCTTGAGGTGGTTGAAGATTACCAAAGCTGTCAAAGTACATGACTTCATCGTTGATTTTTTTTGTCTGCAACCCAATGTGTGCCTTGACCATCCTTATCGTCGAGATTCACAATAGCCGATTCGCGATTTCGCGGTCCACTCTTGGGCAATTCGTTTCTCATGAAAACTCCACGAAAATGCGGAGTTTTCATGGCTTGGGCATCCTTCATTAGATCGAAATCAGTGAGTGCTCGGTGTGGTAGCTTTATTTTTTTTTTTTTTTTGGCGAGTAGGGGCGTAGATGCAAACCCATGCCATCCTTGTAGGGTTTTAGGTAAAGTCCCTTACCCAACGCAATAGCCTCGATTATCTCATTGTGTCGTTTAGTCTCGTCCAATTGACGTTTGGCGGCGCTTGCATCGTTCACGGCTTTCGCTATGCCCGCCGCACCACCAGCGAGAGCTCCGGTGGCACTCAGCCCGGCGAGAATAGGCACGAGAAATGGCAGAAAACCGCCAATTTTCGCTGGCACCGGTAGGACGCGAGGTGATTTAATTTTGCTTCTTCCACTTTGGCTACATTGATAACCTGTCTCAGCGTCATCTTTGTCTTTCCATGCTTCCGTTCCATACCGAGCTTTCTCTTCACACCCATGCCGAGCTTTGTTTTGGCTTTCATTGTATTCGCTATACCCCAAGCAGCTGCTTTTTCTCCAATATCAGCGTTTTTTGCAATAACTCTTTGCCAGGCTTTTTCCGCAAGCACTTGGTCCGCCTCGTGTCGTGCTGGGAGATTTTCACTATTCCTCGAGTACCCTATATCGTGTTCCTTGCAAGCAGCGTCCAACGGATTAATACCACGATCACCTCGTGCGAGTCTCTTTGCCAATTTCGTACCAGGGCCACAGTACTGATAGCCCGGTATATGTAGCTCAAAAGGGAGATTATTGATCAAATCGTTGACGAATCCTCTGCCACGTTTCTTCTTCTTCATGCGAACGATCATGATCCTCGTCAAGTTTTGACTGAGGAGATTCCGTTCACGTGTAGCCTATTTATACTTTTTTTTCGTCGTATCGCCAACAGCACCGTATTTTCCAGAATGAACGTTCCCTGAAAATGCCTCGCTCCCTCTAATTTTGTCAACTTTCTCGTCAGTGTTCTTGGATCCGCGAAAATATTGTTCTTGAGCGAATTTCTTCAAACTCTGAGTTATGGGATTTCTCGCATCGTCTCGATTGCTCATTCTTGATGTATGTGTATCGAAAGATAGCTCGTTGACAACTGAGAGGGATGCTTTTATAAGCATCTTACTTATACCCATCCTCATCAGTTGTGATCAAGATGAGGTTCAAGGCACAACCTGATAAATTGTCGGTCATGAATTTCGACGAGCTTGCACAGCGAGAGGAGAGGAAACGACGCCATGGACCTTTGCTACCAAACAGTGTGCGTGCAGTGATTTGTGGTCCTTCCAATTGTGGTAAAACCAATGCTCTTCTTACCCTCTTAACCCACCCTAATGGTTTGAGGTTCGAAAATGTATATCTGTACTCGAAATCGTTGAATCAGCCAAAGTACAGACTCCTCAAGCGTTTACTCGAATCTGTAAAAGGTATAGGTTATTTCCCTTTCGAAGATCACGAGCAAGTAATGAAACCTGAAGATGCTCGACCAAATTCCGCGATGATTTTTGATGATGTCGCCTGTGAGAAGCAGGACAACATGAGAGCTTTTTTTGCATGGGTCGACATCGGGATGTTGACTCGTTCTATCTCTGTCAGACATACGCTCGTATCCCCAAACACCTCGTTCGTGATAATATCAATCTCATAGTACTTTTCCGCCAAGATGAAATGAATTTGCGGCATATCTATGACGATCATGTGAACACCGATATATCATACGTGCAATTCAAAGATTTGTGTTCGGCATGCTGGAACGAGGGTAACTATTCTTTCGTAGCGATCGACAAGGACAGATACTTGAATGCTGGTCGATATCGAAGAGGGTTCGATTGCTTTATAAATATACAAGCATCAGGAAGATGAGAACAGTCAGTGTATGGCAGCTTAATGGTATCAAATGCAGAGCGCAAAATTCAACGAGGAAAAAGGCGTATTGCGAAAAATCGCAAACGCCAGTGATGCGATTCGACGAAAGCATAAACTGATCAAATTAGGCAGAGAGACCACGGAACGGGTCATGGATGAAGTTTTCAGACCCGTAGTGACTCCTCTCCGTAAAATTGCCAAAAAATCGGTAACGCTGGAAAATATTAAGAAGGAAAAACTGAAGAAAGAGCAACCAGCCATGAAGGAAGAAAGGGATTTCGATAGCACATTCAGAACTGCCTGTGATGATGATGATGATGATGATGATGAGCATGTGTCAGATTCATTATCGAGGGAGGATTCATCTGTTGTGCATGAAACATCCGACGAAGAAGTCCATCGACACGTACCACATACATCATCATCATCCGAGAAGGATTCATCTGTTGCGCAATCCGATTCTCCCGGCGAATCACTTGTCCAGCAGTATCTGCGAATGTTTGGAACGACTGAAGGAGAAGAACTGGATACCTTATACGGTGTTCGAAAATTGGCGGGTGGTGTTTTGAAGATCGGCGATTCACCGGTGACTTTTGACGACAAGCTCATCTCAGTGCAGAACAATAATTACGAACTCTCCCCTGGTTTGCTCGAATTGATATTTAAAAAGTCACCAAATAGACAGATTATAACTGCAGCAGATATGGATAATTATGGTGCAATTATCGTAAACACGAATGCGCATCGAAAGTTCTATAAACCCAACAAACCTATCCGCACAGATACCACCAAGTACAAAGAAATTATCATGAATATTCTTTCATCGCGAAAAACTGGTAAAGCTCTACCACGCTACATGATTACCCCGAAGAAACATATAGATTACATTTAACGGGACGATCCTAATGAGTTGGTCGATAGATTGCGTCTTCTTCTCGCCTCCGAGGCCGCCGGTACCGCAAGTCACACCAATAAAATAATATCCATTATTGAGGAATTGCGTGAAGCTCGAATTATTTATCAGGCCAGTACGCGCGCTACTCTCGTTCATTTACATCATGAGCGTTGACGTGTTTGGACGACGATTATCGAGTAAAGGTGAAAGCGATCCTCGGGGGAGCCGTGGTCCTCCTGGTGATGGATTTAAAATTACATTCGATGGCCACTATGACATAGACAATAAGAAATTGTGCAATCTTGCTGATCCCATACATGAGAATGATGCTGTTACTGTACGGTTAATGCAAAATATTGTTAAACAAGAAGGGCGTCTCGTAAATACAATTACATCGTCTATGCAAAACCAATTGGATGATCATGAAATAATGAACCGAGCTCTCGAGTCTGATTATCGTAAACATTTGAACAATCAACGGGCTAATTATGAGACACTAGAAGAATTGACGCTTCGCAATTCCGCGCTCATTGCACATTTGGAAGGCAGACTGAGAGCATTGGAAAAAACGGCCAGTGAAAATAGCAGCAACTCGTTGATTATACAAAGCCTTCAGACGAGGATCGACGAATAGCTGAAACGAATCGACACGGACCGCGTAGCCGGACACGAATTGGCATTGCGCAATTCCCAAGTGTTGCCCCTCTTGGATGAACGTTTGCGAGCACTCGAGGACAAAACATGAACGAGAAGAAGACGATGGTGGTTGAGGAGCTTCATAGACCCGCTAGACGAAATTATCCTCGCCGTCATGTGAATATTCGTGGATTGGATGAAACATGGCAGGCGGATCTTGTGGACACGTCCGCGTATGCATCATTCAACAATGGATACAAATTCTTGCCAACGATTATCGATGTATTTTCCAAATTTGCCTGGGCTGTACCGGTAAGAAGTAAAAATGGCAAAGATGTATCGGGCGCCATGAAATTCGTACTTGCGAAGGGTCGTGTACCGCAAAAATTACACGTCGATCGTGGCAAAGAATTTTATAACAGCGACTTCAGAGCTCTCTTACGATAGTATCGTATTGAATTATATTCGACATTTAGTAACATGAAAGCGTCGATATGTGAACGTTTTCAAGCTATAAAAGCAGCAAACATCGTACGATAAAAATAAAACCGAAGGATGTCACCGCTAAGAATGAGAAAAAGATTCTTCGCCATATTTATGGAAATTATCGTGTCAATCGTACGCGAAAAATAAAGTTCAAAATTGGCGATAAAGTTCGAATCAGCAAGTACAAGCATGTTTTTGAGAAAGGCCATACACCAAATTGGACGACTGAAATTTTCACCATAAACGACATAAGAAATACCGATCCTGTAACGTACACGCTTACGGATTATCAGGGTCAGTCGATCGAAAGTGGTTTCTATCAGGAAGAACTCACTCCAGTCAGAAATCCGGACATTTACCTCGTGGAAAAAATTGTGCGAAAACGTGGGCATCAACTGCTAGTGAAATGGCTCGGTTTCGATAATTCACACAACAGTTGGATAAATGAGGAGGATTTGTAGAGGTTTTTCAAATAAAGGACAATCGAATATATATACATGTGATTTTTTTTTACTTTTTGTATTCCCATGGTACAGTATCCGTAGTATTGGGTAAAATAATACGCTTATCGTCTAGCCAACTTAATGCTAATTTTGTTTGCTTAATGGTATGGACTTGGTGTTTTTCGCTTCGAATCAAATACTGATCTTTCACTACATTCTCCTGATCGTATAAACATTTTTTATAATCTTCGAATGTGATTGTTCTTAACATGGATTGTTTTATACCCTTGGCTCGTTTTTTATCCTTTTCTTCACCGCAAACTTTGAACGCGTACAATTTTGCTCGTAAGCCGACAAATTCCTTCATTATTTTACCATTCATTTCATCTTTCATTAGGCCGAGAACTTTCTTATTTACCAAGGGTATGCCATAACTATTGCTCGCTGGATAATCAGAAGTATCAAATCTATGTACATCGCGCTTTACATAACCGTATATATCGGGAATGTTAAAATGGTATAAGAGGCTGTCGGTGTCCGTGTACATTAGCTTTGCGTGACAGCTTAAGGTTTTCTTAAGGCAGAACACCACTGTGACCCCCTGTTTTTTTTGCCATTTTTCAAGAATTTTTTTTTGTGAGAAAAAAAGAGATATTCGAAATTTTTTGTTTGTTTTGTTCGTGGTTGGTTGAAGATACATAAAAAAATTTTTTTTAATTTTTCACGCCCCATGGTGACGCTGGCGAAGCTTCCGCGTCAGGTACCTCTGCAGTGGTTCGCGGCACGCAGCAGAACTCTCTTCAAAGTCGATCTGAAAAAAAACCGAGTGTTTTCGTTAATAATATGATATTTTGAAGAGAAGTACACAGGGATTTTAAAAAATATTGATTTTTAAAAAATAGGCACGCTTTTGAAATTAAAGGACGATTTTCGAGCAAAATTTCTCGTCGAAAATAGGCTATAACTTTTTTTATTATTGACATATCGAAAAAACCTATGTACTTTTTTAGATAATCTAGTTTTACTGATGCAGTCCAAATTTGAAGTCGATCGGATAAAAATTGCTCGAGTTCTGCTGCGTGCCGCACTCAAAAAAGTGGTTTTGAGAAAAACGCGTTCAAAGTTTTAGGTTTGTTAATTTATGCGATAAATTGGAAAAAAAAATGTTTACCTTTAATCAGCGATGCCGGCACCATATACCTGGCCTTCAAGAAGCAAATCATTGTCCCTAGCATCTTTTCTCGAACTTGTAGAGGCTCTTCTTGCCTCTTTTGCAGCGTCTGTGAGCGAGCGCTCCGCCAGCTCGATCCGCGCTGCGGCGGTTTCAACGCAAAAATTGAAACAATTTGGGCCGATAGTTATCCCCAACGTCTCCAAAACTTTCATGAGGCTTCTCAGGCCATCATTGAATAATAATACCGCGATATCAGCTGCAATATCGACGATTTTTTTGCTCCCGGACTGACACTTCGGGGCTATTGCCCAAACTGATTTGTTGTAGCTTTCGTTGTTGTTTTGCGTGAAGCCGCCCAAACAACGCTGCAACAAATCGTCTCTGCCCAAATTTACGAAGACTGGGGTAATTGCCTTCAATACTTCCTCAGGAAGAGGCGGCTTATGGCGATATTCAGAAATATTACCGCTTGCGACCGCTCGCTGCCACGAACACCACGACTCGGCTCCCTCTGGGCAATCGTCATGTTGTGGCTCACTATCTGTGGATATTTTATGTTTGTTAGTTGCCCAAATTGCCTTCCTCATTTTTTCAACATCATCGCTGTTCCTCCGAATAGCCAAGCCGTAATATGTGCTCAACTCGTCAATCAATTTTCCGCTGAGCTTTCCTCAGCCAGACAATCCTTTTTGTTTTTTCACGATTTCGCGGAGGCGCGTCCCCATACGTTTTTGGACATGATCGATGCACTCTTTTTTGTTTATCTCGAAACCGTCGTATGGATCGCTATTCGATATGCCCAGAAACGTTTTAGAATCGCCGTCACCAATATAATATTTATATTTTATGCCATAGAGCTCTTCAGACCGTTGAAACATTTCGACAGCTGAGTCGACTTCCATTTTTCCGGAGGAGCCGCTATGGTTCGCCTGGCACTCATCGTCGTTAGTACTTTTCCATTCCCAGTACTCCGCGGTGCTTTCTTTTTTTCCCAATGCTCGCAAGCTTTGCAATATTTCGAATTCACCATAACGTCGATCACGTTTTTAGTGTACCAGCCGATTAGCGATGTTATACCGAAAAGCGAGCTGAAACCGCGCTTACGCCACGATCCGTCGCCTGAAACGATAATTCCGCCCTCCACCCCATTTTCCAACGAAATTCTCTCCTCCTCAAGTGTAGCCCTTTGATTGCTCACTGTGCTCACAGCTTTAGTGGCAATCGAAATCGAATTTAAGGCGATGTGCCACATGCCTCCGACTGCTTCGAAATGTTGACAAAAGAATTCTCCCAAACGGAACAACCGATTGGAATAAAATTTGTTGTGTGCATGCAGGATACTTGCTCCGAGAGGATGACGCCCTCCGTTGTCCAAAATTTCCAAAAAAAATTTACAGTTTGCGGTTACCCTGCGAAAAATGGTGAATTATTAACCATTGCATCGCATTTTCGGTAATTTTCTGAGCGTCATCCTCTGGACCGTGAAAAAGCACACATTTTAAGCTTTGTTTCACCTGTTTTCATGAACAAATGGCGGAGATAAAACATTTTGAAATTTTTACATAAATGTAGCAAAAATGTACCAACAAAGCTCAATATATCAGTTACCGGAGCGAGCGCTCAGTTCATCCGTATTCTCACTGGCGGCGCGCAGCTCGCTTCGTTCTGTTTGTACCGACCGCGCTCGCCTCCTTTCGGAACAATTTATTTTTTGACAGGTCGAAAGCAGGACCTATAACCTCGCACATTCTTTCGAAGTATATTTCATCACACGATGTGTGTGATAGAGTGTAATAAATGTGAATAGTGTGTCATAGAGTGGAGTTTATTTTCGTCGCGTTTTGGTGAGTTTTTTTTTGCTGTGAAGAGAGCCTCAGGACGCCGGCACACCACCGATGAGAAATCCCGACGAAACAATAATTGACAATAAATAAATAAATAAACCGCCGCGGCCGATTACACGAAGAAGATCGAGGAACATAGTAACAGCGAGAAGCCGAAGGAGAAAACGCTGGAAGTCAAGGTACGTACGTGCTATAACCTCATAACCTCAATTTATGTACTTTGTCATTTGCCACGATCTTCCATTGCATTGTTTTCTCGCTCGCCTATGTGTCAAACAGCCAACGGCTCCGGTGCAAGAAATTCAAGCTTATTTGCTCTTCGCAGAAATACCGCGTTATTTATTCGTGAAAAATCGCAGATAGCATATTTTCCGATGATCCGTAGCCATTTCCATTACCCCTTGAAATCCTCGATTTCCTGATCAGTGTGCGACCAAAATAAGGCACAAAAGTTCAACACCCTTTGCCTACGAACGCAAAACTGTCACGTCTCAAACACGGTTGATTTGTCGACCTGTGGCTATTCCTCGATACCTTCACCCTGATGGCCGAGAGTACTATTGGTATGGCGTATAAAGATAAAAGACCCTCGGTATACCTGTATGGTAGTATACCGCTACACGCAAATGTACGTGTTACTAGTATGGTACTGGTATACTGTGCAATAGTAAAATATACTGGTTCCGTATCCTCACCATACTAATACTCGTACCCATAGCGTACACATATACATGCTAGGTACGGTACCTGGGCTAGCATGTAGAAACCAGAACTAATGTAATGTCGGATTTACCATCTAGATGGACCATCGGATTTATCAAGGGCAGCAAGAACACACTGTCGAGGATGAGAAACCGTGTCACTCGTCACGGCCATGGTATAGAGTCCCAGTGTCGGCGAGGATATCACTGCTGTCTCCAATCTCTCCGAGAGCATCTCACCATGGATCGCACCACCAATCTGTGCAAGGCCTTTCGCTTACGTATGTACGTTTTAGAACAAAGGGCGAGAACCATTGCATCTCAATGGTTACGGCTACCATCATCTCATACTCAGTGTCGACGAGTCTAAACCTCCAGCCCAACAGCATTGAATGGTCAACGGTTGAATGCGTTAAGGTAGAACAAGCGTGCGCTTTTGATTTTTATAGATTTTGTTTAAATTTTAACCAGATATTGTTCGTATCATTATGCATGTTTCAGTGAAATGTTAGATCAGTCGACTATTTAGATTCGGAAATTATTGATTTAAAAATTGCAACATTTGACACTGTACGGTCTGCATTGAAAGGCCATAGCCGGGTAAGTAGGGAAAAATTGCCCCCGCATTTTTTCCAGCGAAATTTGGAGTATATTGGAGGTATAAAAAAAGAGGAGTATATTGGAGGTATAAAAAAAAACAAATTTTCTGAAAATTTCATGCCCGTCAACGCAATGGTTTTAGAAAAAAAATTTTTTTTTAAATATCAAAAAAAAAATTTTTTTTTCCGGAAACGGCACAGTGGATCGATTTGATTTTTGTTTGGTACTTGTTCCGATCAAACGTGTTACGAAATAAAATTATAGAACATCTTGCGAAAGATTAAGTTTTGAAAAAAAAATAATGTTCCTTGTTTTATTATTTTTTACTATAATCAACTTGCGGTACAATAGCGAAAAATTTTTCATATAATCTTTGGGCACCTTATTAACCCTCAGGGTACGGACTGGGTTACCGTAACCCGAGCGAAATTTGAAAGGAGCGAAAAAATTTCAAGACCCGTTCACATTTTTCATTATAATTTTTTTTCAATCAGTTAAATGATTAATCTGACAATTCTATCATATTTTCTAGACAATTTCACACAAAATGAAAAAAAAATTTATTCAAATTGACAAAGTACAGCTCGATATACACCCAATCAAAGTCGCCGGGTTAGGCTAACCCATGTCCGTACTGAACGTAACTTTTTTATAGTCCGTACCCTGAGGGTTAAATTATATAATTTTTTCAAAATGATCGGTTTGGTACGCGACAGTGAAAAAAAAAGAAACACACTTTATTGATATATTTTAGTTATATAGATATATAACTAAAATCTGTTACTTTTTTTGTCACTGTGGCGTACCAAACCGATCATTTCGAAAAAAATATATAATCTAATAAGGTGCCCAAAGATTATATGAAAAAAAAATCGTTATTGTACCCCAAGTGGATTATAGTAAAAAAAATAAAACAAGGAACATTATTTTTTTTAAACCTTAATCTTTCGCAAGATATTCTATAATTTTATTTCGTAACATGTTTGATCGTATCAAGTACCAAAAAAAATTGAATCGATCCACTGAAGCGTTTCCGGAATTTTTATTTTTTTTATTAAAAAAAAAAATTCATTTTTCCAAAACCATTGCGTTGACGGGGCTGCAATTTTCAGAAAAGGCCATAGCCGGGTAAGTAGGGAAAAATTGCCCCCGCATTTTCTCCAGCGAAATTAGGAGTATATTCTGAGGTATAAAAAAAACAAATTTTCTGAAAATGTCATCCCCGTCAACGCAATGGTTTCGGAATTTTTTTTTTATAAAGAATAACAACAATACCGGAAACGCTTCAGCGGATCGATTCGATCTTTTTTTGGCACTTGTTACGATCAAACGTATTACGAAATAAAATTATAGAACATCTTGCGAAAGATTAAAGTTTAAAAAAAATAAGGTTCCTCGTTTTATTTATTTTTACTATAATCCACTTGGGGTACAATAACGAAATTTTTTCATATAATCTTTGGGCACCTTATTAGATTATATAATTTTTTCAAAATGATCGGTTTGGAACCCCACAGTGAAAAAAAACAAACAGACTTTATTCATATATTTTAGTTACATATCTATATAACTAAAATATATCAATGAAGTGTGTTTCTTTTTTTTTCACTTTGGCGTACCAAGCCGATCATTTTGAAAAAAATTACATAATCTAATAAGGTACCCAAAGATTGTATGAAAAAATTTTCGCTAGTGTACCCCAAGTGGATTATAGTAAAAAATAATAAAACAAGGAACATTATTTTTTTCACACCTTAATCTTTCGCAAGATGTTTTATAATTTTATTTCTTAACACGTTTGATCGGAACAAGTACCAAAAAAAAAAATCAAATCGATCCACTGTACCGTTTCCGGATTTTTTTTTTATATTTAAAAAAAATTCATTTTTCTAAAACCATTGCGTTGACGGGCATAAAATCTTCAGAATTTTTTTTTTTTTTATGCTTCAGAATATACTCCAAATTTCGCTGGAAAAAATGCGGGGCCAATTTTTCCCTAGTTACCCGGCTATGGCCTTTAGACAGAGTAATTTTCCGTGAAAAATATTTGTCCTCTATAAAAAGACAAATAACATAAACAATATAAAATATTAATGTTTAGAACGCAAATCTTTTTCTTCACGCTAAAAGTGTTTAACTTGAGGAACACAATAATTAACTTTTTTCTCGAAATATTGAACAATACTGTTCTGCGGTGTTGCATAATGTCTTCTTATTATAGAGGATAAATATTTTTAACCGAGAGTTATTCTGTCGTTACTGAACGTCTTTAGCAAAACTGATTAGTAAAGACAATTCAAACTTTTTCACGCGTTCCCTCACTAGTTTACTATCTAATCATATTTTTTTTTCCATAATTCATAAACACAATAGAATGGTACGCCGAATTAAGTGACCTGACTTTCGGCCAATGCAGACCCCGCAGGGTTAAAAGTTGGTATTTAAAAATCCATTATCTCCCAATCTAAATGGTCAACTGTTCTGAAATTTAACTCAAACGTGCATAATAATATGAACAATGTGTGGTTAAAATTTGAACAAAATCAATAGAAATGAAGAGCGCACGCTCGTTTTACCATAAGGGCTTACACCACTGTAAACGTCCAAAATTGAGTGATATTTCGCGATTTTTTTTTTTTTGCAGAAGGACAAATGAGAGAATATTAATATTCAAGGATGTAATTAGTCATATCTTTAAGTGAACAAAATGAAATTTATATTAAAAATTATGCCGAAAGGTGACGCTGGAGCCATTCTGGCGAGGCATGTTGAATTTGAGACGCTCTGCGGCACGCAGTATAGCTGACGCAAATTTGATTTTAGAATAAAATTAAAAAAAATTTATTAATTTACACGAGTATAGCTAGAGAAATACGTAGAGAATTGTGACAATGTTATTTTTTGTGTAATTGGCAAGCATTAAACCAAAAACTTAATTTTCGATAGAAAAAAAGGACAATTATTTGGTAATAACTAATGATGAAAATTGTTGGAGTTATGCTGCGTGCCGTTTTGAGAAAAAAGGTCGATGTCTCGCACACGGGCCAGCCACTGCCACCGCAGACCCATACTGGCCTGCGGACCTTGTTTTACAGGTACCAAACTTTTCTCCCCTTATTATAGATGGTTCAAAGCATCTTTTAAGTCAAGTCAAGTAAAAGAATTTGTTTTAATTCCACAGTGTGACCCCTTAGATCGGAGTACACGGTGACGATTGTTGGTCGCGTCTCTTTGAACGAGGCGCGACCAACAATCTTGAAAAATGGTTGGAGGATTATTGTAAGCAAAGGTTGCCGAAATATAAATAAGGACTTCACAAATTTTTATTTTTGTTGCGTTCTAACGATGCAAACTTCAACCTCATACCCTCTCCGTGGAACGCAGTAGAACTATCGTTAATTTAATCGTGGAACTAAGAGTAAAATATTTTCGTTTATTACGTTCGTTTTAGCAGTCAAATGAGGGGAAACTTCAAAGTAATTAAAGAAAAGAGATGAGTTAAAAAAAGGTCGTGTTTTGAACCATACTGTTTATATACGACTCCAAAAATTACAAGAACAAAATTTCTTCATTTTTTAGCGTTTTTTAAGCGCTGTGTCTATGTGAAAAATTGTCGCATCGAGATGAAAAAAGCCTTTTGAAGCTTCAAAATGATAGTTTCGAGATCTTTTGGCAAAAAAATTGTGATTTACGGCTATCGCGCAATCATAAGAAATACCGGCAGAAAAAAATTCCAAATTTGTTTCTATTTTTCAGGGGTCATCGGACTAAGGAATTTAGGTTCAGTTAACTCAATGTATAGGTTAGTTAGCTTGTTTATTCTGCTTTAATTTGCTTTTTGTCTCTCTACGTCAATTTTTCTGCTGAGATATCCGACTTCGAATGAAAAAAGATCCTTTTGTCTTTGATTATCGATATCTAAGCAACCAATTATCGCAACGGGAATTAGAGGGCAGCTTTGAAAAGTCGAATAAATTTTCTGACAGCCCCTCCCGTTGATTTTTGTGATTTTTTTCTTCACTCTTAACCGTTATTTGGTGAAGGACAAAAAATTACTTTTTCTGTATTTTCAATAAATCTACCACTACGTTACAAATATTGATGCAAAGACTAATGTTGCCGCGTTTTTTTTTCAGCTCGATTTACTCCCAATACCCCTGTTAGTCTGCAAATTGATTCATCGAACCGGTCTCTATCAAAAGTTAATTGAAGTTTGACAAAACAATTGAAGGAACAAATGTATTATTCCTAAACATCTTGTAATCATCATCAAAATAAAAATACTAATTTTCTTCGACTTTTTTCACAACTTGGCACTAGTTGCTTGTCAGATATAAGAAAAAAATTCGAGAGATTAATATTTTTTTTTATTTGTAAAATATTTCAGGAAAAAATACTGACTCATTTTTTACACGATTCGGCCTTTGCGCACTTTGATTTCACTCATCTTTAATTGCATCAATTAAAGTTGATACTCTCAAGCTGTATTTAATAGTCGATCTGAGAACATTTATGCAATTAATTCTCAATATTTTCTACGAAGGTTATTAGGGTTATGGAAAACAATCTTTTTTTCAAAACTAGGCATGATCAAAAACTGAAAAAAAAAATGAGAGTTTACAAAAACATTAGATTCATTTTTTTTACCGAATCATAGAAAAAATTTACCAAAAAAAGATTAGTTTTTGAAAAAAATTATTCATTGGTTTTTCCTTCCAAACAAGAGATCATTTTTGAAAAAAAGTGTTTTTTGTATCCCTGATAACCTTCGCAGAAAATATCTACAGTTAATGGCATACAAATTCTCAGATCGACTAGTGAATACTGCTTGGGGGGATCAACTTTTAATCAATGCAATTAAAGATGAGTGAAATTATGGTGCGCAAAAGCCGAAGCGTGGCAACAACGAGTCATCATTGTTTCCTGAAAAATGTTACAAATTTAAAGAGTACAATTTTTTTTAATTTCTCAATTTTTTTTCTTAAATTTAACAAGCAACTACTGCAAAATTATAAAAATAGTAGAAGAAAATGGGTGTTTTCATTTTGATCATGATTACACGATGTTTAGGAACACTTATTCCTTTAATTCTTTTGTAAAACTTGGATCGATCGGTTCGGAAAAACGGGTCGATGGATCAATTTGAAAATTTACACGTCTATTGGGGGTACATTAAGCTGAAAAATAAATATGGCGACATTAGTCTTTCTACCAATATTTGTAATGGAGTAGTAAATTTGCTGAAAAACCATAAAATGTCATTTTTTGTCCTATTTTTCAAACTACTGTTAATGGTGAAAACATGATTTTTTTCTCAAATATCAACGAAAGGGTCTTGTACGAAATTGATTCAAGTTTTTAAAGCTGCCCAATAATTTCCTGTGCGATCATTGGTTGCTGTGATATCATTGATCAAACACGAAAGGAACATGTTTTATTATAAGTTGGATATGTCAGCAAAAAGTTGACATAGAGAGACCACAAAAAACCAAATTGAAACGGAATAAACAAGCTAACGGACCTATGCATTGATTTAACTGTGAAAAATCCCTTGAAAAAATAAAATTGAAAAAATAATTTTCTCGCTATCTCTTATAATTGCGCGATAACCGTACCTCACAAAATTATTTTGCCAAAAGATCTCAAACTAGAAACTTAAAGCTTAATAATGTTTTTCTTTTTCATCTTGATATGACTATTTTTAACGTTGATACAGCTTTTCAAAAACACTTTAAAAAATGAAGAAATTTTCTGGGGTTGGGTATAAAAAGTGATATATTTTTTACAATTTTTAGTCAATCGAAAAAAAGCGCTCGTCATTGACTGTTAAAGCAATCTAAGAAACTACAGTTAAAATTTCAAGTCGATTGGTCGAACATTGTTTGAGTTTTGCTCCGTCCCGATATCGAAAACATGGTTTTGAAAAAAACATGTTTGAAGTCAACGGTTTCAAAGACACTACAGCTGAACAAGTTTTTTTTTCCCGTAATCTAATGCCACCTATTGGTCGAAAATAAAACTATTTTTAATCGATGACTTTGTCCCCACAATAGGCTTACAAGAAATGAGAACTGCGCCTACCGGCATGAGACAAGGCCAAAGACGGTTTTCAGCGGCGGAGACTTCCTTAAAAAATAGCTCGAAAACCACTTTATAGTGGTTTTATTCAGCTACGAAGGAATATGCATCATATTTTTTAAGGTCCCAAGTATTTCTTAAAAGTGTTTCAAACAAAACGATTTTTGTAAAATTTTACACCGATGACCTCTAAACAATTCGCGATAGTAAAATTTTACCGCTCTTCTGTAGAGCGAGACTTTTCCGATCGTCATTGCTAGAAAATTCGATCCTTGGAGAAACCTGCCGAAGATGAATTCCGGCAGAGAGAAAAAATGCTAAACGTATTGTTTTTGCAGTAACAATAAAATTTTACCACTCTTTCGCAGAGTGAGACCCGGTCGATTTCGTTCGCTCGCGAATTTGGTCGGCCGCAGACAACCTGCCGAAGATAAGCCATGGCAGAAAAAAATGCCGATTGCAATTGTTTAAACAAAGAACATTGTAAAATTTTACAACTCTTTTGTAGAATGAGTCTCGAGCGATCTCGGTCGTGACTCGAGATTTTAGCAGAGATCAAATTCGTCGATGATGATCGACATCCAGATGCCAAATAGTCTTCGAGCTTATTTGTTTCAATTTATTAAAAACGAGTGGAGAAATGCTAGCATCCTTCTACCATACGAGTCTCTAGCAAACCCTGTTTGCTAGAAAGTTCAACCATAAAGAAATTTCCACCGATGACCGCCGTCAACAAAAAATCGATTCGAGGGCATTTGTTTAAACAATGCGCGATTGCAAAATTTTACCGCTCTTTCGCAGAGCGAGGCTAGCGATCTTGATTGTTCGAGAAGCTGACCAGCAAAAATGCTGCCAAATATGAACCCTGGCAGAGATAAAATGCTGAACGCATTTGTTTAAATAATGAGCATTGCAAAATTTTACCACTCTTTTTTAGAGTGTATTTTGAGCAATTTCGGTCGCTCGAAATTTTGGCAGGGATCGAAATCGTTAACGACGAATTAAAAAAGTATGGCGAAATGCCTGAGTCTTTTGGTTGTCGCCGGCATCGAAAAAAATCGATTTAATGGCTGCATATACAATGTAAAATGCAACAAAGTTTCACCGCTCTCCTGCCGAGCGAGCGCATGCTTCCAATACAAGCGTAGCGTGGTCGCTACGCATAGTTGTGTGAATTGTGTGACACGCACATAGATGTAAGGTGCTTGTGTACGACCGAACGGCGTGCGAGAACGGATTCGTTCTTTCTGCAACGCGGGCGGCGTAGCAAACACACACACACACACACACACACACACACACGCGCGCGCGCGCGCTCAGCGATCGTCGTCTATTTGGCTTCGACTCTTCGTCCCAGTGCGAAGCATCGATACCGAATTCGCGATCGCTGCGCTGTCCGTCGGTAGCGACTCGTAGCTAAAAACTACGAGATCTGTGCTACCGACGTAACGAGAGGCCGCGTCGAAATTTTCTGGCGTGTGGCACATGGCCTTAAGATTCGATCGTAGAAAGACTGAAATATGAGGCCCGGTAGGTCCATAAATGCACAAAACTTCATCAGGCCATTCAAACCGACGCCAAGAAGACGCATACTGAATACGATCCGACGATTATTTCGTATGCATTGTCATAGGACACGAATTGATTTGCACTTTTTCACAATGACCGCAATCGACCTCGATTTTGAATCCGAGTCCGCGCAAACTTTTTTCAGTAAACTTTATATCGCGATCACACACTTTGCACTTCACTAACGTCGATATAATGTTCAATGCATTGACGAGGTGTACTATACGATAACCGAAATCGTTAGTAACACCAACCTCTAAATCGTCCGACGATTTTAACTTTATCGCCGACGTGCTCACATACTCTGCAGAACTATTTTCGGAGCTATAACGGTTCGGAGGTTTTCGATTCGAAATTTTCGTTCGACTCCTCGTCACATAGCTCAGTTTTGTTCCCTTTTTCCCCGCGTACACTTTCGGATTATCCATTTCGATGTGCAAAGAATAATTCTGAGCGTTCGATATTTATAAACGAAACGATTCGGAGCGTTTAGACACGAGTAGCGTCGCTTCTATTCGCAAACTGACGCTATGACGCTATCTCTATACCTGCCTTGAAAATTTTTCAATTATCGCCACCTATGGCTTTTTTTTGAAACTATATTTATAACAATATCCGGTTTTTGTGAAGGGAGACAAAAGAATACCTGGGAGAGACCCGCAGGACCTGGGAAAGGTCACGGAGCGCTGCACCGCTCCACAAAATGATCAATATCTCCGGAAATAATTATTTTTTCGACCTGGGTCCAACGGGACCTTAATCTTAAATGTATTTTATATTTTTCTAGATGGTTTTCAAAAAATCGATTTTTTGAAGCCGTCACAGTGGTGTTGTCCCTTAATGAAATGATGAAAAAAATAATGATCTCATTTTAAAAAATGAAAGCGACCTTGAAATCTCCAAAGTGCCTCCAGTTGGATGAACTGCGTAGCCATCACTCTATGATCCTCTTCGAACTAAGTAAGTTTTGTAGAAAATTGTACTGCGAATAGTTGTTGCCGAAATAATGAGTGTTGAGACAACCTATGTGTGTGTGTGTGTGTGTGTGTGTGTGTGTGTGCGCGTGCGCGCGTTTGTTCGTGTGCGTGTGCGTGTGCGTGTGTGTGCGCGCGCGCGCGTGTGTGTGTGTGTGTGTGTGTGTGTGTATGTGTGTTTTTAACTTCGAGCTCGACAGGGTTCTTCTCCCTTGATACATACCCCATGTTCCAGTTTATATCCCCACCTTGTGGCCGCAGCCGACTTCCCCCTCTGTATCGCATTCACGATGACATTTCTGCCATGGGTATCGGGAAACTACGGACAACCTATACCAATACAGACGGTCTCGAATTCGCTTCCCAGACTCGGAGCTAGTCTCGTTTCGTCAAGAAGCATGTGTGCATGTGCACACACACACACGCACGCACGCACGCACGCACGCACGCACGCACGCACGCACGCACGCACGCACGCACGCACGCACGCACGCACGCACGCACGCACGCACGCACGCACGCACGCACGCACGCACGCACGCACGCACGCACGCACGCACGCACGCACGCACGCACGCACGCACGCACGCACGCACGCACGCACGCACGCACGCACGCACGCACGCACGCACGCACGCACGCACGCACGCACGCACGCACGCACGCACGCACGCACGCACGCACGCACGCACGCACGCACGCACGCACGCACGCACGCACGCACGCACGCACGCACGCACGCACGCACGCACGCACGCACGCACGCACGCACGCACGCACGCACGCACGCACGCACGCACGCACGCACGCACGCACGCACGCACGCACGCACGCACGCACGCACGCACGCACGCACGCACGCACGCACGCACGCACGCACGCACGCACGCACGCACGCACGCACGCACGCACGCACGCACGCACGCACGCACGCACGCACGCACGCACGCACGCACGCACGCACGCACGCACGCACGCACGCACGCACGCACGCACGCACGCACGCACGCACGCACGCACGCACGCACGCACGCACGCACGCACGCACGCACGCACGCACGCACGCACGCACGCACGCACGCACGCACGCACGCACGCACGCACGCACGCACGCACGCACGCACGCACGCACGCACGCACGCACGCACGCACGCACGCACGCACGCACGCACGCACGCACGCACGCACGCACGCACGCACGCACGCACGCACGCACGCACGCACGCACGCACGCACGCACGCACGCACGCACGCACGCACGCACGCACGCACGCACGCACGCACGCACGCACGCACGCACGCACGCACGCACGCACGCACGCACGCACGCACGCACGCACGCACGCACGCACGCACGCACGCACGCACGCACGCACGCACGCACGCACGCACGCACGCACGCACGCACGCACGCACGCACGCACGCACGCACGCACGCACGCACGCACGCACGCACGCACGCACGCACGCACGCACGCACGCACGCACGCACGCACGCACGCACGCACGCACGCACGCACGCACGCACGCACGCACGCACGCACGCACGCACGCACGCACGCACGCACGCACGCACGCACGCACGCACGCACGCACGCACGCACGCACGCACGCACGCACGCACGCACGCACGCACGCACGCACGCACGCACGCACGCACGCACGCACGCACGCACGCACGCACGCACGCACGCACGCACGCACGCACGCACGCACGCACGCACGCACGCACGCACGCACGCACGCACGCACGCACGCACGCACGCACGCACGCACGCACGCACGCACGCACGCACGCACGCACGCACGCACGCACGCACGCACGCACGCACGCACGCACGCACGCACGCACGCACGCACGCACGCACGCACGCACGCACGCACGCACGCACGCACGCACGCACGCACGCACGCACGCACGCACGCACGCACGCACGCACGCACGCACGCACGCACGCACGCACGCACGCACGCACGCACGCACGCACGCACGCACGCACGCACGCACGCACGCACGCACGCACGCACGCACGCACGCACGCACGCACGCACGCACGCACGCACGCACGCACGCACGCACGCACGCACGCACGCACGCACGCACGCACGCACGCACGCACGCACGCACGCACGCACGCACGCACGCACGCACGCACGCACGCACGCACGCACGCACGCACGCACGCACGCACGCACGCACGCACGCACGCACGCACGCACGCACGCACGCACGCACGCACGCACGCACGCACGCACGCACGCACGCACGCACGCACGCACGCACGCACGCACGCACGCACGCACGCACGCACGCACGCACGCACGCACGCACGCACGCAGACAGACAGACAGACAGACAGACAGACAGACAGACAGACAGACAGACAGACAGACAGACAGACAGACAGACAGACAGACAGACAGACAGACAGACAGACAGACAGACAGACAGACAGACAGACAGACAGACAGACAGACAGACAGACAGACAGACAGACAGACAGACAGACAGACAGACAGACAGACAGACAGACAGACAGACAGACAGACAGACAGACAGACAGACAGACAGACAGACAGACAGACAGACAGACAGACAGACAGACAGACAGACAGACAGACAGACAGACAGACAGACAGACAGACAGACAGACAGACAGACAGACAGACAGACAGACAGACAGACAGAGAGAGAGAGAGAGAGAGAGAGAGAGAGAGAGAGAGAGAGAGAGAGAGAGAGAGAGATAGTGAAGTCAACTGCGGGCTTCAACTGCTGGCACTATGAGCATCTGTCTAGCAGTTGCAAAAGCACGGTGGACAGATCGAAGTGCTGCATCAAATGAGGTGGCCGAAAAGTGCGCCGCAGAGCCTCGCTGTGCTCTGTGTAGCGGCAAAGAGGATGATGGTGCTTGCAAGCATGCGGCAGGAAGCTTCAAATGCCCAGCGTATAAGAAGGCCTACCCGACGCTCATACAAAAGCGAGAATAAGATTACTGCAAGTGAATCTTAATCCCTGGGAAGCGGCACAGGATCTGCTTATGCAGACATTGCGGGAGGACAAGGCTGATGTGGCGATCATCTCGGAGCCATACAGAAACCTCGACCACCATTCCTGGGTAGCGGGTAAAGCGGTTAAAGCTGATATCTGGACCTGCGGCGAGTACCCATTCCAGGACATCTCAAAGGGACTGGAAGACGGCTTTGTTAGGGCAAAAAGAAACGGCGCTTACATCTTCAGCTGCTACATGCCACCGAGCATGACACTGGAGAACTTTGAAGAAAGTCTGGACCGGCTGGTAAAAGACGTCAAGGATCGGACTCCACATGCGATTGCGGGTGTCTTCAATGCCTGGGCACTGGACTGGGGCAGTAAAAAGATGGACAAAAGAGTCCAGGCACTCTTGGAAGCACTGTCCGTACTGAACCTAGTTCTGCTCAACGATGGCAAGGTACCATCGTACTGCAAGGGAGATCCCTCTTCAATGATAGACCTCACCTCCGTCAGTGGTGGACTCGCTAACGGCGGTACACGCTGGCAGGTATCGGGAATCTATACACACAGTGACCATTACGCCATCACATGGGAAGCGTCAAGGCAGCAGCGCAAGCGACGGACGTTAGGTGGTTCCAAGATCCTCGGCTGGAAAACAAACATGTTCGACATAGATGTGTTTCGCGAGACCTCGGACGTCAGTGAAATGGAAACCGATAACCAAAACGCAGAGACTAAAGCCCAAGAACTGATGAAAAGGGTAGCAAGGGCCTGCGATGCTACGATGCCGAAAAGGCGGGAAGGAAACCATCACCCCCCTATGTATTGGTGGAACGATACGATTGCTGGGCTATGACGCGAAACCAACCGAATGAGGAGGCTAGCCCAACGAGCCAGGGACAAGGATTCGCACCAAGCATTGGAGGCGAAGCACAAGGCGACACGAACTGCGCTGGCTAAGGCAATCAAGCGGAGTAAAAGGCAAAGCTGGATCGAGGTACTCGGTGAAGTCGAAGATGATCCCTGAGGCAAGCCTTTCAAGGCTTAGTCATAACCTGCCTGAAAGGGCAGTCAAGTCAAGTCAAGACAACCTACCTGCCCAGACCAACTCAGGAGGATAGTATCAACTCTCTTCCCCCAATAAGAGGAACTCAACTATCAAGTGGAAGTTGAGGACATTGAAGCTATCCCGCCGGTTACGCAGAAGGAGCTGCTCCGATCGTGCAGAAAGGTAGGCAATAAGAAGGCACTGGGAATGGATGGCATCCCGAACGTCGCTATTAAAGCAGCCGTCAAAGAAGCTCCCGCATTGTTCATAAAAATGTACAATGCATGCCTCAGGGAAGGCAAATTCCTCGATCCATGGAAATGGTAGCGACTTGTTCTCTTTCCAAAGAGCAGAAAATCGCCGGACGATCTATCATCATATCGTCCGTTGTGCATGTTGGACATCGCAAGAAAAATCCTGGAGAGAATTGTCCACAATCGGGTAGAAGTCGCTATCGGGAACTCCCTGGCAGTCAATCAGTACGGCTTCCGTAAGTCCAGATCGACGCTAGACGCGATAAGCCACGTGGTCACCACTCGATATCAAAAACGCTTTTAATTCAGCCGGGTGGAGTAACATCTGCTTTGCGCTGGATAAGCTGTACGTGCCATCCTACCTGAAAAGGATAATGGGGACCTACCTTGACAACAGGTTCCTGAAGTATGATACAGAAGATGGACCACGAGAATACAAAATCACTGGAGGCGTACCTCAAGGCTCGGTGCTCGGTCCACTTCTGTGGAACATAATGTACGACGGCTTGTTGACACTAACACCGCCACAAGGAGTAGAGATAGTCGCCTTTGCCGATGACGCCACAGTGGTTATCGTTGCGAAATACCTGGAAGAAGCTAACAGGATGTTCGAAGAGGTATACACCCAGATCCAGCACTGAATGGGTACAGCTAGCTTGAAACTAGCTGAGCACAAGACAGAGGCTGTGCTGATCACCAGCAGGAAGAAGATAGAGACGATAGAGCTGACCGTGGGACATCACACAATTACGCCACAGCCCAGTATAAAATACCTGGGTCTGATGATCGACGCACGACTCAGCTTCAAAGAGCACATAGAGAACGTCGTTGGCAAGGCGGGAAAGGTTAGAGCGGCGGGGGGAGGTGGAAGCTACTAGCATCAGTGGTCACTTTGGTCCTGACCTATGGTATTGCCATTTGGGGCATGCATTGACTACCGAGAAGTACCGACGAAAGACGGCAGCGGTCTACCGGCTCAGCGCCTTAATGGTTCCCTGTGCATTTCGCACAGTATCGGAAGATGCAGTGTGCGTACTCGCGGGAATGCCACCTATAGAGGTCCTGGCCGAAGAGAAAAGATCCCTCTACCACCAGAGGATGTCACCGGCAGGACTGCAAGATGAGCACAGAGAGGAAATCGGGAAGCACAGCCTATAACGCTGGCAGCAAAAGTGTGATGCATCCGTGAAGGGGAGATGGACATACCGCCTAATTCCCCAGATAGATGGTTGGCTGAACCGCAAATACGGGGAGGTCAACTACTACCTGACGCAGATGCTATCAGGCCACGGCTGCTTCAGAACATACCTGCAGAGGTTTGGTCACGATGAGTCTGCGGAGTGTCTAAATGGATGTGGAGTACCAGAGGATGCTGAACACGCATTCTTCCAGTGCCCACGGTACCAAGAAGAAAGAGACGAACTGGAGGCGGTACTAGTGGAATCACCAACTCCAGAGACCTTGGTGGGACTCATGATGAAATCAGAAGAGAACTGGGTAGCGATTAGTAGTTTCGCAACGGCGGTACTCAAGAAACTGCGCCAAGAAAAAAAGAAGAGAAGAAGCGCGACAGCGACGATAGCCGCTGATGCTTGAAAAAGAGGAAGAAAGCCAGTCGGCACCATAGGAGGACGAGCTACGGCTGTGATCACTCTCGCGAAGTAATGCTTGGCGGCGGTCTTGCGGACTAGTGAGAAAGAGGTTCAGGGTTTTAGTTGGTACGGCAAGTGCGCGAGTCCAAAATACGGTGATCGCACACGTCCTTCGATAAACGTGGGATCGTATATTTAATATTATTTTTGATGCCGATTCAAACACAGGAATAATTCTGGAGGATAAGGGAAACTTGGGTCGCGCCGACAGCGAAGAAACACGGCAATATTCGTTACGTTTTACTAAAATGTTTATTAAGTCTACGCGTGGATCACACGGCGGACGAAGACACGGGTTACGCGAGGTTTTGACATTAAGCGCAACTTGGCGGTAGGGCAAGCTGCGTGGATTATTGAAATTTCGTATAGAGGACGAAAAACGAGATCGAGTACCGCGAGATTATCATTGCTATTCGACGCTCGTAGGATTACTGAATTTTCGGTAAGAACGCGCATATTACCGGGTGCGAGGATCGCGAGGGCCGAAGGGTAATTCGGGAGTACGAAGTCGCGCTTGTTTTTGCGTACGTACGTCATAATCCGTCGCGAAGAGCCGGGACTACAATCGCGCATAGCAACAGGAATTTGTAAACACTTTAAATTTAATATTTGAGAATACGCTAAATTGATGGAAATTCGAACATACCGCTCGCCTCGTTCCGAATGGAACGAAATGCTTCAAGATTCTCGCAGCGCTTGCCGTGTGATCTTTTCGCAAGTACAATTTTAGACCCGACATTAATTGCGAGAACTTACTAACTAACAAAGAATTTTACATGAGAAACCCGACAGTAAATCGAAAACTTAAGATCTAGAAAAAAAAAACAAATTAAGACTCCGGTGCGCTTGGAGCTGAATCGCAAGGAAGGGGACATACTTTCGCAATGGGGCGCTTTAAAATCGTTTTCGCGGTACGTAGCGTTACGACGCGAACTAGACCATCGGGACCTGGGTGCGTATCGAGTACGCGAGCTAATTCCCATCGCGACGGCGGGAGTAATTCGTTTTTGAGGAGGACGAGCGCTCCGATTTTTAGGGACGGCAAAGACGTGCGCCATTTTGCCCGCTGTTGCCGTGTGCACAAATAATCTTGCCTCCAAGCTTTCCAGACATGCTCGTGCATAGCCTGTACCTTTTGCTAACGGGAATGCTGGTTTTCCTTTAAGTCGACCAAGGAGGGCTCGGGGTTGCTGAGTAAAGGGTGACCGATTAAAAAATGTCCGGGAGTGAGTTCGTCGAAACTCTCCGGATCATCCGGGAGGGGTGACAGTGGGCGTGAATTAAGACACGCTTCGATTTTGCGTAATAGCGTTGATAGCTCAAGCTGAGACAACGTATGAGCGCCGACAACGCGCTTCAAATGATGCTTTATCTCGGAGACCCGATTTGCGACGTACGAGGGGGGACCCATAAGTTCCGGGAATTACGCTGTGGTGGGGAGGGAGCGTGGGGGAACCTATTTTTTGACCACATGTCCGTTAGTGTCACGCCACCTGCGTCAGTGTGCAAAGTTGTGTCGCTGTGAGTGCATCGGTTCGGCTGTAAGATTTTTTTTAGTAAAACAACTGTTAACATTTCGGCGAAAACGTAATGGCAGATTGTCGAGCACAACGCGCGGCTGTCCCTTTCCGTGAAGCAATTTTTGACCAAAAACGCCATGACACCGATTGTCCACCCCCCATACTTACCGGATCTAGCCCCCTGTGACTTCTTTTTCTTCCCCAGACTCAAAAGGAATATGAAAGAAAAGCGTTTTGCCACTGTGGAGGAGGTGAAACAAAAATCGCTGGAAGGCTTAAAGGACATCCCGATGAGTGAATTTAAAAACTGTTTTGAACAATGGAAGAATCGTTTGGAGAAGTGCGTTGTGGTCAATGGCGAATACTTTGAAGGTGATCAAAATTTGGTGTAAAAATATTGAGAAATAAAGAAGTTATGACGAAATTCCCGTTTTTTTGGCTCCCCCCTCGTAGGGCTTCCAGCGTGAAGGGTGCTGAGTGAGCCACGCGAGTGCGACGGTTGAGTCGGTCCAACCATGTACGGGAATTGAATCGAATTTTAATTGTCGTTTGACGTATTCAATCAGTCGAACAAGCAATACGACTATTCAGTTCGAGTCGCGGAATGGAGACTGTCTGAAGTGGATCGACTTTAAATTTGGCCGCTAATAGTGAAACGGATATGTCGGAGGGAGAGTTCAAGACTCGTACATACACGACCGCGGAGAACGCGCGTTGTGAGGCGCCCGCGAAACCGTGGAGCTCGATAGCACAATGTTCTTGCGCAGTGGTGCTGGTCTAGCGAGGAATGCGTAAGGTTGATAATTTAGGCAGATCATGCCGATAAGAATTCCACCTTTCCAGGAGCGATGGAGGAACTGCGGCGTCCCAGTCAATTTTTGCAAGCCATAAGTCTTGCATGAGTATCTTGGCGTTAATAATGACTGGTGACGCCCAACCGAGTGGGTCGAACAAACGTGCAATCAGCGAAAGCACCGAGCGCTTAGTACTGCACGTTTCTGGAATTTCTGCGATTTGAAAGCTAAACGCGTCTTCTTTGGGAAGCCACGTGATGCCAAGAACTTTTAATACGGCCAAGTCGTCGTTTGATAGGTCGATCTCGAGGTCGTGACCTACCGCAGGAATGTCCGCTAATAATTCAATATCGTTCGCGGACCATTTGCGTAGATTAAACCCACCGCATTTTAGCAGTGACACGAGTTGAGTGCGGATTGTTCGTGCGCTTTCGAGATCATCGGCGTCGAATAAAACGTCGTCTACGTAAGTCGAATTGCGGATAACGTCGACGGCAGTGGGAAAGGCGCTGCCTTCGTCGTCGGCGAGTTGCAGTAGTACGCGGTTGGCTGGGTATGGCGCGCTCGCGGTACCGTACGTTACGGTTAACAGACGATATTTCTGTACTGGAATGCGTTGATAATCGGTGTCGTCGCGGTGAACGAGGATTTGGCGGAACATTTTCTCAATATCCGCGATATAAACGAAACGGTGTCGCCGCCAGCTTGATAGGACGCCGCCGATTTCGCGTTGTAGTTTGGGGCCGATGTGCAGATGGTCATTCAAAGATGTAACGTCGCGAGAAAAAGCGCTATCTATTTCTTTTTCCTCTCCTATTTTATTTTACTCCGGCGAAAACGCGGGCTTACCCGATTCCACATGGAAATCGTGAAAAACTACGAAAACCAATACATACGATAACGGCATTCTCATTTTTCGACGGGTTCTTATATTTTCTTTAGAATTAGGCGTAACACAGGCGAAACGAAATATATCGATAAGAAGCGAGCGTCACATAATTTCCCACACGAGAGCACAGTCGGTCTTGACCATATCTACACGCAACCGTCAAACGCAGTTGATGATAAAATCCTTAGCCATAAGAACGTACAACATACGAAGACGCACAAAAATATCGAAATCCTTACTCCACAAAAATATACATTCTCCAAAAGAAAATCCTTCATGCCGAAAAGTTAACCCGGCAATAAAACTACGTTGGTATTTCCCATGCGCCTCACACCTGGGTCAACAATGCCTATCTTCAGGCAAGCGCGGCGACGCGACCAAGGCCCTTTTTCCTCCCTATATTTTTCCAACGCTCCAGATAACGAGACGCGGACTAGTTTCCGAGAATCGAGATGGAGATCACGAATAGGTCGTGTGATAGTCTCCAAAAATATTTCCCCTTCCTACTCGACCAATCATATGCACACTTTTCGAGAAACTTCTTCTCCCACCATCCCAGCATCCAAAATATCCTACAAGCTAGGATGGAAAAATCTTGAAGTCAGTGTTCCATCACCACTCGTTCAGATCTAGTCTCCCAACAGAGTGTTCCATCACCACTCGTTCAGATCTAGTCTCCCAACAGAGTGTTCCATCACCACTCGTTCAGATCTAGTCTCCCAACAGAGTGTTCCATCACCACTCGTTCAGATCTAGTCTCCCAACAGAGTGTTCCATCACCACTCGTTCAGATCTAGTCTCCCAACAGAGTGTTCCATCACCACTCGTTCAGACCTAGTCTCCCAACAACTTTCATCGGAATAAGTAGAACATCTGTCTCCTGACAGCAAACGCGAAACTTGAACTTCGAAATTGTTCCTCATAAAAACGCGAAACTTGAACTTCGAAATTGTTCCTCATAAAAACGCGAAACTTGAACTTCGAAATTGTTCCTCATAAAACCGCGAACTGTAAGAAATCATTTAACTGTCTACGTTGAATGTGTACGTGTGAAACTCGCATGTGTAAAAATTTGTATAAACGTGTTATTTCAACATTGTCACGGAGCGTGCGCAACCGAGGGGTCCGACCTGTCTGCGGAGGCCCGAACCCAACCGCTGTAAACCGATTATCGTATCCACGGCACATCATAAATGTTAGCGAACCTCTATGTATTTTCATGTTGACGGAATTAACTAAATTGGTTAATTTCAATAAATCCCAAATTGTTAATTATTTGTATAGATCAATTAATTTCTTAATCGAGTCACTGCGTCACTCCCATCTTCGCATGCACCTTTCCCTTTTTCACCCTCATCCCGAGCTATTGCGCTAGGCGTAGGCTAAAAAGAGGGAACCGCGATAATACATATGCCCACGTCCCCTCAGGACGTGACAAAGACGTGCTGTTCGAGTTGACGCTAGATGCGTTAAAGACTACGCGGAGTCGCGTAGTGGAGCTGCTATCACGGATAACAGGATGATGCAGAATGTAAACTGGGTTAAGGATCGCGTCAGGTTCGCGGACCTTTTCCATCGAGTCCCAGCGATTCATATTCTTTTAAGAAACCGGAGTATTCGCTTACAAGCTCCGGTTTTTTCATGAGACGCGTTTCGTGATGCGCGTATCGGGTAAGCGCGATCTGGAAACTGTTGCCCAGATCGGGAACGGAATTACCGCAGAAAGGCAATCGTAAAACGTAGCGACCGGAGGGTTCGCGGAAATGCGTTTTAATGAAATGGTTTTCGCATTCCTCCTCCTCGGGCGTAAGAAATTGTTTTGCGGGAATTTCTTCAATTTCCCAAAACCGTCTGATTGACGCATCGTCGTCGGTGACGAGCGCGCAATGTGTGGCAGAATTTATCAACGCGGGCGTAACGCGCGTTGCATCCATGGGGCCGGAGATTATCCATCCCAAAGTGGTGAGTTGGGCAGTCGGTGACCCAATTGGACCTTTTCGAAGAGATTCGAGCAGGAGGTAGCCGTAAAGATCGACTCCGATTAAAACGTTTATCGGTTCTTTGCTGGAAGGATCGGGATCGGCGAGAGCTAATCCTTTGAGGTGCGGCCAAGAGCCTACATGACGCGAGAGCCGCGCAGCATACGAAGTTATTTTTTGATACACGTAAACGACCATAGGTAAGTGAGTGCCTTGGTCTTTACACGACTCGAGAGTGAGATGTACTCGAGAAGTCGCACGCCCGGAAAATGCGTCTCCGAACGACGTGAAGTTGAGATTCGCGCGATGACGCGAAGTACATATTTTTTGTGCGATTGCTTCAGAAATGAAGCTATGTGTCGAACCTTGATCGAGTAAGGCTCGCACTTTTACGACGCGCTCTTCTGGAGTGCGTAATTTGATCCAAGCGGTCGCGAGTAAGACGGAGTTCGGAAACTCGTGCGTTGTGTTAATTGTTGCGTTTTGAGCAGGGATTTCCTTCTGTGCGGAAGGAGGATTGGGGACCGGAGAAGACGCGGTGTTTGACGGAAGTAAATTGACGTCAGCAGCGTCGGTCTTTGCTTCGGCAGTAGTTCCGCTAGTCGAAGGAGTCGTCGATTCCTCACGAGGAACGGACGCGCGGTGTATGCTAGTGTGATGTAACCTTTGACATTTGCTACAGCTATTTTGCGACTGGCATTGATTTGGAAAATGGCCAGGCTTCAAACAATTGAAACAGACGCAAACGCGTTTAGCGGTAGCGAAGCGATCGTCGATCGATTTTTTGAGCCACGTGGGGCACAACGCAAGCAAATGATTTCCCGAACAGTCCGGGCACTGTTTTGAAGTAGCGTTGTGTACGTTCGCTTTGGCATTCGATTTATTGGGGGACGGATTTGCACGGGACGCGTTATGCGAGGTGTCGACTTGAACTGGCGTAATACCTCGAATTCTTTCAGTTAAAAAGTCTTTCAAATATTGGAACGATGGAAAATCGTTTGACGCATCTAGACTCAAATTCCAAGCGGAACGCGTGCGTGTACTGAGTTTTTGCGCAACCAAATAAACTAATAAATCATCCCAGTATTCGACAGGACGTCCTAAGTTTTTCAACGCGTTTAGTGAGGAGTTGACCATGTCGCGTAGGCGTTTTAATTCAGACTCGTTTTCTAATTTCATAGTTGGTAAATTTACGAACGCGTGAATGTGCGCGAGAAATAATGCACGCATATTGTCGTACTCATCGTTGAGTATTTTCCAAGCGCCTTCGTAATTGGCGTCGAAAACTGATACGTTGTCGAGCATGAGAGCCGCGTTGCCCTCGAGAAACGATTTCAAATAATACATTTTTTGCCCTGGTGTGAGTGATACGTTCTTACCGACTAGCGCCTTGAAAGCATCCCGAAAACTCTCCCACCGGGTCGGCTCGGAGAATTTCTGTGAGTTGATCAAGGGCGTCTTCGTAATCATTGTCGGCACTCAGGAACTCATCCTTGGCGAAATAGTCCTTCTGTTGCAATAGTACGTCTCGAGCGCAACAAGCTGACCAGAGTTCTTGTAAGCTCGAAAGGCGTGTGCGCGTTTTCGAGGCGGTGAACTTGCCCTTGCCGAGCTTTTTGTAGTTCTGCAAAAAATCTCCTTATTTTATTGAATTGCGCGGTTTGCGCGATGAGCAGATCATCGAAAACGGTCATTTTTTACTTTATTTTAATCCAGTAAATTTGTATTGACTCGAAAGAGAATAACGACTGCGTGTTATTCGTTTGAAAGAAGCGAGTATGAGATGAGTCCTCTGTCACGATGTGAGTGACAGAGAGAGAGCGTTTATTGACGTTCGGGTTGACCGAGCGTGTCGAAGGAGCTTTTTGTACGCGAGTACAGCTCTATCTCCAATTTCGCGTGGAAGCGCGCGAAATAGTTTCTCTAGCGAGAACGTTAACAAGAGAACCCGAAAAGTTCTTACGTGGTATACTTTCTAACGAAAATATTCCAGCAGCGTTCGATACGCTGTATTAATATAAGTTGAAAGACACAGGCATCTTCGCGTAATGAAAACAAAGTTGGCCTTGAGGCGCGAACTGTGATAGTCTTCACTGAACTTGAAAATGGAAGATTTCACTTAACACTCGCAAAATTACACTCGTTTAATTATTAATTATCCGGCTCAAAGGAACTTAAATATGATCGCACACGTCCTTCGATAAACGTGGGATCGTATATTTAATATTATTTTTGACGCCGATTCAATCACAGGAATAATTCTGGAGGATAAGGGAAACTTGGGTCGCGCCGACAGCGAAGAAACACTGGAATATTCGTTACGTTTTACTAAAATGTTTATTAAGTCTACGCGTGGATCACACGGCGGACGAAGACGCGGGTTAGGCGAGGTTTTGACATTAAGCGCAACTTGGCGATAGGGCAAGCTGCGTGGATTATTGAAATTTCGTATAGAGGACGAAAAACGAGATCGAGTAGCGCGAGATTATCTTTGCTATTCGACCAGTGCAGCCAGATCGCGCGCAAAAGCTACCCCCTCTCTAGTCTCTTGCGCGCCCATCGCACAATCATAGTAGCGCGTGTCCATGAGCGAGCGACGCTTGGACGTCTTCGGGAAGAGCCGAGCGACACCGAAGTTTCCCGACCGCGCCTTCGGCAGCTACACCAATCCATGGACGCTGAGCACGTTCATGTGCGGCCAAGCCGAAACGAAGGATTCGAGGGAAAAAGCAATGTAAGCACGACTCGCGCGTGACGTCACCCGACGGCACGAGCGAGGCTTTTAGATGATTTCAATGCTTATTTAGCTCTTGATTCTCTGCGTTATTAATGTATACAAAAAAATGTATCGCACACTCTCATCGCTTACTTTTTTAAGTTTATACGTTAATTTAAATATAATAATAAATCTAAATTACAACTTATTTATCTTCTAAAATATTGTTCACGCTTTACTCACACCCGTCCTTATGCCAAATAAATTATAATTCATAAAAGTAAGCGGAAATATTTTCATATTCGTATTATTATATTAATTCTCATAGCTCTTATATGAAAACTCTCATATGAAGAAAACCAAAAAAACTTTAAAACCTTAGATTTCAACGAACCAAGGACATACATCTTCACATTTTCAATCATGACGAATTTTTAAGCACAATATCATCACAAACACATCGGAACCAAAACAATATACATCACCTAAATTATCAAAACATAAATCAAACAATACAAAATTACAACATGTTATACTCAATCTTTGCTAATAGACAACAGGACACAAATAATAATCTTTCCACTGATCCTCTGAATAATATAAATGCGACAATCACATTAAATAAAACGAAAGAATGGCTTATAAATCTCTCCAACATTGATATTCCGCTACACATTTCCACATTCTTGTCTCTTGGTCAAAAGTTTTGTTTTCCTTACCTCAAACTCTCAAACATAAAAACTCATATCCACAAATCAATCTCCGAACTTGAGTCCAAACTAGATTTTTTACTCAACAAACCTAGACAAATCGAAATTAGAACCAGATTCACTAAAATCTTAAACAAAATGAATATTCCAACATCATTTTCCAACACTAATCAAATTATAAAACAGACGTCCTCAATCTTAAAAAAACAACCCTCAACTTTTAGTTACACGAGCTGACAAAGGAAATTCAACAGTCATTCTTAACAAATCAGATTACATTACAAAAACTCATAATTTACTCGCAGATTCCTCAACTTACAAATTAACGAATAGAAATCCCATCAAGACTCTACAAAAAGGCATTAACAATATTCTCTCCAGATGGAAAACCCTAAAAATCATTGATGAAACAAAATACAAATACTTGAAAGCTGAAAATTGCAACCTATCTCGTCTCTATTGAATGCCAAAAATTCATAAAAATAATTATCCACTTCGTCCAATAGTATCATCAATAAATAATCCAACGCATAAACTAGCTGAATTTATACAATCTAAACTTTCTAAATTAATCAATACGACTAATTCACACGTCAAAGATAGTTTCCACCTAAAACATTCACTTTCTAACATGTCAATTCCACTCAACTACAAATTGGTCTAGTTTGATGTTGTTTCTCTCTATACCAACATCCCATTACAACTTGTTATTCAAAGCCTTCAAAAAAGATCAAATCTGTTTTCAAAAACATTTCCTTTAAACGATATAATAAAAGCCATAGAATACATTATGTTCTCAACATTCTTTACATTTCAAAATAAAATTTACCAACAAATCTCAGGGTTACCAATGGGCTCACCTCTGGCTCCAATACTATCTAACATCGTCATGATTGATCTTGAAACAAATTGTCTGGAAAAATTATAATTTTCGTTACCACTATATAAAATATATGTTGATGATATTATTATTGCTCCACCAACAGACAAAATTGAATCCACCAAAAAGATTTTTACTCATGTAACTCAAAATTACAATTCACATCAGAAAATGAAGTAGATAAAAAATCCCGTTTCTTGATATACTTTTAAGCCATAAACAAAATTCAATTGTCACAAATTGATATAGGAAACCAACCTGGTCAGGCAGATTCATAAATTTCTTTTCACACCACCCACTATCCTAAAGAAAGCCATAATTTACATGCTAGTTGACAGAGCAATAAAATTATCTTATCCTTCATTTCACAAAGAAAACCTGATTAGTAACACGATCACACAAAATTGCTATTCGATCTCTTTCACAGAAAAAATAATAAAACATCGGCTTTCCACAATCAACAATCAAAAAAAGAATAACAACAATTTTGATTCTTCCAGACTAATAAATGTTCCTTACACAAAAAACATCCATCATCAACTAATTCGTCTTTTCCAAGATTACAACATAACATTCGTCACAAACAATAAACACAACATTTCATCGATTACTGGCTCCACCAAAGACAAAATAAATAACAACCAAAAATCCAACATAGTTTACAAAATCGATTGTAAGGATTGCAATGCCACATATATCGGCCAAACCAAAAGATACCTTCAAACCAGAATAAAAGAACATAAAAATAGCCTAAAACATACTACCCCAATACACACAGCCTTAGCACAACATGCAATAGAACAAAAACATGCTTTTCAATTCGACAATGTAAACATTTTGAACAATGAAAATTGGCTCAAAAAAGACTAATCCTAAAAATGATCCAAAGTAAGGCACACTCCAACGCCATACATTTTAGACCTGACATACAAAAACTAAGCTTGATCTATAACTGTATTATATAACTATTAAAATATTTTACAATACTTTACTTGACATAACAATTTTAAAATTATTGACACTATAATTTAATTTTAAATACTCTTAACATGACGCACCAATTTTATTTCTCTTGACACGTTACTGCCTAAAGGATCTTTCTCCCCCGATTCGCAAAATAAAGACACTAATAAGCTTCACGAAATTAAGACACCACTCAGTTTCTGTCGAACTCTCCGTGATCGCACAACTCAATATGTAACTGAGTAATGTAAACTTCGAGTTTTTGTTTATTTTGGAAGAAATATTTTTAAATCTTAAACTCAATAGGCAATCATCACAGTCATTTGATACTTTATTCAAATTTCTTTTAAATCAATCACGTACATTAAATTTTCACAAATAAAACACAAAACTTTCTTATAATTATTAATCCCTTACAGATGATAAAAGTCGCTAAAAAACGATAAATTCTTCCATCTATTGAGTATACTCCAGCAAAGCAGTATTTACTTCCTTCAATACTGTCTTTTGAAATAACCTCCAAATATAAGCAAAAGCTAGAAACATCAGCAACATCGAGGTTAGTCGTTTCTCATATTTCATTTCTTTATAACTCCATAGTCTCATAAACCTCACTCTCACACATTACTCATTTCAAACACCGACGAACAAGAAGAATTAACGCAATACAAGAACTTATGTATATCAAATCAACATAGTTATAATCAAAACAGAATTAACATAACAGTTATACAAAACGACACAACAATTTTATAACACAATCATAACATAAAACATTCGTGTATTTAATTCCTTCAAACTTGATTTGTAAAATTTGTGTATCAAAATGTATAGAGAAAAATATAATTTCTGAAGAGAACCCGAACCAAAGGGTCGAAACGTAAGAAAGCATAATTTATTTCCATCGCTGACCTTGGAAAATCTCTATTGGCCGGACTGAAGCCGAATCTTCAACTAGCAACTTGTCATCAACACGGCCGCACACATCTTTGACTCAATAATTCTCATACTTTCATGAAGCGATAAAGCATTATCCCCAAAAACAAGCCAATCATCCATCCGGCCGCGAATCGTCAGTACCAGAAAGTGCACATATTCTACAAGCGATGAGATGGTCTCGTTGGTAGCGGTCCTGGTATCGGTTCGCAGGGGCGCGGGACGTTCCCCGCGCTCAGTGCTTTTTTAAAAATTATTATTACTATTAATTCTTATTTGATTATTTTTGTTAGTTATCATTATTATTTTAATTAGTTATCTTTTAGTGTCGAAAAATTTATCGAGCACCCCGACCGCTTATTTCATTAGTTTGTACAATAATTTAAATGTGATAATAAATCTAAATTTCAACTTATTTATCTTCTAAAAAATTGTTTGCGCTTAACTCACACCCGTCTCTATGCCAAATAAATTGTAATTCATAAAATTAAGTGGAAATATATTTATATTCTTATTATTATATTCATTCTCATATATTTTCATCAAGTGATAAAGCATTATCCCCAAAAACAAGCCAATCATCCATCCGGCCGCGAATCGTCAGTACCAGGAAGTGCACGTATTCTACAAGCGATGAGATGGTCCCTTTGGTAGCGTTCCTGACTTCGGTCCGCAGGGGCGCGGGATCATTCCCCGCGTTCAGTATTTATTTATTTATTTATTATTACTATTAATTCTTATTTGATTAGTTATTTTCATTAGTTATCATTATTATTTTATTAGTTATCTTATAGTGTCGAAAAATTTATCGCCCCCTCTGACCGCTTATTTTATTAGATTGTACGTTAATTTGAATGTAATAATAAATCTAAATTACAACTTTTTTATCTTCTGAAAAATTGTTTACGCTTTACTCACACCCGTCCCTATGCCAAATAAATTGTAATTCATAAAACTAAGCGGAAATATATTTATATTCGTATTATTATATTCATTCTCAAACTTTCATCAACCTCTATAAAGCATTATCCCCAAAAACAGGTCAATCAACTATCCGGCCGCGAATCGTAATTGCCAGAAAGTGGCATTTTTGTATGTTTTTACATTTACAGGTAATTGTTATTGTAATGGGGTGAATTATTTATTTGTGAACACTCACCATTGGAAGAACAAAAAAATTTAATCGTAAAACATCGTGAGCAGTTTTCCTATTTTCGGAATAATGTTCTTTCAATGAGCGTATTTCACGTATAAACAATTCGCCCCATACACAAAGAAAATAATAATTAAAAAAAACAGAAAAGCACTGAGCGCGGGGAACGAACCCGCGCCCCTAAGCTAGAAATGCTACCAACGGGACCATCTTATCGCTTCTGTTAAAAATGCACTTTCTGGCACTTACGATTCACGGCCGGATAAATGATTTACTTGTTTTTGGAGATTATGTTTTATCGCTTGATGAAAGTATGAGAATGAATATAATAATACGAATATAAATATATTTCCGCTTACTTTTGTGAATTACAATTTATTTGGCATAAGGACGGGTGTGAGTAAAGCGTAAACAATTTTTTAGAAGATAAATAAGTTGTAATTTAGTTTTGTTATTACATTTAAATTAACGTACAATCTAATAAAATAAGCGGTCCGAGTGCGAATTAATTTTTCGACACTATAAGATAACTAATTAAAATATAATGATAACTAATCAAATAAGAATTAATAGTAATAATACATTTTTAAAAAAGTACTGAGCGCGGGTCGTTCCCGCGCCCCTGCAGACTGAAGTCAGGAACGCTACCAACGGGACCACCTCATCGCTTGTACAATATGTGCACTTTCTGGTACTGACGATTCGCGGCCGGATGGATGATTGGCTTGTTTTTGTGGATAATGCTTTATCGCTTGATGAAAGTATGAGAATTAATGAGTCAAAGATGTGTGCGGCCGTGTTGATGACAAGTTGCTAGTTGAAGATTCGGCTTCAGTCCGGCCAATAGAGGTTTTCCAAGGTCAGCGATGGAAATAAATTATGCTTTCTTACGTTCCGACCCTTTGGTTCGGGTCCTCTTCAGAAATTATATTTTTCTCTATAAATTTTCATACACAAATTTTACAAATCAAGTTTGAAGGATTTAAATACACGAATGTTTTATGTTATGATTGTGTTATAAAATTGTTGTGTCGTTTTGTATAACTGTTATGTTAATTCTGTTTTGGTTATAACTATGTTGATTTGATATACATAAGTTCTTGTATTGCGTTAATTCTTCTTGTTCGTCGGTGTTTGAAATGAGTAATGTGTGAGAGTGAGGTTTATTAGACTATGGAGTTATAAAGAAATGAAATATGAGAAACGACTAACCTCGATGTTGCTGATGTTTCTAGCTTTTGCTTATATTTGGAGGTTATTTCAAAAGACAGTATTGAAGGAAGTAAATACTGCTTTGCTGGAGTATACTCAATAGATGGAAGAATTTATCGTTTTTTAGCGACTTTTATCATCTGTAAGGGATTAATAATTATAAGAAAGTTTTGTGTTTTATTTGTGAAAATTTAATGTACGTGATTGATTTAAAAGAAATTTGAATAAAGTATCAAATGACTGTGATGATTACCTATTGAGTTTAAGATTTTCAAAATTTTCTTCCAAAATACACAAAAACTCGTAATTTACATTTCTGAGCTACTTATTGAGTTGTGTGATCACGGAGAGTTCGAGAGAAACTGAGTGGTGTCTTAATTTCGTGAAGCTTATTAGAGTCTTTATTTTTCGAATCGGGGGAGGAAGATCCTTTAGGCAGTGACGTGTCAAGTGAAATAAAATTGGTGCGTCATGTTAAGAGTATTTAAAATTAAATTATAGTGTCAATAATTTTAAAATTGTTATGTCAAGTTAAGTATTGTAAAATATTTTAATAGTTTTATAATAGAGTTATAGATCGAGCTTAGTTTTTGTATGTCAGTTCTAAAATTTATGGCGTTGGAGTGTGCCTTAATTTGGATCATTTCTAGGATTAGTCTTTTTTGAGCCAATTTTCATTGTTTAAAATTTTTACATTGTCGAATTGTAAGTCATGTTTTTGGTCTATTGCACGTTGTGATAAGGTTGTGTGTATTGTGGTAGTTTGTTTTAGGCTATTTTTATGTTCTTTTATTCTGGTTTCAAGGTATCTTTTGGTTTGGCCGATGTATGTGGCATTGCAATCCTTACAATCGATTTTATAAACTATGTTGGATTTTTGGTTGTTATTTATTTTGTCTTTGGTGGAGACAGTAATCGATGAAATGTTGTGTTTATTGTTCGTGACTAATGTTATGTTGTATTGTTGAAAAAGACGAATTAGTTGATGATGGATGTTTTTTTTGTGTAAGGAACATTTATTAGTCTGGAAGAATCTAAATTGTTGTTATTCTTTTTTTGGTGTCATCGTGTTGCTAACAAGTTTGAGGTTTTCTTTGTGAAGTGAAGGATGAGATAATTTTATTGCTCTGTCAACTAGCATGTAAATTATGGCTTTTTTTGGGAAAGTGGGTGGTGTAAAAAGAAATTTATGAATCTGCCTGACCAAGTTGGTTTCCTATACCAATTTGTGATAATTGATTAAAAATATATCAAGAAACGGAATTTTTTTATCTACTTCATTTTCTGATGTAATTTGTAATTTTGAGTTATATGAGTTAAAAATCTTTTTGGTGGATTCAATTTTGTCTGTTGGTAGAGTAATAATAATATCATCAACATATCTTTTATATAGTGGTAACGAAAATTTTAATTTTTTCAAACAATTTGTTTCAAGATCAATTATGACGATGTTAGATAGTATTGGAGCCAGAGGTGAGCCCATTGGTAACCCTGAGATTTGTTGGTAAATTTTATTTTGAAATGTAAAGAAAGTTGAGAACATAATTTATTCTATGGCTTTTATTATATCGTTTAAAGGAAATGTTTTTGAAATTAGATTTGAATTTTTTGAAGGCTTTGAATAACAAGTTGTAATGGGATGTTGGTATAGAGAGAAACAACATCAAACGAGACCAATTTGTAGTTGCGTGGAATTGAGATGTTAGAAAGTGAATGTTTTAGGTGGAAACTATCTTTGACGTGTGAATTAGTCGTATTGATTAATTACGATAGTTTAGAGTGTATAAATTCAGCTAGTTCATGTGTTGGACTATTAATTGTTAATGCTTCTTTGTAGAGTGTTGACGGGATTTCTATTTGTTAATTTGTAAGTTGAGGAATCTGCGAGTAAATTATGAGTTTTTGTCACGTAATCTGATTTTTTAAGAATGACTGTTGAATTTCCGTCTTCAGCTCGTGTAACTAGAAGTTGAAGATTGTTTTTTAAGAATGAGGACGTGTGTTTTATAATTTGATTGTTGTGTGGAAAATTATGTTTGAATATTTATTTTGCTTAAGATTTTAGTGAATCTGGTTCTAATTTCGATTTGTCTAGGTTTGTCGAGTAAAAAATCTAATTTGGACTCAAGTTCGGAGATTGATTTGTGGATATGAATTTTTATGTTTGAGAGTTTGAGGTAAGGAAAACGAAACTTTTCACTTAGAGACAAGAATGTGGAAACGTGTAGCAGAATATCAATGTTGGAGAGATTTATAAGCCATTCTTTCGTTTTATTTAATGTGATTGTCGAATTTATATTATTCAGAGGATCAGTGAAAAGATTATTATTTGTGTCCTGTTGTCTATTAGTAAGGGTTGAGTATAAGATGTTGTAATTTTGTGTTGTTTGATTTATGTTTCGATAATTTAGGTGATGTATATTGTTTTGGTTCAGATGTGTTTGTGATGATATTGTTCTTAAAATTCTGAAGTTTTTTTGGTTGTTTTCATATGAGAGCTATGAGAATTAATATAATAATACGAATATAAATATATTTCCGCTTACTTTTATGAATTATAATTTATTTGGCATAAGGACGGGTGTGAGTAAAGCGTAAACAATGGTTTAGAAGATAAATAAGTTGTAATTTAGATTTATTATTACATTTAAATTAACGTATAAACTGAAAAAATAAGCGATGGGAGTGTGCGATACATTTTTTTGTATACATTAATAACGCAGAGAATCAAGAGCTAAATAAGCATTGAAATCATCTAAAAGTCTCGCTTGTGCCGTCGGGTGACGTCACGCGCGGGTCGTGCTTAGATTGCTTTTTCCCTCGAATCCTTCGTTTCGGCTTGGTCGCACATGAACGTGCTCAGCGTCCATGTGCTGAGCACGTTGGAGCGAGTCGAAGGAGCGGTCGGGAAATGTCGGTGGCGCTCGGCTCTTCCCGAAGACGTCCGAGCGTCGCTCGCTCACGGACACGCGCTACTATGATTGGGTGATGGGCGCGCAAGAGACTAGAGAGGGGGTAACTTTTGCGCGCGATCTGGCTGCACTGTATTCGACGCTCGGAGGATTACTGAATTTTCGGTAAGAACGCGCGTATTACCGGGTGCGAGGATCGCGAGGGCCGAAGGGTAATTCGGGAGTACGAAGTCGCGCTTGTTTTTGCGTACGTACGTCATAATCCGTCGCGAAGAGCCGGGACTACAATCGCGCATAGCAACAGGAATTTGTAAACACTTTAAATTTAATTATTGAGAATACGCTAAATTGATGGAAATTCGAACACACGGGTTGCATGGAACCCGTTGCAACGGGTTGCGTGCAACGTACGGTGCATAAAGCCTTTCTCCCCTCTTAAAAAAAACACACCCACACACACACACACACACACACATGGGGAGTCTGAAACCCTTACGAGGCGCGTCCCCAGGCGGCGGTTATGGGGAGGCCCTCGTATATAAATATAGACATAGATGTAGAAATTATAGATATAGATATATATATATAGAGATATCTATCTGGATATAGATATGGATATTGAAATGTATATATAGCTTCCTATGGTTACCTGTACTTGGAAAGGTATAGAGGACCTGGTAACGTGGAGCGCAAAGCCACAGGCGGCAACGTCGACTGGAGGTACGCAAACCACACCGACCATAAGCCAAGCGAAATCGACTCTCCCTAACAAGGACAGCAATGATGAAGGCATGGACGTGGGCGATTCCTCGACGCAAGTAAGCAAGGCGAAGAGGAGCAAGCGGGTTACACCGACGTCGACCGAAGGAAAGGAGCCGAAGAAGAAGCCGCTGGTGGAGCCATTGGCTGGTCAATCCGAAGATAAGGGAGGCGAGAGATCAGAGCAGAAGTGGCAGACTGCGCGAAAGTAGCAAAGATCGCACAAGATATCCCAGAAGCAGCCTCAGAAGAAGCCGCAGAATCCTCGTGAACGGCCGACTCGGCCCAACGCTCTCGTCATCCACAAAAAGGGTGACTTGAGCTATGCGGAGATCTTGAGTCGTATAAATTAGGATCCGGCGCTCAAGGATGCAGGTGGATGCGTCCAAAAGGTACGCAGAATGAACGCGGGAGATCTGCTGATCGTTCTGAATAAGGAAAGCTCAGCCAAAGTACCAGAATTGCGAAACCAATTCGAAGGTGTTCTTGGTGAATCAGCAACGGTCCAGAGTAAAGTCCAGGAAGTTGATCTGGAGATCAAGGACTTGGAAGAGAATGCGACAAACGAGGAGATATCGGCGGCCCTGCAGAGAGTCTAGGGACCGGACTATCCAGTTACGGAATACTCTGTTAAGGGAGATTTTGTCCTTGGAGTGCCATATTTCAGGTGTTTACGTTTTATTTTTTTTTTAAAGGAAACGAGTAAAGCTTTTTGAGTGCGATTTTTTTTTGCTTTTATTCATGATATACAGAACGTTAAAAAAATAAAAAAATAAAAAATAATGGCGGCCGTTGCAGCTCCGCGAAAACAGGTCCTCAAATCGCGGGAGGTAAACGGCTGACATCACTGACCCCTCTTTTTTATCTGAAACACAAATTCAGAGCATATTATCAATCTGTGACCCTCTGGTCATGGAATGACGGATGGGTTTTTCGTTTAGTACAAATTTCGGAAAATGGCGGCAATTAAAAAAAATCGAATTTTCGCGTTTTTTTCGCATAAAAAGATAAATAATAAATGCAAAAATGTATCTATCGAAAAACGATCCGTCATTCCGTAAAGACATATTTTCTGAGTATGCTCTCCAAATTTCAGGTCGATATGTTAATTACAGCGGTCAGGAGAATGTCAGCCATTTTTGAAAACGTGTTTTCGAGAAAAACGCGTTTAAAGTTTTTGTAATGTGTTTACACAAATGTGTTTATAATTACCGCTAGTCGGCAATGCCTGGTCCATAGAGGCATCCCTCCTTTTCTTCTAGATGTTCATGTTGAGCCGCTAACATCTCCCGCTAAATTTCAAGGACAAAGTCTTCGTTAAGTCTCTGCGTAAAGCATATGGCAGGACTCAGACCGCGGTAATACGACTCATGGTGCCTGCTGCCCGGAAACTTCTGGATACAGGAATCATCCGAGTCGGCTGGTGTAATTGAAGAATCCGAGAGGTGGTGAGACTACTAAAGTGTTTTAAGTGCTGGAAATTTAGACACTTATCACGGAACTGCACGAGCAACATCGACCGGACTAAAGACTGCATCAAGTGCGATAACACTGGCCACAAAGTTGCCGAATGCACAGCAAGCGCAAAGTCTGTCTTATGAGCAGAAGCGGGAGATGGGGCACCCACAGCCCACATCGCAGGTAACAGCCGATGTCCAGCGTATACGCGGGCTCTCCAGGCTCTCCAGGCACTCCAAAAACGATGCAAATGAGAGTACTACAGCTCAACCTCAGCCATTGCGAAGCAGCACAGAACCGGCTCATGCAGACTGTGCGCGAGCTGAAGCCTGACTTGGCGATATTCTCGGAACCATATAGACATCTAGACACGCAACCCTGGGAATCTGACGCACGTGGGAAGGCCGCAATTTGGTCCTGCGGAAAGCTTCCATTTCAGGATCTTGCAAGTCGGATGGAAACTGGTTTTGTGAGAATAAAAGCCAAAGGAGTTCATTTCTACAGTTGTTACGCACCGCCTAGCCGGACGACTGATGGTCTGCCTCCGATTTTGTTGAAACCCATATATGTGATAGAGAAACCACCCCTCAAAGAAAGGCATGTCGAGGGGTGATTTTGCAGTTTCACCCAGAAGCAATCCACCGATCTGAATGAAACGAAAACGAAAATTATTCTAATGTAAAGCGATGAAAAATCCACTATGAAAATGTTAAGAAAAAATTAAATTAGGGGGTAAACCACCCCTCAATTTGCCTTTTTTTCACCCCACACTTGAGAAAGTTGTATGCAAATTAATAAAACACGTATCAGTTTGAAGGGGAATTAAAATTAAAGTTGATGGGTTCTTGCGTTTTGGCGGCATAGCAAATTTAAGGGGTTAAACCACCCTTAACATAAATTTATTTATCATGGTCGTTTTTTCTGTGTTTAAAGTATATCCGCTGATTTTAAATATTTCTATAAGCTACAATTTAATCTTTTATCATATTTAAAAATTATTACATTCGTCTTAAGGGGTAACTCTACCCCTCTGACGAGAAACATCATTGAAGTATCCGCTTTCGATTTCGTTGAAACTCATATATGTGGTAAAGCATTGCAAACTATTAAACATGTTTTTTTTTATCGGCAGAAAAACGGTGTTCGGGGATGAAACCACCCTCCAAAGTTTCTCCCACAAGCAGTCCACCGATCTGAATAAAACAAAATCGAAAATTCCTCTAATATTAAGCGATGAAAAATCCACTACAAGAGCGATGATTAGAAATATAATTAAGGGGTAAACCACCCCTCCATTTGCCGTTTTCACCCCACGCTTAAGAGGGTTGTATGAAAATTAATAAAACAGGTATCATTTTAAAAGGGAATCAAAATTCAAGTTGACGCGTTTTTGTGTTTCAGCGGGACAGTAAATTTAAGGGGGTAAACCACCCCTAACATAAATTTGTTCATCACCATCATGTTTTCTGTGTTTAACATGTATCCGCGGATTCGAAATATTCTCCCGCGTTTTTAAATTATTACGTATTTACATTTTTACATCTTAAGGGTAACCTACCCTCTCTAATTGATTTTCGTTTGTAGTTTCGCGAAAGGTTTCACGAATTTCATTATAACTGTTTTCATTTCATCGGTAATATCAATTTTATGTTTGTGTGTGCAGGCATATTCGTTTTGAGTTTTTGGAGCGGTACTTTGGGAGTAGGGACCTGGGGCTAATCCTTACATATAAGACTCATATTTTCGTGTCGAAACGCTTCCGATTTTGATATGCACGTCCATTAAGCATCTCCATAGGAATAAACACACACTTCTACTATATCATTAATTATAATAATTTCCAGAATAAGTTATAAGGCTCACTTAGTATATTTCGGAACGATGATGCGCCTGGTTGAAGCGATAATATAGCCAGCGACGTAGTTTTGTGGAGGAATGTATATTTTTATTATCTTTCCGTTTATTTAATTAAATATATTAATGAAACTGAGGGTTTTACAGTAGGTTAACGAACATGTTTTTAATATATTTTGACATATTTCATTTGAGAATCATATCAGCTGATTTAATTAATAGTACTTGTGAAAAGTATCGCAGTCAAATGGCGTAAAATTATTTTCTCGTGACATATACTTTTTTCATATGATAATTATCAACAATCATGGCTCATAATTCCTACAATAATAATAGTCGTCAAAAAAATGCTTTAAACACAAAGACTTTTTGCACCATGCACATCTGATAATGGCCAAATTATTACAACCGGGTATTTCACAATGTGTGTTCGATTCACCAAAACCAATGGTAACAGGATTTTCAAAATCTTCTGGTTTTTTAGATATATAATTACTTTTATACCATGAATATTTAAAAAGATTAGAATACCGCGGTGATGAGAGTTGATTGTGTGTAAGTGATTGCAGTTTAATGATATTATTCCTCAAGTGCAAATTCATATCAGATTTTAATAATATTACATTGTCAGAAAAATGTCGAACGAAATTTTTCCACATTCTGAATCCAAATACATTGAGCGGCTGAATTTTTCCAGTTGTACCTTTTAGGATAATCAATGGGATTATCTTCTTATCACGAGGTGTGGCTTCATGAACAGACTTAGGGCAGTGTCCACTCCAGGAGTCTATCAATAATACGCTATGTCTTCCGACTTTAGGATAGAAAACCTTTTCCAACCAGGCTTTGAAATGCTCTGTTAACACAAAACACATTCAATATTTTTAAAAAATACTAATGTTGACATCAATTACATTTCATATTTTAAAAAAATCATTCATTATAATATGTGAGCATACGTACCAGAAGTAAGTTTTCCAGATTTGGATGCTAATACAAAGACGTTTTCTGCTTGAAATAGTGCTTTCTCTACTCGTGGTACGAATCCCCGTGGTCCACCCTTTGTCTCCTTTAAAACGATGAAAAGTGGGTAAAGTAATTTCCCCTCAGCGCTTATAGTAGGCGCTTATAGTAGCGCTATACTATAAGCGCTTATAGTAGCGCTTATAGTATAGTAGGAATCATATAGCTGTGAGTTATTGAAGAAACTGACTGTACATCATATTCAATTTTCTTTGCTCCTTCCGTTGCAAGAGTTCGCGCCGAATGAATTTTCACATGAAAACCGCTGTGATCCGAATTATACACATTTTCCGTTCCATACATTTTTATCAGTGGTGCAACATCGACGACAAATTTTTCTGCATTTTTCCGTAGAAGTTCTTCTTCTCCCGTAGTTTTGCTCGTTACAAATTTATTGATTTTTCTGGATACAATGCGATACTGTTTTTTTTTAAATTCCATAGCCAATTATGAGACGCCTTAAATCGCACATCATTGAAACCTATCTCCTTTTGGGCTTGTAGCGCCCACTTCTGAAGATCAATATCATGTATAATGACACCAACATCTAGAGCAGTTTTCATATCCTTCAATGTATATTCAGAAATTTGCGCTAGCTTTTCTTTATAAGTACCACCTTTATTCAGCTGATGTGCCCGCGCCGCAATTGTCTTTCAGAGTTGAAAGATTTGTATTTCTGTTGGACGGTTTTGAGGCTATAGTTTTTTGTCTTACCGGACCTCCAGTATTGAACTGCTTTACTTTTATAATCGTAGTTCACCTCATCATCACTGGAACAGGCGTCAGAATCACTATCACCAGTATGCTTTTGCCATACGGTATCTTCTACAGCATTGGCTTCGCACTGTTTAAATGTTTCTTGAAAAGCGAGCGTTTCTTCAACTATCATTTCAACTCCATTATAGTCTTGCATGGAACTGATCAAAATTTGTTCAAAACTGTCAGCAAGTTCAATTTCCGCGTTGTTAACCGGCGTTTGTGAAATATTTATTTGTAATATCTATTGATAACGTTTATTGGGTTGACTTTCATGGCTAATGAAATTTGTATTTTCCAACACACAGTATACTGTTTGTGGCTCACTTTAACGTGAAATGGAAGAATCCGAATGCTAACCGTCTTATAAAGCAAGCGATAAAACTGCAAGCTATTGACAACTTGAACTGCCAGAGGCTAATGACACATTACCCGAAAATGTAAACACATTATCGGGTCATGTATGATTAACGTCTTGCAGTTCAAGATGACAATAGTTTGCAGTTTAATATTTGCGCAGTGTAAAAATTCTGCGTAGAATACAAATTTTGCGCAAATATCGTTATCGCGTCATGACGCGATAAGAATATTCGCGCTGGAAGAATTAATTATTGCAGTTAGTCGAGAAAAGTTGATACGTAGGAAAATAAACATCGGTCTCTTCGTTAATTGCATAACTTCATACACAGAGATAAAATATTTCCGAACGGGAGCATTCTGGATAATTACGCATTTAAGAATCGAAGCGTAAACATTTATCTGCATATGATTTTTTTTATGCGGAATAAAAAAAACGAACAAATCAAATATATTTATATATACCATTTGAATTTTATTAATAGTATCGTTAATATATTTTTGTTAGTGCTTTGCATCTTTGCATGGGAGATGCTTTCATAAAAACTTTTGAATTAGAGGAAGAAACATTTCGGCACGAAAATATAATTATGACAATATGAAAATATGAGTCTTATGAGTAAGCTTGCGATGCCACAATGCCACGGAAACGTGCTGTCGACTTCCGACCGGCGGTACACTGGTGGAGCGAACAAATTGCCGGCCTCCGAAGAGAGTGTCCTCGAACTCGCCGCCTAGCGCAATGAGCTGGAGGCAAATGCTCGTTCCTCGATTTGGAAGAACAGCACAGGAAGGCGCGCTTAAAGCTTAAAAAGGCTATCAAGCAGAGTAAAGCTAAAAGCTGGGGCGAACTGCTTAGCGAGGTGGAAGATGCTCCCTGGGGCAGGCCGTACAAACTAGCAATGACTCGGCTGAAAATCCAGTCAATACCATCGCCTGTGGACGCAGCCCTGCTGGAAAAGATTGTTACACATCTGTTCCCTGAGCAACCCGAGCAGGACTACCAGCTCGAGGAGGACGTCGACGAGGACATCCCAGCCATTACTGAAGAAGAGCTTCTTACGGCGATTGCCGGGGTGGACAACAATAAAGCCCCCGGCATGGATGGGATACCCAACATTGCACTCAAGGCAGCGATCAAGTTGGCACCGGCAATATTCCTGGGCATGTACAATGCGTGTCTCAAGGAAGGAATCTTCCCGGACAAGTGGAAGTGGCAGAAGCTAGTGCTCCTCCCGAAAGGGAAGAAGTCACCGGACGAAACTTCATCCTATCGTCCGCTCTGTATGCTGCATCCCGCCGGAAAGATCTCCGAGCGCATCATTCACAACAGGATTGAGAAGGTCGTGGACCCTCTACTAGCGAAGGGCCAGTTTGGCTTCAAAAAGGAGCGCTCTACCCTGGATGCCATTAACACAGTGGTGAAGCAGGCGCAGGAGTCGACTGCGGGGAAACGATGGGCAAGAGGATCCAAGAAGTACTGCGCAGTTCTCGCTCTCGACGTCAAAAACGCTTCCAACTCGGCGATATGGAATGGTATCATGGATGCCCTAAAAACATTAGGTGTACCATGGTACCTACGGAGGATAGTGGCGCGTGTAATAGGTGGCTCATGTACGACACAGTGGATGGACCGAAGATGTATAGGGTCACTGGAAGAGTTCCTCAGGGCACTGTACTTGGACCGCTTCTGTGCATCATCATGTACAATGATCTGCTGCTATTACAATTGCCGAAAGGAGTGTCCATCGCAGCGTTCGCAGATGACGCGGCGCTGATTGTCATCACCAAATTCCTGGAGCAAATCACCGCACTCTTCGGTGAAGCTTTCGCCAAGATAAACGAATGGATGTCCTCTGTTGGACTGCAGCTTGCAACCCACAAAACAGAAATACTCCTCGTATCCAGCAGGAAGGTGATGGAAACGGTGACGCTCGGGGTTGGAAACGCCGAAATCACATCCCAACCGTTCATTCGGTACCTGGGTGTGATTGTCGACGCAAGGCTGAACTTCAAAGAGCAAACCGAGCAGATCAGCAGAAAGGCCGCTGGGGTCGCTACCACACTGGCGCGACTCATGCCTAATGTTGGTGGCCCCAGACAGAAGAGGAGGAAACTGCTGTTATCAGTGACGACCTCAGTGCTCACCTATGGCATACCCATATAGGCTGATTCACTGAAAATCCAGGGGTACCGCAGGAAGGCTGCAGCAACGTATTGCGTCAGCGCCTTGAGGGTAGCCTGTGCATTTCGCACTGTCTCCGAGTACGCTATCAACGTTATCGCGGGAATGCTGCCCATTGAGGTGCTCGCCGAGGAGCGTAGATCGATGTACCAGCACAAGGGAGCTAGAAACCCTAGTTACGCAAGGACAGAAGTGAGAGCAACCAGTTTCAACCAGTGGCAGACGATGTGGGATGCCTCTACCAAGGGAAGGTGAACACATCGACTAATCCCGAAAGGGGATATATGGGTGAACCGTCTACACGGGGAGCTCAACTATTATCTCAGTCAAGTGATCTCAGGACACGACTGTTTCCGGGCTTATCTCCATAAGTTTAAGTATGAACATTCCCCGGATTGCCCAGCATGTGCAGCAGTCGAGGAGAACGCTGAGCATGCATTGTTCCAATGCCCACGTTTTAGTGCCTCCCGCGCGATAGTCGAGGATCAGCTGGAGACACGCATCACCCCGGACAACCTGGTTGAGTTGATGCTAAAGTCAGCAGACGCATGGACAGCGGTATCGGCTTATGCTGCCGCAGTAATGAAGGGGTTGTGACGTACAGAACGCGCGAGGAAGAAGATGACGCCGGAAGTCCAGGCAGTCATAGACGAAATCAGCGACACCAACTCCTAAACCACTCATACCATCTCGAGTGGAACGCGGGATGTAAGGTAGTCTGACAACACTGCGGGAAGAGCTACGGCTAAGGCCTCTCCCGTGATGTAATACCTAGCGGTCGTCCCGCAGAAGAATTTGTAAGGCCACAGAGGAACGGGGGTTTTTAGTCGATGCAAGCCCGACACATGGCAATTATTTGCTACGGTGCGGAGGCATTTTCCCGCTAAACCTCTTTAAAACACACACACACACACACGCACGCACGCACGCACGCACGCACACACACACACACACACACACACACACACACACACACACACACACACACACACACACACACACACACACACGTGAACACATGCTGTCGGAGTTTTCCCTCCGCACACATTTTCAGGCGCACGTAATTCCAACGCATTCCCCTATCCCTCCTCTCTACGCTGCCTTTCCGCAGTAGCGCGCTCCTGATTGGCTATTTATTTTAATTCATAATTAATTTTCTATTTCTTATTTCTTATTTTTCGTCACAGAATTTTTTTTCCTACCGGATGCTAGAAGGGCGTACGTTACTTCTGGGACACCCTGTATATCGTATCTCAAAATTACCTGACATTTAATTTATAAATAAAAGGTATTATTTATTTGAAAAGTACGAATATTTTTATGTTAATATAAGGTGCGTACATGGAGCTTATGCGTGGACAAAGCATCTGATAAATGGCCGCCTCGTCCCTGTTTGGACGAAATTTCCAATAACATATTGGCATGATTGCGGAATAATTTCATTAATGTTGCGTCCACTTGCTTTCTTGAGCTCCGGTATGGTCTGTGGATCATTGGCATACACTTTTCCTTTCAGAAACTCCCACAGAAAGAAGCCCAATGGCGTCAAATCGCACGATCTTGATGGCCAATTCACATCGCTGTGGCGCGAGATAACACGTCCATCAAACTTCGTCTGCAATAACTGCGTTGTTTCACCCGCAGTGTGGCAGGTTGCCGCATCTTCTTGAAAAAATATATCTATCAAGTCCATGCTATTTATGCCATTTATCGGATATTGTAATCCACACATAACCTCCATGTTTCTAACTTATATAAAAAAAAATATTCGTACTTTTCAAATGAATAATACGTTTTATTAATAAATCAAATTGTCAGGCTAACACTAAAATGTCAGGTCATTCTGAGACATCCTTTATCTTTTTTTTTATTGGTTCGTTTCCAGCCGTACAGGGTACAGTACTACCTCTCTAAGAGAGCGGTCTAGGGCGGTTAGGGGAAGAAATTCTCGAGAAATTCGTCGCCGAAGCCTTCCCCCACCGCTAGGTTAGCGCGCTCGAAAATCGCGCATGTGGTAGCGTGTATGCGTTTCTCCACTCGAACTCGATAAGAGAGCGCGAACGAAAGTGTTGAGAAAACTGTAAACGAGTTGCGGAAAGTGTACTGGCGTTTCGTCGTTTCATGCGTAAGTATATCTCATTGAATATTGATGTGTAAATCTTTCTTTTTCTTCGCGTTTTTTTTATTCTGCTGTTTGGTATATTTTGTTGTTGCAATATTATAACACATATGAAGGAAACATTTGTAAGACTTTCAATAATTGTTGAATTATCTTATTGTTCGCAAAAATATACGTAGTATATTCGTTATCGAAACTCGAACATATATAGTGTACAAAAAAAATGTAACTAACTACTTGAAATTTAATTATGGTGCATGTTTTTTTCTCCGACTTTACGGCTTAAACGTATATATTATTATACAAAGGAATATTATCCATTTGACAATCGTGCGACGTGCGATTTTCTGAAATCGCTCGCGATCTCTTATCGAGTTGTCCGCGACAAACTCGAGAGGCCTCGGGTACACTGGACAGCTCGAGCTAGGTGGGGGAAGCCATAAAATGCGCTCAAGCGGAACGGCGGGGAAATTCTCTCTTAGCGAGGGCTCTCTTAGAGAGGTAGTACTGTATTCCCCTTTTTACGAGCCCCAATCCGCCTCAACTTCGTTCTTACCTTACATTCCACATCCATACCCCCTCTATCGTCCATTCCACCACTCTACCCTACTCCCATTCCATCCACTCCCCCCCCCCCCACCTTGCGGCCGCAACCGACTTCCCCCTCTGTATCTTATTCACCATGACATATCTGCCATGGGCATAGGGAAACTGCGGAAAACCTATACCGATACAGCTGGTCACAAGTTTGCTTCCCAGTCACGGAACTACTCATTTTTCGCTGAAAAGTGTCGAAAAAAAAATTTAATGACAAAAGTACGAGACTGGGTTTTGAACCGGCGACCTCCCAATCCGCTGGCCAGCACGCTAACCATTAGACCAACGCACCGGGTTAGACACCCTTTATATATATTAATAATTTTTGAATTATCCAAAGCGATCCAAAACTTTGGACCGGTACGTATATATATTTATCTAAACTTTTTCAGATCTTGGTGCTTTGTAAGTTTCAAGCGAGAAAGAAGGCGAAAAAAATGTTTAAGTCATAACAGTAATGGGATCCTGAAAAACAAAAAATGTCAGGACCAAACACGTGCACGCCCGTCTTAAGGGGCTACATCTACCTAGAGACCCGAGAAAAATGGCCAAGTTCCGATCTTTTTTGGTGTCCAACAGTTGGGGAAAAAGAAAAGCATTTTTTAAAAATGAAGATACATGTGAGGTATTCCAGCCCAAGTGTGTAAAGCCGCAACCCTGACCTTCTCGGATTTCTTTGATTTTTTTTCTTTGTATGATCGCATTGAGTCTAAAATACACCCTCATATTTTTTTAGATTTTTCCAAACATCCCTTATTGAAAAAAAAATAAAAAACGCAATTTTGTAAAAATCTAAAATAATTCTGAAAAAACCGCGATAGTATATAAAAAGTTTCAAGGTATCACCCGTAGTGGGCAGATTTTTTTTTCTGTTTTACAAGCTATTAACGTTCTCAAAATTTCAAAAAATCTCAAATAGCTCACCTTGAGCAGAGACTGAATTATTTTGATACTCAAATTAATTTCGTTGATTATTTTCGAATAATGAAATATAAATTACCGGCCTTAAATTAAAAACATTACCAGTATTTTTATTAGCCGATTGAAAAACGAATTTGCTATAAATAAACTTAGTGCAAATAAGGTTATGGTAATCTTTTTTTGTAGGCTGTAACTTACAAGCATTGACTAAGGACTCAGCACACCCTTTGGAACATTATACCGATTGTTTGGCCTTAATAATATGTACCGATCCAACTGCAGAGTGCTACAGTGGAACATGTACAAGTTGCTCATGAATAGAAACACTACACGACTTCCTTAATCATGGTTTGGAAGAAAAGGATATTGACTCTATTACTTATAAACATTGGATATCAACACCATCTCGAAACCACGATAAAAAACGCATCCGAATTTGTTAACGATTTCTGCGAAAACGTAAAAATTCTTTTACCGCATTCATTTGTGAGAACACAACGCGTACCGACTATCGTGAGGCGAGAGGAGAGGGAGGATACCGGGAGTAGGGAGAGGAGCCGGCGGCCGGAAGGCCGGAGTGATAAGCCGCGTCCTTCTCTCCTGCGACGTCGAGCGAGATAGACGTGAGAGAAAGCGATCACTGCGAAAAACTGCGATAAAATACTTGAAAAAAAAAAGATTAATAGCTCTACGGAGGGGCCACGTGCGCGAGCGCCCACCGTACGCGTCCAACAAGTGCGAATTTAGTTACTACTCTATCTTTAAATATATATATTGTTAATTTCAACTTACCTGTCCATTTTTTTATTTTTAATAACCGCCGAGTTCTCCATCCACTTCCCTAGCCCGCGGTACGCTCGATCATTCGAAACGCGAGAATACTCCAAAGACATTCACCGGGAAATCGGAGTAATATAAAATCTCAGAAGTGGGATTCAAACAAAAAGTGGCTGTAGAATCGGTGCGCGTAAAAAGTGAAAAAAAAAAAGGGACTGCGCATGCCCAGTGCGCGCGAATTCGAACGGTTTTTCGAACAAGCGGTAAAATCCGTCATGGCCGCCACTGATGACCATCGCGCGGGTCAAGATGGCGAGGACCTGGTGGATCGCGAAATAGCGCGCATGCGACTTGACATGCGCGAGCCAGAAATCGAGGCAAACGGTCGACGGTTACGCGAGTCCCTCGACCGCATGCTCGCACAAGATGGCGCCGCGCGAATCGGAGCGTCGCGCGCCAGCGACGCGGGAGTAGCGCGTGTCTCGGACGGAGATGGTCAACCACGGGACCCGAATACTCCCGAGCGGAGGCCGACTCTGGACGACACCTTCCGCGACGCGTTACACGAGGCGGAAGCAACGGAAGATCTTCTCCGCCGCCTGATGGCGCGGATGGCGTTAAACGCGCAACCGCGCGCGGAAACTCCAATCCACCTCGTGATTCCAGAACTGTCGAAAAATATCGGAGAATTCCGAGGCGATGGTCGTGGATCGGCAGCGAAGGAGTGGCTTGAAAACGTCGAGGCCATGCAAAGGACGCACAACTGGCCAGACCCATATGCCCTCGAAACAGCGCGTGTGCATCTCGCAGGTGGCGCGCGCGAGTGGTACAGGGGGCGAGCGAGCGAGCTCCGTTCCTGGCCAGCATTCAACGCGGCATTTCGGCAGACATTCTGCGTAGCCGAAAGTACCGCTGCCAAATGGCAGAAAATGGTGCGTCGTGTGCAAAATCGTGATGAACAAATAAGTGAATATTTTCATGCAAAGTCGCGATTGTGCATTGAAGTGGGGTTGGACCTGAGAGACACCAAGGAGCAAATACTCGACGGTCTATGGTCGCGCGAGTTGTGTGTGTCCCTCCTGTCACGGCCTCACTATTCCATCGACGAACTATACCATGATTTATTAGCGAACAGTCGTGCTCTGTCGATGCGGTCAGAACGGATGCGAACTCAACGGGAGCCTCCACCGCGGGAGAAGCCCCGTCCGCAAAGACCAGTGAGTGCACACGAACGCGGTGACAGCGGGTCAACGCTAACAGTGAATAAAGGTGCCCAGCGAGCAGTGAGCGCGACTGGAACAATCCGAGTGGGCCACCCTCCGTCGCGTAACACGGACGGTGAGCCCCGGTGTTTCAATTGCAACGGGCACGGACATATCGCGCGGGACTGCCCGGAAGCCCGAAAAATTGAACAGTGTACAAAGTGCGGAGCAATGGGCCATACGCGCAAACATTGCGGCACCGAGCCTCGCGAGGCGCAAATGCGTTCATTGAGTTTAGACGCAGGATTGAAATCAGTGGACAAATATATAAAAACAGTAACAATCGGGTCAAGTGAAGTGCGAGCGCTAATAGACCCCGGCAGTTCAGAGTGTACACTGAAATCGACGCGCGTCCTTATAGACGGACTGGAACTAATACCGACCGTGAGCACGCTCAAACCGTTTGGCCCGCCGCATTACCGTGTGACATCGCCAGGGATGGTGCGAGCGGATGTGTCCGTCGACGGTGTGCTAGTGCCGAACATTTTGCTACGCGTAGTCCCGGATGACACGCAGCAGTACGATGCGATCATCGGCAGGTCGTACACGGAAGAGCCCTACATCGAATACAACAAGAGTGGCAACGAGCTGCGCTTCCGGAGGTGCGAAAACGGAGAGCTCGCGGCTATCCGCACGGGCACGCCAGAACCAGAGTCGACTCTGCGAGCAGTCGACGAAGTAGACATGCCCCCAGCGGAGATCCACCTGATCAGCGTCGATACCGGGTCGTCGGAGCACTGCGTGGCGGTCCTCAACACTGCAGCGGCTCACTGTTCGCTGCCAAAAGGACAAGGTTTGCTGCGAGGCGCGGTCAGCAACGTACCTTGGGCCGAGAAACGCGAGACGAGGAGGCCAGTAGAAGAGACGGACCTTGACATCGGCGAGGGTCAGCCGCCAGAGGTAAAGACAGAGTTAGTAAATGTAATAAACCAGTACCGAGACTGCGTAGCCCTCGACCTTGCGGAATTGGGCAGGGCGAAGGGAATTGAAATGCATATTAACGAACGTCCCGGCGCACGACCGGTGAGTGCGAAGCCGTACCGTGCCAGCGAGGATGAGCGTGCGGAGATGCGAAGGATCCTGGGCGAGTGGCGTCAGGCTGGGATCATCCAGGACACGGAATCCCCGTATGCGAGCCCGGTGCTCCTAGTTAAGAAGAAGGATGGTTCCTCGCGACTAGTGGTGGACTTCCGGCGGTTAAATAACCAAACCGAGCGAGTCCATTTTCCTCTACCAACATTGGATGATCACCTAGCACTGATCAGAGACAGCCGTCTATTTATTACGTTAGATCTTGCCCACGGATACCTACAAATCCCCTTGGCGAAGGAAGCACGACCTAAGACAGCAATCATCACGCCAGACGAGACCGCAGAGTTTACGCGGATGGTCTTCGGCCTCATGAATGGGCCGGCCTACTTCTCGAAGGCCATGCATCGCGCGCTTGGTCCCTTACGCAATAGTATCGTGTTATACTATTTGGACGATATTTTCATTCCAGGTCGAGATTGGCCGGACCTGCGGGAGCGGCTCATTAAAACATTAACAGCGCTTCGAGGAGCTGGATTTACCATCAAGCTGGCCAAATGTCAGTTTCTTAAGAAGGAAGTTACGTACCTGGGGTACGAAATAAACGAAAGAGGCATCGAACCCGGAGCATCAAAGGTGCGAGCGATCACCGAGTACCCGGAACCCAGGAACGCGACAGAGCTGCGGCGGTTCCTTGGCATGGCCGGATTCTTCCGGAAATTCGTTCCGCGGTTCGCGCAGGTGGCAACACCGTTGCACGCACTACTGAAGCCCAACACCTTGTACATCTGGGGCGAGGAAGCTCGACGGTCCTTTCAACTCCTAAAGGACGCCCTGTCGAGTAAGCCGACCTTGCGGCCGTTCGATCCCACTAAGGAGACACAGCTGCACACGGACGCGAGCGCGGAGGGTCTTGGAGCGTTATTGCTGCAACGCGAGGACTCCGGCCCGTGGCAGCTGGTGTACGCCATCAGCCGTCGGACGAGCGACCCGGAAAAAAATTATCATTCGAGCAAGCTGGAGCTTCTCGCGGTCGTGTGGGCAGTCAGTCGATTGAGGCCACTGCTGTTAAATATCGAATTTAAAGTTGTTACAGATTGTCAAGCGCTCGTACATTTGAGTACGACACGGACGACGAACCCGCAAGTGGTCCGGTGGGTCAGCGCATTAACGGAATTTAACTTCAGCATCGAGCACCGGCCGGGCGAGCGGTTAGCCCACGCCGATGCTCTGAGTAGAGCCCCGGTTACGGAAGCGGCGGCAAGCGACGCACGCACGCACGAAGCCGGTCAATACGTACTAGTATCGGAGGCGGAGGAGGTCCTTCACCATCAGTACGCCGACGGCGAAATGCGAACACGGAAGGAGATCCTGCTGAAACCGGAGCAAACACGAACCACCAGCGAAAAGGAGCGGGTACGCGATTACCTGCTGAGGGATGGCCTGCTGTATAAGCGGAGAGGCGGCCGAGAACTCTTCGTGGCACCGAGGACGATGAGAAAAGGGCTCCTGGTACGGTACCATGACCTGCGGAGTCACCCGGGGGTGGATCGAACGAATGCGCTATTGAGGCAGGACTTCTACTTCCCGGGGATGCGGCGCTACACGAGAGCTCACATCAACGCATGCATCGTATGTGCAATTTCAAAGTCCAGACGTGGGAGACCGGCGGGCGAGCTCCATCCGATAGCCCCAGGAAACCGACCGTTCGCGTTGATTCACGTGGATCACATGGGACCACTCATGACGTCACGGTCGGGCAATAAATACATATTCGTAATCGTCGATAATCTGACGAAGTATATCATATTGCAGGCCACCCGAGATACCAAGACACGCGGGGTTATACGAGCCCTTGAGGGCCTCGTGAACAACTTTGGAGCGCCGGATCGGATCGTAAGCGACAGAGGTACCAGTTTCACGGCGAAACCCTTCGCGGAGTTCTGCGAGCGGCACGGAATCCGACACACACTCAACTCGCCTCGACACCCGCAGGCGAACGGGCAAGTCGAGCGCGTCAACTCCACCCTAGCGGCCGCGTTAACTGCCAGTCTCGAGGACGACGAAGGGCCGGACTGGGACCGCCGCCTCCGAAAGGTCCAACGTGATTTGAACGACACCCAGAATGCAGCCACAAAGAAGAGCCCGTTCGAGCTCTTGTATGGCTACACGGCACGACGAGAAGACGGTCCACTGCGAGATCTACTGGACCCAGGGGGGTATACCCCTCCCGCGGAACTGCAGGAGGCAGCACGGGGGGATATACGGTCTGCGCAGCAGGAGGCGAAACGCAGATACGACCACGGACGCGTTAAGAACCCCGAATTCGCCGTAGGAGACCTCGTGTATATGAGCGCGCCTCCCGTCAACACTGGAGAAAGCCGCAAGCTGCAGCGACGGTATCGGGGGCCGCTCACAATCAATCAATGCCTGCCGGGGGACACCTACCGCGTGGCCGAACTGGGAAGTAGCGAGGGTCACCGATATGCTACTACCGCGCACGCGTCTCAACTACGTGGCTGGCTGCCGCATCAGGATGCCAGCGACGAAGGGGATCCAGCGACGAGCGACGCTGAGGGGTCAGATGGAGGCACGGAACCCTCTGGACAGAATCCAACCGGGACCAGTCAGCGCACAGAGCGACCGCGACGCGAGAGACGCCTTCCCGAACGCCTCCGGGACTACGACACCCAACCCTAACGCTCGAGGACGAGCGTAATATCAGGATGGTCGAGTGTGAGAACACAACGCGTACCGACTATCGTGAGGCGAGAGGAGAGGGAGGATACCGGGAGTAGGGAGAGGAGCCGGCGGCCGGAAGGCCGGAGTGATAAGCCGCGTCCTTCTCTCCTGCGACGTCGAGCGAGATAGACGTGAGAGAAAGCGATCACTGCGAAAAACTGCGATAAAATACTTGAAAGAAAAAAGATTAATAGCTCTACGGAGGGGCCACGTGCGCGAGCGCCCACCGTACGCGTCCAACAAGTGCGAATTTAGTTACTACTCTATCTTTAAATATATATATTGTTAATTTCAACTTACCTGTCCATTTTTTTATTTTTAATAACCGCCGAGTTCTCCATCCACTTCCCTAGCCCGCGGTACGCTCGATCATTCGAAACGCGAGAATACTCCAAAGACATTCACCGGGAAATCGGAGTAATATAAAACATTTATTACAAAGCAGCAAGGAAATTTGATAAAAGTAACGAAAGAGTCGTCACAAGACGGTGAATTTCTCGTTCTTTGTGACTTCCCGGCAAATTACGCCTTCGTCGTGCAAATCCTGCTCCCGGATTCCACTGGAACAACAATCAGGCAACAATATATCCTATTGTTGTATATTTCAAACATAACGGTGAAATTAATCACAAAACCTTGGTGGTTATTTCAGATTGCTTGACGCATGATTTTATAGCCGTTTATGTTTACACCAGAATTATAATTGATTTTATAAAACCAATCAACGAAGCGCCTTCAAAATTATATTATTTCTCGGATGGAGCCCCACAACAATTAATTTTTTTTAATAACTTTATAAACATATATTACCATAAGGAGGATTATGACATCAGTGCAGAATGGCATTATTTTCTAACAGCTCACGGTAAAGGTGCTTGTGATGGCGTAGGGGGCACCGTAAAAAAAATAGCTGCCCGTGCCAGTTTGCAGTTACCACTTGATCGCCAAATAATAACTCCGCAAGGACTTTTCGAGTGGGCTTCACAACCGAACAATCTTCCCAATATTACAGTAAAACATTCATCTGAAGTTCGGTACAATGAAGCAAAAATATTATTGGAAAGTCGATTCATCGATAACAAGCGAATACCGGGAACGCAAAAATTGCGCAGCATCATTTCTCAAATAAACGGCATTATAAATGTAAAACGATTTTTTACGAGTGAAAAATATGTATCGTAAAAAATTCGAAAACATAACTAAAAACTTTCCAAATGATTGGATTTTAACTGTGAATTAAGTTGTTTCTATGGTCTATGTGAAGAAAATTGTTTGTATCTATGTTCTCATGGCAATAAATGGAATAGTTCGTTTTTCAATCGGTTAATAAAAAAAGGGGTAATGTTTTCAATTTAAGGCCGGTAATTCCTATTTCGTTATTCGAAAATCATCAACGAAATTAATTTGAATACCAAAATAATTCAGTATCTGCTCAAGGTGAGCTATTTGAGTTTTTTTTAATTTTGAGAATGTTAATAACTTGTCAAATACAGAAAAAAAATCTGCCCACTACGGGTAAGAGCTTGAAAATTTGTATATATTACCACGGTTTTTTCAGATTTTTGTAGATGAAAAAAATTGCATTTCTTCAATAATTTTTTGTTGAAATAAGGGATGTTTGGTAAAATCTAAAAAAAATATGAGGGTGTATTTTAGACTCAATGCGATCATATGAAGAAAAAATCGGTTGCCTGTAAAGTCGGTTTACTGACGATAGTTGAACGTGACAACGTCATAAGAAAATACTGATGGAATGATTTCATTTTTCAAAAGAACATTTTAATTTTGTTTGTTTGATAGATATTTTGTATGGATATAGAGAAGGAGGTAAATGGAAATCACAATTGAATTGATCAAGTTACATTTATTTGTACGCATAAATACAATTATGTCAATTTTTATTTATTTTTTTTACAATGTACATATTTTTTACAAGTATGAATGTGTTTGAGCAATTGTTTTACAACTTTTATTTTTTCATAAAATTCTTCGTTCAGAAAATCATTTTAAATTTAAAAAATACTTGAATAAAATTTATTGTTTAAATTTCTACTCGACTGTTAAAATTTAATTTTTGATTTTATTATTTTATAATAATAAATTTTGTATTGACATTATTTCTTTCAGCAAGTGAACTGAATAAAAGTTGTTGTTCAATTAGTTACTTAATTATTTTTGCAAATTTAATTGTAATTTGTTGTAAAAAAGTAATAATTTTGAATAATTTATTATAAGAATAAACTGTGATTAAATTATTGTTCATAAATCTTAAATTTAAAATAAAAAAATTGGAAACATCATTAAAATTATTGTAACTCTAGCTTTTAAAAAGCCCGCCGCAATGTGTTTGATATAGGAGAAAATTGTTCCCTTTGACGGCTGGCTGGTCCAACCTGTCATTTCAGACACGTTGTTATGATATGTGGAAGATTTAACATTTATGTTTTAATTTTTTGAAATCATAGCTACGCTCGATAATTATTTCGATCGAATAGTAAAGCAATTGATTTTTACTCATCGTGAAATAGTTCTGTTAACTTATTGTTATAGTTTTGTCAATTATAGCATAACCTACAATCGCTGCAATAGCGGACCGATGCTATTTATTTTAATGATGAAAGCACGAATATTCGACAATATATCACTGAACATATATTTAATATCGAAAGAATCATTACCTTTATCGCCGCAATTATCGTTGCTATAAACAATTCACACCACATTCACTTTTCACTGCACTTCATACTTGACGAAAACATGTACATGTATTATTGTAAAGCAGCTGTCCACGCGGACGCATCGCTCATGGCTTCTGCACACTGCGCGCGATGGGTGACAAGCGATGAGCGATATCCAATGAGAGCTCGAGTATGACGGAAATGCTTTATGAGAGTGACGTTGCCATTGGATATCGCTGATCGCTCGTCGCTCGTCGCTCGCAGTGTACAGAGGCCATCACTCAAGTAGGAGAGAGACAAATGTCGAACGCTGCCGAACGCTGCCGAACGCGGAGGCCGATTGTACCTCTTTGTCGCTCGTTCCGCGCTCTCGCTTACACTTCAAGCCTTAAATGGAACGCCTCAGAGCGAGGTAACGGCGATGAGTCATGCTTTTTCGTGCGTGCAGCCGGCTCCATCGAATTATAAGACGTTGTCACGTCAAAAAAACAAAGAAATCCGAAAGGGTCAGGGTCACGGGTTTACACACTTGGGCTGGAATACCTCATATATATTGCTGGCCTTTAGAAAAATCACCAAAAAATACATAAAATCAAGAAAAACATGGCCGCCGGCAGATGGTTGAATTCTTCGCGACTTTTGTCGGTGGGCACTCTCCAGTTAAGGGAGACTTCGTCTTTGAAATTTTCAAAAAGATGTTAGCGCCTCAACATGAGCAGCTACAAGAAGAGGAGGGATGCTTCTATGGACCAGGCATTGCCGATTAGCGGTAATTATAAACACATTATAAAACTTTAAACGCATTTTTCTCGAAAACACGTTTTTAAAAATAGCTGACATTCTCCTGACCGCTGTAATTAACATATCGACCTGAAATTTGGAGAGCATACTCAGAAAATATGTCTTCACGGAATGACGAATCGTTTTTTTCGACAGATACATTTTTGCATTTATTATTTATTTTTTTATAAAAGAAAATTTATAATTTTTTTATAACGAAAAAAAACGCGAAAATTGAATTTTTTTAAATTGCCGCCATTTTCCGAAATTTGTACTAAACGAAAAACCCATCCGTCATTCTATGACCAAAGGGTCACAGATTGATAATATGCTTTGAATTTGTGTTTCAGATCAACAAAGAGGGGGGGGGGGGGGGGACAGTGATGTCAGCCGTTTACCTCCCGCGATTTGAGGACCTGTGTTCGCGGAGCTGCAACGGCCGCCATTTTGTTTTTTTTTTTCAAAAAAATTTTTTTAATGTTCTGTATATCATGAATAAAAGCAAGAAAGAAACCGCACTCAAAAAGCTTTACTCGTTTCCTTTAAAAAAAAATAAAATGTAAACACCTGAAATATGGCACTACAAGAACAAAGTCTCCCTTAAACGGCCTATCTGAATCTTAAAATCAAACAGGTTATTCAAGTTATCAATAAATACAAGTCGTTGACAATCGTCGGTTTTTCAAATAAGTTTTCTTAATAAAGTGGCGATGAATCGAAACTCGAGCATCCAAAATCTATGAAAAAAGTAGTTATTTTCCGTAACTATTAAAAAATGAAGACCGATTTAAAAAAAGTGAGATCGTCAACGACCATTAAATGTTTCTCATCATATCTCCTGTACATTTGGAAATACTCCATCAAGTGGTTCTGGAGATATCATGTCCACCGACTTTGAAAACAGTGTTTCGAGACAAACGCATTTACGGTAGAACGATCGCGCGCTCTTGATTTCTATAGATTTCAATCAAATTTTAACTAGCCATTGGTGCTATTATGATGCATGTTTGAGTGAAATTTCAGAACAGTCGACTATTTAGATAACAATATAATGGGTTTTAAAATTGCAATTTTGAACACTGCAGGGTCTGCATTGACCGAAAGTCAGGCCACATGATTCGTCATACCGTTCTATTGTGTTTATAAAATAAAATAAAAAATATGTTTAGATAGTAAACTAGTTAGAGAAAGAGTGAAAAAAGTTTGGATTGCCATTACTGTTCAGTTTTGCTAAAAAGGATCAGTAAAGACGGAATAAGTCTCCATAAAAAATATTTGTACCCTATAATAAGAAGATATATGGCAACACTGCAGAACAGTATTGTTCAATATTTCGAGAAAAAATAATAATCATCTCATCGAAAAGTTCAAAACTTTTATCATAAAAAAAATTGAGGTATGAATATTAATATTTTATATTATTTATGCTATCTTCATTAACAAATAAAAGTGTTGGTTAATTCGTAAATAATTAAAAACTTTGTTCGATAAAAAAATTACTTCCGAATAAAAATTTGTGTTGCAGTATTATTTTTAATATTCCGCGCAAACTCACGTCATTGGATACGTGGAACCATGCAGTATTGCCATATGTCTTCTTATCATAGGGGACAAATATTTTTTACGGAAAATTATTCTGCCTAGATTTCAATGCAGACCCTGCAGTGTTAAAAGTTGCAATTTTAAAACCCATTATATCCCGAACTCAATAGTCGACTATTCTAAAATTTCTCTCAAACATGCATGATGATATGAACGATGTCTAGTAAAAATCTGAACAAAATCTATAGGAATTAAGAGCACGCGCTCGTTCTACCTTGAAGTTTGAAGTATGGTGCTGCTATCGCTTGCCCGGCCGATTGTTACAAGCTGTAGCTCATTCAATTTAAGAATATTTCAATTAACATTTTAGGGAATATAGCTTGAAGGTGATACTATGAGCAAAATATTTTTGGAAAACGCAATTTTTCCACCCACCTAGGTATATATAGCCGGTTAATTACATATATCCTCATTAACCGAGCCATACGAATATGCCTAACTGTGCACATACATCTTAACGGATTAATTACACAGATATATATATATATATATACACACACACACGCGCGCGCACGCACGCACACACGCACGCAAGCACGCACGCACGCACGCACGCACGCACGCGCACACACACACACACACACACACACACACACACATAAATATATGCGGGAGGTGAGGGTGTATATATACATACTTTCACTGGCATTTTACCGATCAACAATTACGTTAATCCGCATACTCGTAACAAACCCCAATAGAACAATAATTGACATCCCAACATTTGGTACCGTCCAGATTGCACGTTGGTGGCCGCGTTATAAATTGCGAAAGTGGCTCAATGGGTCGGACTAAACTACTGCTATATCGGTTCCACATTATTGGTTTGCTCAAGACGTGCAGGCAATTGCAGAAAGCACGAAGCTAATTAATAAACGAGCGATCGAGCGTTTTTTTCTTGTTCACTACCTCCCTCATTTGAAAAACATCATATCATGGAGTACACCCCATGATTTTTTGGTTATTTCATACTCCTTATCTACTTAAGGGGCTACACCAGTATGAACGCTGAAAATTTAGGTGATTTTCGGGATTTTTTCGGAAGAAAAGTAGTCAATTAAATGTTTCGGAAAATTAAGGATATATTGAGCTATATTTGACCTATATTACACAATTTTTTCATAGACAAATATTGAGAGCGACTTACGCGCTGCCTTCGTAGGCGCCAAAAAAGCTGTTTCCTTGCCTATAAAATGGTCGTTTTTTTCAATGCTAAGTCATCAATTTTCATCCAGTCAAAAATATCCTACGTCATTGTAGAGTAAATATATTCAAGAGTACTCAGTTTAAATTTAAAGTCAATCGGATAATTGCTGTTTGAGTTTCAATGTCAGCGAATTTGAAAAATGCCAGTGTGATAAGCTTCAGCCTCTCAGCAGGCATTATTCGACGAAGAGGAGGGTCCATTGTATGAACCAGGTATAGCTGATTAGCAGTTTGTATGGTAAATATAATTTTATCTTGCAAAAATCGATAGTTAAATCTTTAAACGCGCTTTTCTCGAAATGAGATTTTTCAAATTTGCTGACTTTGTAGCTATATTAGTGACTGTATACAATATTTTTTTTGAAGCGATCAATTTCAAAATGGCGGCTGTGCAGCGTTTATCTCAAAACTGAATTTTTTAAGTTGGCCGGAAACATAAGTCAGACAATTTTCAAACGATTCACTTAAAATGTTGAATATATCTTGAAAAATACATTGTCTATGGAAGTACGTAGGGTTTTTTTTTATATTACATAGTTCATTTGTCATTAACGATTTTTTAGGCAAATTTTTGGAAAGTGAATAATTTGCCTAAAAAATCGTCAGATAATTTTTATTACATGAAATTTTACATTACTTTATGTAATTATTTTCTACAATTTTTGTCGTTTGAGGCGGGATATATTTTCAATGATTAAAAAATCTATTTTTTACTCTTTAAACGACAGAACTATATTGTAAAATATTTTCCATAGTTTCAAAGCGAAGTTCGAAAAACTTCAACCGTTACAGCCGGTTAACGCTGTGCCTCACCGGTCGGATTCGGAGCGCGTGCCGCAGATAGAAGCGACGGCGCAGCAGGGCAGGCAGATATGGAAAGACGTAATTAAATTTAAATCTAATAATTACAATTACTACTATAATTGATAATTGAATTACTTTTGTAACAGATTACTTAAGTAATTAGTTACCATGAGTACCCAGTGCAGTTTTATTTCACTTCTATGTAAACTTCAAACGCGTTTTTCTCGAAAATGCAGTTCGAAAATGGGCTTAATAACCGATTGAGTTGAAACTCGCCGAAAATATCGATAATATGCTACGGTCTACATGACGATTTTTTTTTTAATTGGAAAAAAAACTACTATTTAAATCCAAATTTTACGTGAGGTGTTGATTTTTTTGTTGTAAATGCGCGCCATTCTCTCAATTTTGCGTTTTCTCCTTTTTAATTACTGTCAAATAGAAACTATATATGTTCTAACTAAACAATTTTTTTTTTTCAAATAAAATTATACACAAAGCTAGACTTCATGCCGAATTGCAACTCTCGCGGCAATCCTGCTGTAACACTCTATCACAGTTCCGCTATTTTGGTGATAAATGAATTAAAACATTGTTTTGTATAGTATACCTACCGTTTGATAAATATAGAATAATTATTACTTAGTTTAAAAAATCCCTTAAAGGCGGAGGCATACGCACCTAGTTCATAACCTCCAAATCGGTGCGAGGAGCTGTCACAATACATATCGGTCCGAGTTAAATATTCTTTCGCTGGAAAGGAAAATAGTGTACTGAAGCTGTCTATAACCTGAAAGAAATAAAAAACTATAATAGTTTCCCGATATTCTAAAAAACAAGTTTATATTTGAAAATAAAACCCGCTGCATTTCGTCTTTTCCAAGAAATATTTAGAACCTTGTCGTTTCTGAATATATATCTCGAATTAATAAAAAGTAATTAGTACTAGTTATGAGAATAAGAACAAATAATATTCGTCATTAATTACCCTGACCAAGTAGTTTGAGGTCCCCGGGCATAATTACCGAATGTAGATAAGGTAGGTAGCATTTGTGCCGTCTACGACGTTCCCATGTTTGCACAGCCTAATACTTTAGGTGATTGATTTCGCACAAATCCGCGATTGAAAACATCAATCACTTTATAACGGTGCTGTGAATCCTCATTGTCACGGTGCCAAGAGTCGGTCCGATAATTAGTCGAACCGTACCTATTTTTTCTGCTCCGTAGTAACATTTTTTAGCAGATATAAAAAATCTACTAAAAAATGATCGGGCGGTTTCCATAAGCGTAATCTGATGGGCCCACGCAATACGTCGAGTTTTCGATTTTTTTCTAAAAAACGGTCCTCTGGATCGTACCAAAACTAATCATTCCAGAAAAAACATCAGCCAGATGAGAGCATTCGGACCTGGCTCCATACAACCTTAAGGCGATGTGCCACACGCCTCCGACCACTGCGAAAATTTTAAATGGGAATTTTCCCAAACAGAAAAACCAATTGGAATGAAATTTGTTGTGTGCATGCAGGTCGCTTGCTCCGAGAGCATGGTTCTCGACATTTTCTAAAATTTCGATTTTTTTTTACAGTATGTGGTTACCATGCGAAAAATGATAAATTATTAACCATTGCATCGCATTTTCTGTAATATAGTGAGACCCATTCTCTCGATATTGAAAAAGCACACATTTTAAGCTTTGTTTCACCTGTTTTCATGAGCAAATGGCGGAGAAAGGTCAGTTTTAAATTTGTATACACATGTGGGAAAAATGTATCAACAAAGCTCCAAATATTATGTACCGGACCGAGAATTTTGTCCATCTTTTTTCACACCGGCGGCGCGCAGCTCGCCTCTTGCTGTTTTTACTGACCGCGCTCGCCTCCTTCCGGAACAGCTTGTTTTTGAGAGGTCAAAAAAAGGAGCTATAGCCTCGAACATTCGTTCGAAATATATTTCATACGGTATGTAATAGTGTGTTATAAAGTGGAGTTTTTTTCACACCACCGACGAGAAATCCCCACAACGAAGCTTGAAAAAAAAATAATCGACAAGAAAACCGCCGCAGCCGGTTACAAGGAGAAGAAGATCGGGGAAAATAGTGACAGCGAGAAGCCGAAGGAGAACGGCGAGGAGAAAACACCGGAAGGCAAGGTACGTGCGTGCTATCGTACTCAACGGCTTCGGGAATATCAAGGGTGTAAAGGCGCTGAGAAAATCTGAGCCTCAACTCGCCGAGGGTGAAGTGTTCATCCGGGTCAAAGCATGTGGCCTCAACTTCCAGGCTCTTATGACACGACAGGGAGTTGTCGGATCTCCAAAGAAAACTCCATTCATCATGGGCTCCGAGTGGGCTGGTGATATCGAGGCCGCTCTACTCGATCAAAAAAGTCTGGTCGGTGCTCATTGTGATTCCGGCTAACTCGGTTTTTTCCCTACCAGCCGGAATGAGATATGTATCTGGGTGGGGCAATTATCACCACGAATTATGCTGTCGTTTACATACTAGGGGAGACCTAAGAAGGTTGAAACAGAGGTGAGTTGAAACAATGTCAATGTCTCGGTAGATGTGATTGTTAGCGAGCTGGCAAGAATGTCATTCTTTCATTCTTATGACACACCCCACTTGTTAGTTCACTCTAGTGCCCGTGCGAGTTCAGTTGCGTCACATTGACGCTCGCGCCAAAAAAATGGCAATAATATTTGTCGTATTTTGCATTAAGCTTCAGTTACCTTGTTTATATATTTGATGATATGTGATATGCATTATTTTGAAACTTACAAGGAAACGTTGCGAGGTCGATGTCTCCGATTTCGATAAAATTTGGCATGCTTGTAGAATGGGTAAAAATAGGCGACACGTATTTTTTTTTATATCGGCGGAACCCGATTTTTAAGGGTTGAAAAGCACCCTTGAAAATTAGGGTGTTTTTCGTTTTTCGTCGATAACGTTTTAACGGTACGAGATATGAAAAAACTTCAAATTGCAACAATGTTTATTTTTTCGTGTACTATACACGGGAGATGAGAACTATGCAGGTAGCAACAAATTTCATATTGTTTATTGCAAAAATGCAATTTTTTCAACCGTATCTCCGAGGATTTTTAATCGATTGGGATGTTAATTTGCATACATGTCGAGAATGGAAAAGTGCGGATACGGATTTTTTCTTTTTCCGATAACTCACAATCAAGGGGTTGAAACTGCCCGTCGATTTTTTTGCCGAGAGCATCATATAATCAGCTAGTCTTTTGGCATTTCGGTCTAAATTCACGTCAATATACGTTCGTGTTATGACGCAATTGCATATTTGTAACATTCCAGCCCCTCCCCCCCAACTGTCCCCCTCTCGAAAGGGAAACGTTCAAAGTTCTTACCGTGCGGCATGGACGAAAATTTGTAGAAATAAAAATGGGTTACAAAGAAAGTACAATCAGTCAAAAGAGTCAATACACATTTTCTCGTTTTAGCGGAACGACACTCTTAAGGGGTCAACGCACCCTTAACAACTTCGTTATTTCTATAGCTCGTGAACGAGCCGAAATAAAAATAAAGTTCGATGGGAAAAAATGTTGTATTCTTCGACTACTAGACGTTCATGATGATAATGATGAGTACAGCAATAACGTTCAAAATTCTTACCGTGCGGCATGGACGAACATTTCTAGAAATAAAAATGGGTTACAAAGAAAGTACAATCAGTCAAAATAGTCGATACACATTTTCTCGTTGTCGAAATAAAAATAAAGTTCGGACGGAAAAAGTCTTGTATTTTTCGAGTACTAGACGTTCATGATGATAATAATGAGTACAGCAACAAATGGCGTGTTGTTTATTGCAATAATTCGTGAATTACTTGTGAAAAATCACTCTTCAGTTTTCCACTCATATGGGCCGAAGCAAGGCTCGCAATCACGGACTGACTTCGTGTTTCGGAAAGCAACTGGATTACAATTGTATATACCCGTGCAGAAATTTTGGCAGGGATACAGCTGGATTCTGACTTGTATCCCGGGCTCCCAGTCGGGATCTAGTCCGATATCGGATTAGATTCGAAGACTAAATGTAAGATCCGTAAACTGGATTCCATTAGGGACCCAGAACCGGATCCTTTAATGACTCTAAATAGATTCCCCATGGAATCATTGAGGAATCTGGGAAGGATCACGGGTGAATACAGGCTGAAATAAAATGTCAAAAATGGAATTATGACATGTTAAATTTATTATAAAAATAAATAACAGTTATAAAGTTTTGGTGCAGTAAACTAACAATAAAAAAAAATGTGTCCAAAGATTCAAATGGCAGATCGCGCTCATCGCGAGATTTTGATGTGAATTAAAAAAAATTCACATCAAAATCTGTGAATGCAAACGTATTGACAAGAAATTATAAATACAAAAAAATTCACGAAATTAGTTGTGAATTTTTTCGTATTTAAGACAAATTAAAATCAAATTCAAAATGATTAGATTAAAATTTGCGCCAAAAGTGAGTTCGTACGTATTTTGAGAGAAAACATTGCCTCGAGGCAAAGAAATCTTTGTACATAACTTTTTGTGCGAACATTTCTTTGCCTCAACACAATGTTTTCTTTCAAAATACGTTTACACTTGTGGTGAAAATTTTAATTTAACTGTCGTGAATTCGATTTTTATTTTCTTCAACTTGAGGAAATTCACAACTCATTTTGTGATTTTTTTCATATTTATAATGTAATATTTGAAACTCACAACTTTTTTTGCAAAAATTTCTTTGCCTCGACGAAATGTTTTCTCTCGAAATACGTAAGAACTCACGGTTGGTGTAAATTTTAATCTAATCATTGTGAATTTGATTTTAACTTGTCTTAAATACATGTTTATACCCACCGACATGTCGGTGGGTATAAACAGAGACTTATTCCCCAAAACCGGTATCCCGGTTAGAATCCAACTTGCATCAGTATCGGAATATGTACGACGACGATGGCATAATTTTGAAAATTTTGGCATCACGTGTATTTTTGGTATTACTATGTAATTCCTATCTATAGATAGGATTCTATAGACAGAAATTCCTATCTATAGATAGGAATTCCATAGTAATACAGAAAATACACGTGACGCCAAAATTTTCAATATGATGCCATCGTCGTCGTACATATGCCGATACTGATGCAAGTTGGATTCTAACCGGAATACCGGTTTTGAGGAATCCATGACAAATCCTGATCGGGATTTGATCGGACATAGGGTATCCCGGTCAAAATTTCTGCACGGGTATACGAATGTTTATGTTGTATACAATTGTATACAACTCATGAACAGAATGATGCAAACATTTTTATCAGCTTATAACGCAGCATAATTTAATCTTTATCTTTAACTTTAATTTCACAAACAGCGGAACCAATGAACGAAAGAAATAAATCTTCGCAAAGAGCGACTGCGGTGCAAAGAGCGGCTCTCATGATAACCTTGAAATCGCCTTATTAAAGATTAATAGCAGTTCTGGTAATAGCGTGTGTCATCGTTGTTTTTTTCGGGTGTATTTATCAATTGGGTTTCAAGTCATATAAATTCACCAACGATCATTATTGCTGCAGTTACGACGGAGAAGCCAGCCATACATTTTGAGTTCGAAATACAAATAAAAATGTACGTTAATCCGGTGAATGTTATTCAACTTCTATCCATAGCGATAAGTGCTATGAATTTGCCTCGCACTCCAATCACCAAACAGGAAAAACAGTTCAGTAAGGATCTAAAAAACATGAACATTGAAACGATGGATCAACCTATGAAAACGGAAGTCGAAACTGGTTTGGATTTTCTGTCACCAAATGAAATTCATGAAGCAGCCGCAATAGAAGATGACAGTGAAGGAGATTGGCACGGACAACGATACCTAGATCCAAAAATTGATAAAAAATCGGTTGCCTGTAAAGTCGGTTTACTGACGATAGTTGAACGTGACAACGTCATAAGAAAATACTGATGGAATGGTTTCATTTTTCAAAAGAACATTTTAATTTTGTTTGTTTGATAGATATTTTGTATGGATATAGAGAAGGAGGTAAATGGAAATCACAATTGAATTGATCAAGTTACATTTATTTGTACGCATAAATACAATTATGGCAATTTTTATTAATTTTTTTTACAATGTACATATTTTTTACAAGTATGAATGTGTTTGAGCAATTGTTTTACAACTTTTATTTTTTCATAAAATTCTTCGTTCAGAAAATCATTTTAAATTTACAAAATACTTGAATAAAATTTATTGTTTAAATTTCTACTCGACTGTTAAAATTTAATTTTTGATTTTATTATTTTATAATAATAAATTTTGTATTGACATTATTTCTTTCAGCGAGTGAACTGAATAAAAGTTGTTGTTCAATTAGTTACTTAATTATTTTTGCAAATTTAATTGTAATTTGTTGTAAAAAAGTAATAATTTTGAATAATTTATTATAAGAATAAACTGTGATTAAATTATTGTTCATAAATCTTAAATTTAAAATTAAAAAATTGGAAACATCATTAAAATTATTGTAACTCTAGCTTTTAAAAAGCCCGCCGCAATGTGTTTGATATAGGAGAAAATTGTTCCCTTTGACGGCTGGCTGGTCCAACCTGTCATTTCAGACACGTTGTTATGATATGTGGAAGATTTAACATTTATGTTTTAATTTTTTGAAATCATAGCTACGCTCGATAATTATTTCGATCGAATAGTAAAGCAATTGATTTTTACTCATCGTGAAATAGTTCTGTTAACTTATTGTTATAGTTTTGTCAATTATAGCATAACCTACAATCGCTGCAATAGCGGACCGATGCTATTTATTTTAATGATGAAAGCACGAATATTCGACAATATATCACTGAACATATATTTAATATCGAAAGAATCATTACCTTTATCGCCGCAATTATCGTTGCTATAAACAATTCACACCACATTCACTTTTCACTGCACTTCATACTTGACGAAAACATGTACATGTATTATTGTAAAGCAGCTGTCCACGCGGACGCATCGCTCATGGCTTCTGCACACTGCGCGCGATGGGTGACAAGCGATGAGCGATATCCAATGAGAGCTCGAGTATGACGGAAATGCTCTATGAGAGTGACGTTGCCATTGGATATCGCTGATCGCTCGTCGCTCGTCGCTCGCAGTGTACAGAGGCCATCACTCAAGTAGGAGAGAGACAAATGTCGAACGCTGCCGAACGCTGCCGAACGCGAAGGCCGATTGTACCTCTTTGTCGCTCGTTCCGCGCTCTCGCTTACACTTCAAGCCTTAAATGGAACGCCTCAGAGCGAAGTAACGGCGATGAGTCATGCTTTTTCGTGCGTGCAGCCGGCTCCATCGAATTATAAGACGTTGTCACGTCAAAATGTATGTACCCAAGATATAGAAGAATTGAGTTACGAATACAAGACCAGAGCTGTAGATTACTGGAGATCCGGGGCAAATGGGAATAGAAAGTTATCATCTGTTCAAACGACATTCAAAAAGGTGAAATCAGAGCCGCAGTTGCGCCGGTGGGCCCATAGTATAAATAAGGGTGGCACCTACAAAGAAAAGTTAATAAAAATAGCTCACTACACGTTAAACAATTTTAATGATGCTTTGGACAAAAGGCTGCCCGTCCATGATATAGATCTTCGACGATGGGCCTTACATGCACGAGAAATTGTAGAAATACCAGCCGTAAATTTCCAAGCATCCGCTTCTTGGTTAAGGACATTTAAAAACCAACATGGAATTGTGTCACGGAAGATTACTAAATACGTAACAAAACAACAATTATTAAACGCTGATACACTTCAAAACAAAGCTACCGAATTTATAGAAATGGTGAGAGTCAACATAGCCAACGTTGGGGCTGAAAACACATTTAATTCTGTTCAGAGTGAATTAAATTTAGAGCTACATACAGGCCGCACATTGGCGAAAGAAGGGCAGAAATCCGTTGAGGCAGTCGTGCAATCGAAAACATCAACAACACACAGTTATACTATACAGCCTTTGGTTTCTGCGAGTGGCAAGCTTTTGGCACCTATGTTGATCGTTTTAAACGAACCTACTGGCAAATTTGGTCCTCGAGTAGAACAAATTATGTTTAGAGCCGAAAATATATTTCTTTTGGCTTCGAAATCTGGAAAATTGACGACTAATCATTTCAAGCGATGGTTCCAAGAAGTATATATTCCCAATACGGGTCCAAAATCGGTAATACTTCTGGATTCTCGGAGCGGTCAATGTCCAACTGCATTTGAAGAAATGGATATGCAAGGGAAAGATATTAAAGTTTTAACCATTCCAGCAGGTAAATATATTGCACCAGTTTCATTAGTTCTGTAGACAATTAGTCCATATGATAATTAGTAATTCCTGCAGGTACGACTGGAATGATACAGCCCCTTGATGTTTATGGCTTCCGTGTATGGAAAAACTTCGTCAAACACTTTTCTGACGCAGTAATATTATACAATTACGACGTCAATCTGCATTTGAGAGACAATATTGTTAAATTACAATCTCTTATACACAACCAGTTTTCTTCTCCACGGTTTACAAATCTTTTCAAATATGCGTGGTACAAAAGCGGGTACGAAGAAGAAAGAAATCCGGTAGAATTTTGCTTTTCACAAAATGTACCGACATGCGATATATGCGGCGAAGCAGCTATTATCACTTGTACGTGGTGTAAGAAATCACTTTGTTTAAAACACTTTTATCATGACTATCATTCTTGTAATAAGTATAATCCATAAAAAACATTTCCTAAATGAGTAAGCGTGAGAACAATTTTCCGATTTCTGCGGGGGAGAATTTCTTCGTAAATATTACAATTGTAATCCAGTTGCTTCCCGAAGAACGAAGTCAGTCCGTGATTGCGATCCTTGCCTCTGCCCATATTAGTGGAAAACTGAAGAGTGATTTTTCACAAGTAATTCACGAATTATTGCAATAAACAACACACCATTTATTGCTGTACTCATCATTATCATCATGAACGGTTAGTAGTCGAAGAATACAACATTTTTTCCTATCGAACTTTATTCTTATTTCGGCTCGTTCACGAGCTATAGAAAGAACGAAGTTGTTAAGTATGCGTTGACCCCTTAAGAGTGTCGTTCCGCCAAAACGAGAAAATGTGTATTGACTCTTTTGACTGATTGTACTTTCTTTGTAACCCATTTTTATTTCTACAAATTTTCGTCCATGCCGCACGGTAAGAACTTTGAACGTTTCCCTTTCGAGAGGGGGACAGTTGGGGGGAGGGGCTGGAATGTTACAAATATGCAATTGCGTCATAACACGAACGTATATTGACGTGAATTTAGACCGAAATACCAAACGGCTAGCCGATAATACGATTCTCTCGGCAAAAAAATCGACGGGCAGTTTCAACCCTTTAATTGTGAGATATCGGAAAAAGAAAAAATCTGTATCCGCACTTTTCCATTCTCTACATGTATGCAAATTTACATCCCAATCGATTAAACATTCTCGGAGATACGGTTGAAAAAATTGCATTTTTACAATAAACAATATGAAATTTGTTGCTATCTGCATCGTTCTCATCTCCAATGAGAAACACGAAAAAATAAACATTGCTGCAATTGGAAGTTTTTCCATATCTTGTACCGTTAAAACGTTATCGACGAAAAACGAAAAACACCCCAATTTTCGAGGGTGCTTTTCAACCCTTAAAAATCGGGTTTCGCCGATATAAAAAAATACGTGTCGCCTATTTTTACCCATTCTATAAGCATGCCAAATTTTATCGAAATCGGAGACATCGACCTCGCAACGTTTCCTTGTTAGTAACTTAGTGTTCGATTTGTCATATTGAATTTGTCGTTTTGCGGTCGGTCTTTATCGGTAGTGAGGTCCGAATTAAGAGGCATCGCATTTTTTACACCTAGGAGGATTGAAACAAGGTGTTTCAACTTACTTCGATTGAAGTAATGTTTTCACATTATCATGATATAATCATTTGGATATTTATTACTCCATATATATATATGTATATATGTATACATATACATATGTGTGTGTGTGTGTGTGTGTGTGTGTGTGTGTGTGTGTGTGTGTGTGTGTGTGTATATATATATATATATATATATATATATATATATATGGAGTAATAACTATCCAAATGATTCTATCACGATACATCATTTAGATATATATATATATGTGTGTGTGTGTGTGTGTGTGTGTGTGTGTGTGTGTGTGTGTGTGTGTGTGTGTGTGTGTGCGTGTGTGTCTGTGTGTGTGTGTGTGTGTATGTGTGTGTGTATTTATTCGGCATCTGAAATAAAACCTATACAAGCCTTGCAAACCACACGACAAAATATAAACATGTGAAAACATTACTTCAAAAAAAAGTAAGTCCGCAATTGATTCAATGACGCAACGTTGGGACGTGCTATTAAATATGGAAAGATTCTATATATATATATAAATATATATATATATATATGTATGTATGGAGTAATAAATATCCAATTGATTCTTTTCCACGTTAGTCTGAATGGTATACACCCTGTAATTAACGGATTCAATGAACACCATGGCGGTGACAGAGTCACTCCTACCCGACGCGTGTACCTGGTACACGCTACCTTGCTACCTTGCTACCTGGTGCAAAAGGATCTTTGCATATTTAATAGCACGTCCCAACGTTGTGTTATTAAATCAATTGCGGGCTTACTTTTTTTTAGAAAGATAACCCGCGACTCCTGTATTTGAATTCGGTGGATATTATTATGAGGGTCCGCGTGGAATATTATTGCGAAAGGGGAATAAATATAATATATTATGATATATAAAGGGAACATGAGGAGAAATAAGCAGATAGGGAGGCATAACAAAAAACGATGAATAGATATTGTTTACAGGAAAATAATATTAATAATAATGGAATAATAATGTTGAATAAGATTAAGACGATAAGTAGTATGGCGAATTTTTATGAATGTGAAGACAAAACTGGAATCCACGTATAAATATTATTTTTTGAATATTGTTCAACAACATTGTTGAACGGTTAGGTGTCCAGATATTTTTAATTTAATTTTTTCTTTTCTAATGAAATACATTCGTTTCGTCGCCATGTATAATATTTTGTTAAGGAAATTGTTTAAATCATTGTGTTAAGAAGGTACCAATTTCGCGGAGATAAAAATTCTTTTTTAGCCCCCGCTTATATTTTTGTTTTTGTATTGAGTCGTAAAAAAATCTTCCGTGGCCACTGATCACAGGTTAGTCAAATGCACGCGCCGGGGAAACAGCCTATCCATGCCTTTACTATAATAATAATAGGAATTCTAACCAGGTGCGCCGAGGAAACGGTAGAGGGCGCGAAAGTTGGCACCTTGTAAAAATGAGCAATTTATAGTTGCCGATGTATGTATTCTTAGGAGAGGTCTCATCAAGAGGCGTAAAGACGAGCCACTCGAAGGAGGAGAAACGTTCCACCGAAAAGCCGTAAAATATTGGTCTTTTCGAGCTAAGACAGCCTGATTAGCCGACTACAAAGTGGCGCCTGTAGAGCCAACGCTGCCAATAAGAAAAAAAAACTATGGCAATATTCGCGTGAAATGTTTCAAAGAACTCGACTCAAGGATCCTCCGAATTTGTTGTGGGGAAATTTTGTGTGCTCCATGATGTGTAGAACGTAGTCTTGGCAGTTCCGATGGTGTGTGCTCCATGATGTGTAGAAGGTAGTCTTAGCAGTTCCGCGGTCCGATGACAGGTGCAGAGAGATTCGTCGGTTACATAAGTTTTTATCGATCGAAGTTGTTGCAACGAGTATTGACAGTTGATCGTCAACAGAGTGGAAAATGAAGCGTTTGAGAAGCACCGAATATGTTGTTTTTGTATAATCTTCTGAACTTGTAGCTCAACACGTCATTCGAACATTGTGAACGTGCTGTCAAGATTTTTGACAGTGAGGACAATTGTGTGGAAAACGTGATCTTCAATGACACATCTCTCTAGTGTTCCCACGCATTTATTTTCCATTTAATTCATCGTCTATCAATTATGGGACTACTCTCAAAATATTTGGTAGTAGGGGAAATTGCATAAAAAACGTATTCGCCAATGAAACATTTTTCTAGTGTCCTCATGTATGTATTCTGCATTTGATTCTTCTTCTGTCAACTATGGGACTGATATTAACATATTTAACATCGGGGAAAATTACACGAGGAACGTATTCGTCAATGAACAATCTCTCTGACGTTCTCATGTATTTATTCTGCATTTGATTCTTCCTCTGTTAATTGTGACACGGCTGTTAAGGTATATGGCAGGAAAAACCTACTTATCTATGAAGAATCTCTCCAGTGTCGTTGACCGTTTATACATTTCCAGGATGTCGATCATTTGTCCGTAGGAAAACGCGTGAATGAGATAATAGACAGACCAGCTATTTGCAAATGGATATATGATCTTAGGTCCGTGATTATCGTAATACGTCCTGGAACTGTGTAGGAAAATATACTACCGGCATATTTAATGATTAATTGTGCGATTGGCGTATCATTTATCATTCGTCGGTACGGTTTCGCATTCTTTCTCGTCTCGTTGAGGTTCCTCATTGATGCAAGAGAGAGGAAAATCGACCATGTCACGGTTTAGTCCATGGTGGTTCCCAGAAGAACTGACAGAGAAAAACGGTTAAGAAAATGCCCCACTCCTCCGTGGAAAGACCCGGAAAAACCATCAATTCTTGCTCGACACTTTTTAGAGGTTAAGGAGAGATATACACCTAGATGGTCGAGGTCAAGGATTTAGAAGCTATGAACATTCTGTCGACCGTAGAAGATCTACACTATAGGCCTCGTATCGATGATTCCATGTAAGTTTACAAATTTCATTATTTATTCATTCCCAAATTTTCAAACGCGTTTTTCTCAAAACTACGTTTTTCAAATCGGCACCCAAAATTTCTCGGAAACCAATGAACCGATTGCCTTGAGAGTTTTTGTAGTTATTCTATACACCATTATCTAGTACTTGTCATAGGATTTTTTTTTCCGTTACTTAGTTTTTGTTTTATGGGGAAAATAATAGCTAATTTTTGGCCCAAAAATCACTATTTATATTCAAACATCCGTCATTTTGTCATAAATCGATATTTTCAAAATCGGCTATGACAAGTACTAGATTATAGAATCTAATTTAATAATCTTGTTGGTTTTTTTTAGACGACTTTTGAAGAAACGCTAGTGGGTACCTTATACGCAGATTTTTTTACGACGCTCCATGGATCATACAATATCCTTGTATATTTTTGATATTTTTAAATAAAGAAAATTAAACAAATGTTTGAATGTATACACTTTTAGATAATTAAAACCCCAATCCGAAATTTCAAATAGTTTTCCTCGAAAAAATTTACAAAAATGCCTTTTTTCCGGCTCCTAGATGTATATCTCCCCTTAATTAAGATGTAATAAAACTCATATTTGTGTTTCACCTCTGCTCTTATACTATGACTAAATTCACGGTCATTATTAATATCAATATTCAATGCATTCGTGTATTATTTATATTACTATTATCATTATTATTGATAAGCCAATGCCGACATATTTGTCGGAATACTCACAAGTGCTCACTCACATACTCGGAATAACGAGACTTGGAAATAGAACATAATAGTTATTATTATTATTATACAGTGTCATTTCCCGCCTCGAACCATTTTATTCTGTAGCATGTAAAATCCATTCCAAAATCATAATGGACCATTGGATTTATTTTTCAAAAATAAGCGAAAGAGTTTTACAATATGCGTTTCTTTTTTCTACTTTATTAGTAAATTTAAAAATCAGTATAACGCCTACCGATGCCGGTACCGAATGCCGACCGAAATACAAATATTGCGAACTGCCAAGTTTTTGGTATTTTTAAAAATCTAATGACTCACTCGGTATGCGATTATTATTTCTTATATTGTTGATTTCTTCTTTCAACCTCGAATAGGATAAATATAATCCAAAACATTAGGAAAATTTCGACAAAGGCGTTGCCAGATCGAAGGTTCATGAGAATCCCCTGGGAAAGAAATTTTCCAATGACAATAACGTAGGAACGAATTTTCCAATGATAATCTCCTTGGAACGAATTTCCAATGAAAAATCCCCAGGGACAAATTTTCCAATGAGAATCCCCTAGGAACGAATTTTTCATGAGAACCCCCTAGGCACGAACTCTCCACTGAAAATCCCCGTAGAACAAGTTTTCCCATGAGAATCCCCTGGGAACGAAATTTTCAATGAGAATCCATTAATTAAGAGGCTACATCAATCTGGATGGGTAAAAAATTTCCCAAAAATATTTTTATTTGATAGTATCACCTTTTAATTATATACCCTGAAAATTTAATTGAAATATTCCTAAAAATAAATGAGCTACAGCTTCTCACAGTCGATCGGCCGAGCGGTAGCAGCACCATACTTAAAACCTCTAACGCGTTGTTCTCGGATAACTGTTTTCAAAGTCGGTGAACACGATATCTCGAAAACAAATTGATGGATTGTTCCTAAATTGACAGGAGATACGATGAAAAACATTTAAAGGTCGTCGAAGATCTCATTTTCGTAAGTTTTCAATCGTTATGTCACAATATCTCTTCCTTTCCTAGATTTTGTATTCCTTTTTGTGTATTCTTGAATTTCAGTTCACTTAAATGGAGCATTTAAGCTGAAGAGTGTTCACTGCCAAACGTCGCGAAAAAATGTCACCATCTGCCAGTGGTCATGTTTTTGTTGTTGTTTTGTATTTTTGGAGTTTTTTTCAAGGCTCTCAATATGTGTACTTTGGGTTAAAAACATGGGTTTCTTTTTCATCAAGCAATTCTCAGAAAAGAAGCGGAATTTAGCAACTTTTTCGGGCCTCTAAGTAAATGTAGCCCGTTAATGACGATCGAAGGTGCACCGCCGGGAAATAACCTTCTGTACGGATGGTTACACCTATTACTCTTGAAAAATCACATTTGATCTTTTCGTACGTGTGAACATGACAGTCTACGTCTTCCTCGACTTATTGGCGCCCTGAGTCAAAGATCGGGGCTCGCAGTTCAGTGATTACTACGGGCTCAGTGATGTGAAAGTGAAAGTGACCAGGTTGACCCGGAGGCCAAATGAAGAGTGATCGACAATCTTCGATAACGATGTTTTAAATTGAGTCGTTAAAAATAATTAAAAAAAAATGTAACTAGTCCAGTCCAGATAGGTCTAAAATTCGGTTCACCTGGAATTAATTCGGAGGTGCGATTATTTTTTATATGTAGGGGGGAGTGGTTGGTAATGTAAATCTCGATTTTCGGGAAATTCCCCCCAGTGCGTTTGCGGCCATCTTGATTAAAAGAGGGTTTTTTTTTGTTTTTCGAAAAACTCGCTTATTTTCAACCTTAGAGTGAAAATGAAAATATTCAAAGTTGTGAAAAATGTAATTCCCCACAAGTTTGGCATATATAATGTTTATCCTAGGATCGATATTTATAGAGTTAGACTGCTAATAGGGATAAAAAACGTTTTTTTAAACTTATCTCCTTTATTATCAAGTTCATTGTAAAAATGGTAATAAATAATCACATAGGGAATTTTATTTCCTTCAACTTTGGTTATTGGCATTTTTACCCTCGGATCAATATTTTCAGACTTATACTTAATTTAGGAGTGAACTTTTTTTATGTTCAGTTATTTCGTTTATTATCAAGTTTATCGTAAAAATGGTAATAAATAATCACGTAGGAAATTTTATTTCATTCAACTTTGGTTAGTACCATTTTAACCCTAGGATCTATATTTTGGGAATTGTAATTAAAATAGGGGTGTTATTTTTTTTCATTTTGTAATTCAATTTATTATTGAATTTATTATAAAAATAGTGATGGACACTCAGGTACGTAATTCAAATTTCTTCGACTCAGGCTCTGTTCTCTCGTTGTAAAGAGCCATTTCAGCAAGTAGAAACCTGTGGATTTTAACACTTGATTAGTTCTTTTACCTCGAAAGTTACGTCAAATTCATACTAATGTTGTTTCCTTCCATAAGATACGTACCTCCAATTTTAATCCCACGTAGGCCCCCACGTAGGATCGTCAGCAGATTCGGAAAGTTTTTCCGAACGGAGATCCTCGGAGCAATCAGGTTCTTCATCGTCGAAGTCGTCCTCCAGCATCAGGTCCCTTACATGTGCGACATCGTCACACGTTCATCCGTTGCAAAACAAACATAAAACAGAGCACGTGAGGCCTGATTTACGGCAGCCGAACATTTACCCGCAGTTACCTTTGCATTTGCAGGATATTACTTTTAGCAAAGGCTCTGGTGCCTCTGTGATATCGCGCTCCACCCGCAGTGAGTCCTGGAATATTTTCAATGCGCCCATTCACTTCCATTGCAAAGTTGTCGTTACGATCATTTAAATGTTCGAGCAATTGATCCTAGGGTAAAAATGGTAATAACCAAAGTTGAAGGAAATAAAATTTCCTACGTGATTATTTATTGCCATTTTTACAATAAACTTTGAAATAAACGAGATAATTTTAAAAAAACGTTTTTTTACCCCTATTAGCAGTCTAACTCTATAAATATCGATCCTAGAGTAAAAACTATAATCATCGAACTTGTGGAGAATTACATTTCCCACAACTTTGGATATTATCATGTTCGCTCTAAGGTTGAAAATAAGCGAGTTATTCGAAAAAATCCCTCTTTGAATCAAGATGGCGGCAAATGCACTGGGGGATTTTCCGAAAATCGAGATTTTCACTACCCCCCCCCCTCCCCCGAGTATACAAAAAGAAAATCGCACCCCCAATTTAATTCCACGTGAAATCGTATCTCGACTGGACTAAACGAAGAAGGAGCCAAATGTCAATGCAGATCGATAATGGTGTGGGGTATCAACCTTATTTCTAAAGCTCTGATACGTGGCCACAACGAATCTGATCAGCACGTTCGTTGCAACTATAAATCACTATACATGTGGACGCTCACAAGTACAATCCTTACGGAATAATTGAACGTAGCGTTTGTCTGCACGTAAAATCTTTGCTCTTCTTGCTGCTAGGAGCCATAACGTGGGTTGCCTTTTTTATGCAGGATGCTTCGATTTTTCATTTGAGTGAAAGTTGTCAAAATCTTCTCGACACGAGGAGAGGTCGAAATGGGAGTCAATTGAGAATCCTACGCACCCGTCGGATTTCACAGACACCGCTCACCCCGGTTGCCACATGGTCCGGTCAGTGCGGTCAGCGCCTACGGCTCAGCATTTTACCTCGTACGAAGGTGTTAAAAAATGGCTACATTACTGGATTACCTCTGAAGAACCCGAATTCTTTCTGTGCGGAATCTGAGCATTGGCCAAAAGATGGGCCAAGCTTGTTCATTCTGCTGGGCAATATTTTGGATAAACTAGTTCGTAGATTTGCCACCGAACAACTGTCTTTTCTTTCGCTCAAAAATAGGCGGTTTCATATGCAACCACCCAATATACAGGACGTATCTTAACTACCAGTTTACCGTTGGTGATCATATAGGGAGTCTCTTTCGAAGCAAAAGGCTTTTCTTAATGTCGTGCGACAAAAAATGGCCGAGATATTCACGAGTAAAATCCAACGGTGAGTAAACAATGGCACAGTAGTTTCGGCGTCTAAGCGAGAATAGGCGCGGGTTCGAATCCACGTTCACGCAAGTGGATTCTAATCCATTGATTGTTATTGAATTGAAAATGAAAATGAAGGTTAAAACTTTCAGTTTTAAATGTTGAAATCTGAATTTACCCGAGTAGAAATATTGTCAGGCTGGCCTGACATTTGATCCAGGCCTGATCACGCTTATGTACGGAAGCCTTATTTACGGTGTGCCTTGATTTGCCTGATCCGGCCGGTTTCAGGCGAATCCAGGCAACTGGCCTTACGATGACATCCAGTCGCGTGATCCGGCCAGCTTCAGAGGATAGTCAGGCAAACGAATTTACGGCTTGCATAAATTCGCCTAATCAGACTACCTTCAGGCGATGGTCAAGCAACTGGACTTATGCATGCCTCGATTCAATTGGCCTGATCCAGTTAGCTTCAAGCAATCATCAAGTAACTGGACCTATATACAGTTTGGCGTACTTTACACGCCTAACCTCTTATCAAACACCAGACGAACTATATATATATATATATATATATATATATATATATATATATATATATATATATATATATTAGCGCGTTGTCAAAATGACGAGACATCCACTGTATGCGTACATTTTTTATTATTCGTAAAGTTTTATTTATTCTTAATGTGCCTCCGATTCGGTTTCCTCTGCTCAAAAAACAATTTTGGTGAATGCACTAAATTTATCTATTCAATTTTTTTAAATTTATATTCAATAGAATTTCCGCAGAGACAAACATTTTTCTGTTAGATTGACTTAATGGTCTGTCTTGATTACCACACACATGTCGAAGGGGAGGGGGATAGAGAGAGGCGGACAGAGAGCACACACACACACACACACACACACACACACACACACACACACACACACACACACACACACACACATATTATATATATATATATATATATATATATATATATATATATATATATATATATATATATATATATATTGAGACGTACAGATCCGTCTCATAAACAAACAAACCCCACCATGAAGTCAGAAGCCATGATAGAGTAAGGGAAGGGGAAATAACGAACTACAGAAACAAAAAAAAAATAATGATAAACAAAACTCTAAGCGAACAGAAAGACCGTTAACGGAAAAACAAGAAAACTAGGAAGCTAATTTAATTGAAGGAGGTTAACAATAACAAAGGGTAAAGGAAGGGGAAAGTCAGAGGCAGAACAGCAAGCAAGGAGGAAGACAGAGAAAAGACAACAAAGAAAATCACACAAAAACAGAAGAGAGATAAAATTTATTTAAAGAAGGAAAAAAAGTTAACAATAAAGGCGATTAGGGAATTATGGGTAATAAGTAAGAGAGGGGGGATGAAAATACGGAAAAATCTGGGTATATAAGGACGGGGATTTTGAGGAAAGGCACTTCTCCTCCTCCTACTCCTGCTTTTTCTGGAGAATCGAGTAGTACGAAGTGACGCGATTACTAACCCCACGGGTAGGGAAAGCGTCACCAAGGAAAACCGAAACGACAGAACAAGTGGAGTCATCTATTTTGCAAAAAGCACTCTCACATTCCGCGACTTAGACGATTACTCTGTGACACGATTACTAACCCTTTGGGTAGGGAAAGTGTTGAAGAGGAAAGGAAAAGAAAGGGAACCTGAAAGGAGCCAAAATTATCAAATCAGAGGAAGCGCTAAAAAGAAAAGAAATAATTCATTTATAAAACTTCGCACGATTATTGGTTTAAGGGAGAGGGAGCACGAGAGGAATAGTAGGGAAAAGCATACAAAAAGATAATTAGATAGGTGAAAATAGGGAACCTCTCGCGAATACCGACCCGCGGATCAAGAAAAACGAAGTAAACTAAAAGGAATTATTGTATAATTAATTAGTGGCAAAAGGGAGCGAGTTATTGAAAGTTTAATCGACAAATAGTATCAGGAGAAAATAAAGGGACAGGAGGTAACAGGAGGTGCGAAATCATACACACACACACACACACACACGCACATACACACACACACCCGAACACACCGATATTACAATTATTATAAACCAATTATAAAAGGCAAGAAATAAACAAAAAAAACGGACTCGGGCGAGCGACGTCAGAAGGCACGCGTACGCCTCATTGTAAACAAAGGGCGGGCAGCGACCGTGACGAGTCAGCGCGCCGCGATCTACCGCGTCACGATCCATCGCGCTTCGAGCATCGGTAAGGAAGGGGCTACGGTTACCGACGCATGGTAATCGATACCGGCCGCGCTCGAAAACGTTACCACTCGGGTAACTCCGCGAATCTTTACCGACCGACGCTTTAGTTAAGGGACGAATTACACGAAAACAATACAAACAACACATTACATTCATACACGGCGCTGAATAATATTGTATCGCATCCATAAAATTGAATAAACCATTTTTTTTATTGTAAATTACAACCAAAATACCTGAGTCTCAATTAATTTATTCCCTGATCGAGTCTCGAACAAAGAAATATATTGTGACGATATTCCGACCCGTTACATTTGGCGCCCGAACAGGGACTCGATCATAATAAAGAAAGACTCATAAAAAGGTGGTAATAAATTTTTTTTCTTTACAAAATGGAACCGCAAAACAACGAAAACTCCCTCCATTGGGAATCGACGACAGCGGACGGGTTATTAGAAGAGGCCCATCAACGAGATCGGCGAAATATCGGCCGATTATCGGCAATAGGACCCAGGCAGGAAGAAAGGGCAAATGAAGACACATTCGACATTAGTAAAAGCACCGTCAATCTAGATGTAAACGGAAATGAGCACAGCGAGCTCACTAAGACCCTCATAAGGGCTATGAATAAAATCCGCAACGAACAAAGGATAGAACGCATCACCACCAAAGCAGAGATTAAACAGCAAGATGATCGATGCGTTGTAAGGTCACGTCAGCTACAGGAAGAAACAAACAAAAAGTAGCCAACGAAGTCAACAAGATCGAAGAACGGACCGAACGGAAACTCGTAATTGCCCAGAAAATAATTGAAAGACGGCAGAGAAAGGCCGATCCGATTTTTAAAGGATTTTGTAGAATTCTGGAAAATCACCGGAAACACTGACCTCCACTATCTCATCAGCCAGTCACTTCAAGGAACTGCGAAGGATTGGTGGAGGATTGTCGAAGACAGAGTCCGGAACATTGAAGACTTCAAGGAAAAATTCCGGGCACGTTACTGGAGTCAAGAAATCCAGGATAAAATCCGCAGAAACCTGGAATTCGGGGCGTACGAGTGGGATGGACATCGAACGACCAGGGCGGAATATGCAACCCAAATCTTCGGGAATGCTAAGGATCTCAGCCAAGGCGCAGAAGAAGAAATGATCATCCGGAAATTGGCAAACCATTTTGACGAATCGATCAGGATGGCGGTGCGTGTCAGCGGAGTGAAAACGATCGATTCTTTCCTGGAACTGCTGGAAAGTATGGACGGCGCAGGGCCGCTAAATGCCCAAAGAGCAGTGCCTCGTCGTCAGGAACCCATCATTCCTAGGTGGCAACCAAACAACCCTTGGAAAAACAACAGATTCGGGACATTCGGGGGACAATACCCACAGGGAGAATACCAACAGGGAAAAACTGAGCATTCACGGTGGCAAGGATCACAACCATCCTGGAAAAATCCACAACAGTGGGGAAAAAGATTGGAGAACGAAGGAAGGAATTTCAACCCGACACCACCCCCATTCCCGGGGCGACAACCGTGGCAGCAAGGATACGAAAACAGCAGAATGTACCTTAACCCGGCTGCATCTCCATGGAATCCAGGTAATCCCGGGGGACCAATGGGGAGGAATATGCCCCCGAGAGAGCAACAGGAAGCAGTGATCGACAGCACGCAGAAGGGAAAATTAGCAGAACAAGCACAGAACCAGGGAAACTGCTAGACGTTGCGCCCGAAACAATGACAATCAGCAAAGGGATTGAACCATCACGAGGCGCAACCGAAGAGGAAGACGAAGAAATCCAAGAAGCAATGGAAGAAGCAATCTCCCGGATGAAGCGAAACAAAAAGAAGAAGGAAAAAAAGAAGGAAAAGAGCAAACCCATTGACCCTCCATGTCGACTAGGAATGATCATCACCGATGGCAACGAACAGATTTGGGAGCTGGAAAGGCAAAAAAGTAAACCAAGAGAAGAGACAAAATTCGACAAGAAACCAACCTGGGAAATTGAAACAATCAAGGAGATAAGAAAGGAATTACCAGGAAGCCAAGGCAACCAACTGACAACCGAGGAAAGTCAACCGGTAAAAAACGAGACGACGAGGAAGAAAACAGATTTGAAAAAATATACCGGCAGCATATATGAAGGACCACGGGAATTTCTCATGGAGGACCCCGGAAAAGGAAGCCTCGTACAGAAAATACAGCCACGATGCCCAACACTACCCATGAAGATAGAAGGGATCACCGTAGAGACTCTCATCGACAGTGGAAGCGAGGTGTCAGCAATATCCGAGGATTTTTATCAACGTTATAAAAACGAATTAGACAACTGTCCAATTATCCCGGTCACCGGCACCGAAGCTATCGGAGCATTCGGCGGAAAGTCAGGACGAATAAAAACACAAATAATGATCGACGCAGAGCTCTACAAAGCCAGAGGAGCACTGCAGCTACTCATCATACCGAAAATGAGCAAAAATGCAATTTTAGGTATCGACGGGATGGTAGAACTCCAGGTGGAAGTAGACGCAAACCAAGGAGTCATCCGCATACAGAATGAGATTGTCGCCGAATTAGATGAGGGAGGGTGGAATTGGCAGCGAGAAAAACCCGCCGCGAAACAACAAATAAGCGTAACGGCGATAGACAACGACACGGACAATGAGCTCACCGAGAAAGAAGTCGACCAGAAATTAAGGGAATGCCCAAATCTGCCACTTAATGTTGGAAACAGCTTTAAAAGACTCATCAGTAACTACAGGCACATTTTTAACCGAAAACCAGGCCGGATGGAAGTCTACACTCACAAATTAGTGCTCAAAGACCCAGAGCCGTACATGCATCGATCGTATCCCGTACCCATCCAATATCGGGAGAAGGTAAAGGAAGAAATCCAAAAGATGATGGAGCATGGGGTCATCGAGCGTGCAAAAAGCCGCTTTATAAACCCCCTGGTAACAGTAATAAAAAAGGACGGGTCAATCAGATTATGCTTAGACGCCCGACAACTGAACAAATTTCTGATAGAGGACCACGACACGGCACCCCCAACAGAAGAAATTTTCCAGAGATGCGGGGGCGCGAAGGTCATGTCAAGTTTGGATCTGACAAGCAGCTTCTGGCAAATTCCTTTGGATAAGGAATCGCGACCATACACCGCATTCCTCCATGACGGTAAGTGTTATCAATTTACGGTAACACCTTTCGGGCTCAAAACGAGCACGGCCAGCCTAATACGAGGACTCGACATGGTCCTGCAAGATCTAGGAAGGTCAGTAATCAACTTCGTAGACGACCTCCTCTGCCTATCAAAAGACGAAGCACAACACCTACAACACCTCCAACATCTTTTTGAAAGAATCAGCACTAACAAGATGACACTGAATTTCAAAAAATCGAAATTCTTCCAACAAGAAGTAGCGTTCCTGGGTCACATATTAACCACGTCAGGAATAAAACCGCAGCCAGAGAAGATAAAAACAATCCATGAATACCCACGTCCAGAAAATATAAAACAGCTCCGTGGATTTTTAGGGCTGATTAACTTCTACAGTAAATTCACAAGCAGGCATGCCAAAGAGACGGTACCACTGTTGAACCTGCTCAAGAAGGGACAAGAATGGAAGTGGAGTGAGGAAGAGGAGAAGGCATTTGGAAGAGTTAAACAACTCTTCATGGAGACGGTCATGCTGAAACATGCAGACCCTGAGAAGAAATACGTTCTCACGACAGATGCAAGTGATTACGCTGTGGGAGCTGTCCTAAGCCAAGAGGACAAGGGTGGAGAGATGGGCGTCATCTCCTTTGCAAGCCGTACGTTTAAAGGGGCAGAAATCGGTTACACAACCACAGAAAGAGAGCTCCTGGCGATCGTATGGGCACTCCAAAAATTCCGAACCTATTTATTGGGAGCCAGGATAAAAATAATTACCGATCACAAGGCACTCACGTTCTTAAAAACATGCCGCTTTGTAGGAGATCGAATGCTTAGATGGGCCTTACTAATACAGGACTACGACTTTGAAGTGGAGCATTGTCCAGGCAAAAGAAATGAAGCAGCGGACGCACTTAGCAGGCCACCCGAGATCGAAGGCAGTGATCACCAGAGCACACCGGGGAGGGTGGCCCTCACAGCCGTACTCGCCAGAAAACCCACAAAGGAGGTCAAGCAGCAACTTCAACGAATCAGACAAATGCAAAAAGAATAAACCAATCTCGCAGCGATATGGGAAATGTGTGACAAGGAAGAAGGTAATAAGAAATACCGCAACAATAAAGGATGCCTCCAAAAATATGACAGGACGGGAAAATGGAAGGTCGTACTGCCCGACGAGTTAATTAACCCTCTCATAAAGGAATGTCACGAAATATATGGACATCCAGGGGCTCGGAAGGTTTTTTTTATGCTAAAGGAAGACTTCACTTGCCCACGGATGGCAAAAAGAGTGAGGCAAGTCATTGCCGAGTGTGACCTATGTCAAAGGGTCAAGGTGGCGATTCAAACGAACCATGCAGAAATGCAGACGATTATACCGGAAGGTCCGGGGGACCTGATCTCAATAGACTTCTATGGACCGCTGCCAAGATCCGTCGGGGGAGTGCAGCACATACTAGTCACAATATACGCCTTTACAAAATTTGTGAAACTATATCCTCTTAAAAAGGCAAACACGTCAGCAACAATTAACAGGATTTTCGAAGATTACGTGCCAAAATATGGAAAACCAAGAAGAATCCAGTTTGACCATGGGACTCAGTTCACCTCTAAAATTTGGCTCGAACGGCTAGAAAGAGAAAATATACAAGGAGTATTCTCATCAATCCGACACCCACGAGGAAATATCGTTGAACGGGTGAACCGAGAACTTAGCCGTTTTTTTAGAACCTTCTTGCAAGAGAAGCACTCCGGATGGTATCGGTGGATACCGGTAGTCCAGGATTGCATCAACGAGACGCAACACGAAACAACTGAATTCACCCCAATGGAACTGCAGCTGAAAAAGAAGCCATATCGAATATGGAGGGGATGGATCCTGGCATTAAAAGAGGATCAAAACGAAGACATCACCTACGAAAAAAAATTGGAATTAGTAAGAGAGAGAATACTACGAAAAGGAAAAAGACGAGCAGAAAAATTTAATGCAACGCACAAGACAACCCTCTTCACAAAGGGTGAGCTAGTCCTGGTACGGGCATTAAATGTTTCGGACCTGGCAAAACAAAGAACAGCAAAATTTATGCCGTTATACGAAGGACCGTATCGTATAAAAAAATGTGTTGGCCAAGCAACATATTTAATCGAAGATCCAAAGACAAAACGAGAGCGAGGAAAATTTCATGGAATCTAGCGGCAAGTCAGGAAAACAATGCAGAAGAAATTATACGGGAATAGGACAATCTCGCAAACCCAACAATCGAAGAAAAGAAGGAGTATATAAGGAAGACCCGCGGATCGAAGCGATCTTCAAACGTAAACATGGGAAAAAACGAGGAGAAGAAATCACAAGCAAGAAACGCAGAGACCGTCGGGAATAAGACATCGCGGATAAGAAAAAATAAAAATAACGCACAACGACGAGCCCAGAGAGACTTACAGAAAATCGAGGAGAATAATAATCTTAGCGAATACGAATTATTCGAGGTGAACGATAATAACATAAGAGGATGGTACCCCGGGAAATCGTTAGGATATTAAGGAGAGGGGAGGACAATAGATCGAAAATTAATGATATCGCTCATCAGTCAACCGTCAACCACCTCAGACGCAAGATGTACAAAAATTACAACATCGAGTCGATACGAAGAACGATCTACCGAGGAGTCACTGTATCCGGGTTGACAAACCCCAACGAGCTGGGAATACATCTAAATGAAGAGCATGGCCGAGAAAATGCAGTCCTCAACCAGTGGCAACAAGTCAGCACCGAGGATCCAGGGGTGCATCCACTACTTGAAGAGGAGGGATTCGAGGGAGCGGCAATCCTGTGGAAATATGGGACGACCTTTTATCGGGCGACCATCCAAAAAAAATGGACGAAGGAAGGTTAGTCCTCTGGTTTGGGGATTGGGGAACGAGTGTGGACGGTATATTGAGCGAATGCTATACCGCCCCACTCATGGCCTTCCGCTATCCACTACTCGCCGTCCCGGTCACCCACGGGAACTTAGTCCCGACCGGAGAGCAATGGACCGAAGAGGAAATTGCAAAGGCCCGGGAGGTCCCTCAAGGCACCACTTGGACGATGCGGGTCTGGGGAAGACCGAGTCGTCTGGGCCTCATTTTCGTAGACCTCTATCTCGAAGATGAAGGCCCAGACCAAGGGAAGGATTTGGCGACCATCTTCATCGACCGCGGAGCGGCACGCAGAACATCCAACCCAGGCCCGCCGAGAATCATGAACAAGGGGTGCCAACAAGGAGACATTGAGTGCCACCGGGTAGCACTTCGGCAGTGGACGAACGACGACACAGACTCCGACGACGACGACCTGGAGACAGCGGCCAACAGCGAGGAGAACAGTTACGAGGACACCGAGTACGAGGACGATGACGACGAAACGCTAATCAATCATAACAACAACATGGATGAAGATTATGACAGCGATGAGGCGCGGTTTTTATATGATCAGGGAGTGCGGGAGGAAATAAATAGCGAATTAACAAGCGACGACAACAACAGTTTATCCTCCATATGAATAAAATCAGTAAAACACACATTAACCTTGTCCGACAAATTTATTTGCGAGCGAGCGAGCGAGCGAAAATAGAATTAAGGGGAAGGGAAAAGACGGGAACAAGCCATAGCCAACCGGAGGAGGAAGAAAAGTATCCACAAAAGGAAAAAGGAAAGTATAAAAGCTTACTTAGATCAAAACTTTTTTTAGTGATTCTTTATGGTTTGGAGGGCTGAAAGGCAATCCAAAACATAAAGAATCACGGGGGACAATGAGACGTACAGATCCGTCTCATAAACAAACAAACCCCACCATGAAGTCAGAAGCCATGATAGAGTAAGGGAAGGGGAAATAACGAACTACAGAAACAAAAAAAAATAATGATAACAAAACTCTAAGCGAACAGAAAGACCGTTAACGGAAAAACAAGAAAACTAGGAAGCTAATTGAATTAAAGGAGGTTAACAATAACAAAGGGTAAAGGAAGGGGAAAGTCAGAGGCAGAACAGCAAGCAAGGAGGAAGACAGAGAAAAGGCAACAAAGAAAATCACACAAAAACAGAAGAGAGATAAAATTTATTTAAGGAAGGAAAAAAAGTTAACAATAAAGGCGATTAGGGAATTATGGGTAATAAGTAAGAGAGGGGGTATGAAAATACCAAAAAATCTGGGTATATAAGGACGGGGATTTTGAGGAAAGGCACTTCTCCTCCTCGTTCCCCTCCTTTTTCTGGAGAATCGAGTAGTACGAAGTGACGCGATTACTAACCCCACGGGTAGGGAAAGCGTCACCAAGGAAACCGAAACGACAGAACAAGTGGAGTCATCTATTTTGCAAAAAGCACTCTCACATTCGCGACTTAGACGATTACTCTGTGACACGATTACTAACCCTTTGGGTAGGGAAAGTGTTGAAGAGGAAAGGAAAAGAAAGGGAACCTGAAAGGAGCCAAAATTATCAAATCAGAGGAAGCGCTAAAAAGAAAAGAAATAATTCATTTATAAAACTTCGCACGATTATTGGTTTAAGGGAGAGGGAGCACGAGAGGAATAGTAGGAAAAGCATACAAAAAGATAATTAGTTAGGTGAAAATAGGGAACCTCTCGCGAATACCGACCCGCGGATCAAGAAAAACGAAGTAAACTAAAAGGAATTATTGTATAATTAATTAGTGGCAAAAGGGAGCGAGTTATTGAAAGTTTAATCGACAAATAGTATCAGGAGAAATAAAGGGACAGGAGGTAACAGGAGGTGCGAAATCATACACACACACACACACACACACACACACACACGCACATACACACACACACCCGAACACACCGATATTACAATTATTATAAACCAATTATAAAAGGCAAGAAATAAACAAAAAAAACGGACTCGGGCGAGCGACGTCAGAAGGCACGCGTACGCCTCATTGTAAACAAACGGCGGGCAGCGACCGTGACGAGTCAGCGCGCCGCGATCTACCGCGTCACGATCCATCGCGCTTCGAGCATCGGTAAGGAAGGGGGCTACGGTTACCGACGCATGGTAATCGATACCGGCCGCGCTCGAAAACGTTACACTCGGGTAACTCCGCGAATCTTTACCGACCGACGCTTTAGTTAAGGGACGAATTACACGAAAACAATACAAACAACACATTACATTCATACACGGCGCTGAATAATATTGTATCGCATCCATAATTGAATAATTGAATAAACCATTTTTTAAATAACAGAGAGAGAGAGAGAGAGAGAGAGAGAGAGAGAGA
>OZ023324.1:8007044-8147277 GCA_964007375.1 Ophion obscuratus
GAGAGAGAGAGAGCTCAAATTCCCGACTTTTGCCGCAATGTCGCACATAAACGTTAACAGGAAGAAAAAAACTCGACTTTTATCAGCATTCTCGACAAAAATGAAAGGAAAAAAAGACCAGAAATGATTTTATACTTTCCTTGACTTTTTGCCGTCAAACTTTGAATTACATTACGATTAAACTTCGCTGTGATCGAAAATTAAAATTTTGGAGCTAACTTAGCGGTGCTTTTTAATTGATCATTTTTTCCTTACACTTATGTTAAAAATATATTTAAGGCGTCTTCTCACTTTAGACGCTTGAAAAAAGGCCATTTTCATGATCTTTTCTATAGGTTTATATTACAGATATTGATATGAAAGTTGTTACACTTAGTAAATACACTGTCGAAATACATTTAAAAAATATATATTTACTTACGTCACTACTTATAGACGAAAATGGTAATTAAAAAAAAGGTCCTAAAAAATGTAGGTCTGTGTTGTTGATGCTGTACATCCGAAACAAAAGAATCAGACGGTTTTAGATTCAGTATGTAAATGACTACAGCGCATATCAAAAGATTTTTGAGATATACAAAAATAACAAAATGGCGGACATTTTCCGAAAGAAGAAAAAAACAGTTTTTTCTCACCGTTGTGGCAAAAAAATAGTAAATATCAAATTTTAAAAAATCCTTCATATGCGCTATAGCTTTAGTTGTAAAGAATATGTGGTTAAAATTTTATCAGGAGTGGTTCAGTAGTTTCGAAGATTTTATCAACAAGCCGTCGGAAAACGTCGTTTCGAGAAAAACGTGGTTAAAGTTTGTTTGGGTTACATAAATACATAACACATTGTTTTAAATTTATTTCGAAAGTGTATTTATTAAGTGTTACAACTTTTATATCAATAACTGTAATATAAAACTATGAAAAAAATAATGAACATAGTCTTTTTTAGCGTCTGGAGTGAGAAGACCCCTTAATCAAATGATCACGGTCAAACGAATTCCAAAAGATTATAATGGAAAAAAGTCGAAGTTATTTACGCGAATGAATTTTTTGGACCGAACAATGCTGAGAAATTGGTTAAACTTCATTTTTCTATTTTGCATTTAAGGTGATCAATCAGTTGCCCGGTCAGTCAAACTCCGGCTGCACGTTTTGTTCGGAGAGGCTTTACATTCATAGGAAAATTTACGTTGTACTCGTTTCGTCAGAGAATGCGGTGCAACTCTTATTTTCTTTGAAATATCAAGGATGTCCAAGAAAAACGTGTATCTGCTTTTTGGTTATTCCCAAACCAATATTTAATTATATTAAATGAACATTTTCTTCGATGTGTTTGTTACCTACAAATGATTGCGCATCCATCTATCCATCCATCCATTCATCTATATAGTACATCCATCCATCCATCCATCCATCTATACATACATCATCTATCCATCCATCCATTCATTCATCCATCCATCCGCCCCCCTCTCTCTCTCTCTTTCTTTCTCTCTCACCCTCTCAACGCGCAAAAGTAATGCAATAATTCCATTACTCATTACTTTATATTTTGTAATGTAAAAAAAATCCATTACCCATTACATTGTAATGGGCAATGAAAATATTTTACATTACAAAATCCAATGTAATGAGTAATGGAAATTTTTTACATTGCAAAATGTAAAGTAATGGGTAATGGCATTTTTTTACATTACAAAATCCAACGTAATGGGTAATGGAAATTTTTTACATTACAAAATTCAATGTAATGAGAAATGGAAATTTTTTACATTACTAAATGTAATGTAATGGGTAATGAAATATTTTTTCATTACCCATTAAAAAAGTAATGAATAATGCATTACATTTTCATTACAAATTTCGCAACCCTGCTTCTCACTAGTGGCATTCGCTCTGCAAAAGAACGTTATCATGAACAACGACTAAATTCGATATGAGACCCAGCGGCCCTGTGGAAAGTACTCAAAAGACTAGGACTCGTAAAAGTGCCGACTACGTCGCCCTTAAACTTCTTCACAGCAGAAACTCTAAATGCTCACTACATTGCTGTTTCTACATGTCCAGTCGCATTAAATTGGAACAATATCGATGTCTCTCTCGTCTATCTCTAGCGGAAATCGTATTTTTTCGTTTTCTTTTTCCTTAACGGATTGGATCACTATCACCAACCAATTACACTCTTTAAATCCGTCCTCTCTCACAGCACCCCCTGATGGTATATCTGCCTTTTGCCTTCGCCAAGTGTCTCTCATTGTTATAGATTACCTTCTTTTCCTTTTTAATCACTCCATCGAAAAAAGCTGCTTTCCCTCTTCTTGGAAACGAGTATATATTCGACCGTTATTGAAAGTCAAGCTGCCGAAGTCACCGTCTGACACGCGTCCGATCGCAAATTTATCTGAAGTCTCTAAAATGTTCGAACGCATCATAAAAGACCAGGTAGTCAATTTCATCGAGTCGAGTAATATCTTCGATCAAATACAATCCGCGTACAGAGTCGGGTTTTCCACTCAGACAGCGTTGATTAGAATCTGCGATGACGTGTGTCGAGCCTCTGACTCCGGCAAATTGACCATGTTGGTATTATTTGACTTCAGCAAGGCTTTCGACAGGGTTCCACATCACATCTTACTCCAGAAATTAAAACGAATACGTTTCTCCCTCGCCACTCTCAAATGGATATACTCATATCTATCCGGACGTACACAGGCTGTTGTCGACTCGCAAGGCCACACCTCGTCGTGGATTCCTACAAATTAGGGTATCCCTCAAGGCTCTGTCTTAGGACTCCTATTATTCTCTCTTTTTTTGAATGACATTTCTGATAGTCTAAAATTTTCTTACCATATGGTGTGTTCGCTGATGATCTGCAGATATATTGCTCCTGCACACCCATCGAACTCCATGTGTCTCTCGCAAGGATTAACCACGATGTGACCACCATCTACGAGTACTCAACAGTTAATGAATTGTCCTTGAGCCTCTCGAAATCCGCGATACCCCTAGTCGGCAGTAATACCCGTACCAGAGTGCTTGATTTAAATGTTCTCCCATCAATTTTGGTACGATCGACGCCGTTACCTTAGGTAACTGAATGTCGCAGTCTAGGATTGATCATGTCCTCTTCCCTCTCCTGGATACGTCATGTCGCTACCATTTTACGTAATATCCATGGTATTCTCCACATATTACAATTTTATCGAAATACTCTTTCCACTACCTTACGTGCAAAATTAATTAGTACTCTCGTTTTTCCGCAACTTGATTATTGTTCGGTTGTTTAAATTAACCTACTGGACACCCTCAATTCAGCAATCCAGCGCTTGGTCAATTGTTGCGTGAGGATCGTTTTTAATTTGCGGCGAGATGCGCACGTGATACGGTATAGACACCAGCTACGATGGCTCTCAGCAAAGAATCGTCGAACATACTTCTTGGGTATTTTTGTCTATAAGGTCCTTTATAACCGAGTCCCAGAGTATATCGACAAATTGTTTGACAGAGCTCAACCGGAAGCTCGGGTCTCCTTGAGACATCGTATACCGACCTTTAACATCCGGTTCGCTAGGATCTCCATCTATCAACATTCTCTCGTAATATCTGCTTGTCACCAATGGCATTGGCTCCCCGTGAGTGGAATCAGTTCTCCCTTACTTGACATCTTCAAAGAGAGACTATTCGATCATCTATTCAACACTGAGCTAGCGGGTGAGAATTGAATTGAGCCGTTCTTTGGGAATCCAATGCTGGCATGATAGTGGTTTCAACTAATGTTAGTATTAGCATTGAGCCATTTTCAACTGTGATGAGCATGTGGAGTATGGTTGCCGCTGACAGTGCTGGTGGTCTGTCTTCTTCCGGATTCAGTTTTCTGTTTTCTATTTTCATTTTTCAGTTTTTGGTTTTTATTTTTCTTAAATGTTGTCTTCGATTTGGATTTGATTTGTTTTTTTGGTTTTTGGCATCTTCTATTTGTTATATTTTACGTTTCATTTACTTCATTTTTTCCTCTGTTCTATTTTATTTTTATTTTTATTTCAATTTCAGTTTCTCTGGTTGACTCATGTCTGCTCCGCAATCGTTGGCTAACCGATTTTACCTACTCCTCTAAATTCGTTTTGTGTTTTTGGCGTTTTTGCGTTATTTTTGCGTTGCTTTTGCTTTTGTATTCTCTCGACCTATGCTTTCTCACTTATACCCCATAGCGCGGTTATAGCTACTTACACTACTATTTTTATTTTTAATGCGACTAGCCTTTCAGCTCACGCTCCTTAGATCTCTATCTAATTCGCACGCACGCTTTGCAACTTATCACTGCTCTCAATTTTTCCCTCATAGGGTTTAATTATCCTATATTATTTTGGATTATTTTGTATTATCATTCTGTATTATTTTGGGTTACTCTATTATTACTTACTCTAGTATTATTGAAGTGAATACTTCTAATGCGACTGTATTAGGCCCCGCCCCCAGCCGCGTTGTAGCACCGGACAAGAGAATGAAGGAATAGAAGAGAGAGAGAGAGAGAGAGAGAGAGAATGATGCATGAGCCGTGTGAGTGCGAGTGAGAGCGAGCGAGTCAATGCAGAGAGGGGGTAGGATCGCGTGCACGCATGCGCGCCGTTCTATTCGTAGCGGTTGCCCGTGTACGTGTGAGCCCACAGCTGGCACAGCTCTGTGTGTGTGTGCGAGTTCGTACTGTGTCGTCGTGCCTCGTGGCAAATGTTGTACTATCCGTTAAACAGTGCGAATTTTTAAAGTGAATTATATTATTGTTATTTGTTGGTGCTGTTTTTGATAGTTCTTTGTGGTAGTGTATTATTTTAATGCGGGAATAAATGACAATTCCAAAAAATGGATCCCGCAGTGGATAAATCGTCGACAAACCCCCCAGCTAACGAAGGTATGTATTCTTGATATATATTTAAACGTTTTAAATAACGTTTTAAGAAACAAAAATATTCGAGCCATTCGAAGCGAGGTTATGTACGAGTAGCATGGCTCGTACATAACCTCGCATGATACACGTGCCCCGGAATGCCTCTCTATATACATTCAGTTTCAGCCTCTCTGTTGTGTCTCCAGACACACGCAGATATATAAAATTTCGCAAATTAATACTCAAAAATGAATAAAAATTGAATAAAAATTGAAAAAATAATATACATAAAATAATAAAATATTTAAACAATATTCAAGAGGTTCGAGGCGAGGTTACGTACGAGTCAGCATGGCTCGTAAATAACTTGCACAATACAAAAACTTTTATGTAATCTCCGCTGCTCCTTTACAAGTTTCTATTGCTGACTCCACTGACTCTCTATTCCTTCTCCGCTGCGTTCACTGACTCTATATTGCTGACTCCGCTGATTCCACTGACTCTCTATTCCTTCTCCGCTGAGTTCGCTGACTATATATTGCTGACTCCGATGACTCCACTGACTCTCTATTCCTTCTCCGCTGAGTTCACTGACTCTATATTGCTGACTCCGCTGACTCCACTGACTCTCTATTCCTTCTCTGCTGAGTTCGCTGACTCTATATTGCTGACTCCGCTGACTCCACTGACTCTCTATTCCTTCTCCGCTGAGTTCACTGACTCTAGATTGCTGACTCCGCTGACTCTCTATTGCTTTTCCGCTAACTCTCTGCTGGCTCTCTGCAAGCCTTTCGTCAGCCTCTCCGTTGTGTCTCCAGAGGCACACACAGAGATGGCAAAAATTTAAAATAAAAAATAATTTTTTTTTCAGTTCCATCTCAATCGGGGTCAACACACCGAAGACTAAAGGATGACAACACCATTGCCGAAATATTTCATTTCATACATATTTCATTTCATATTGATAAATAAAATAAAAAAAAGTCAAATATAAACATTCAGGCTACTTTTGATTTCCTTGCCAATTCATAATTCGATCACTTACTTTTCCTCACCTCTCCTCTCCTCCCCTTCTCTCTCTCTCTCTCTCTCTCTCTCTCTCTCTCTCTCTCTCTCTCTCTCCCTCTCTCTGCATACGTATTCACTTCTTTTGCGTGTCGAACCCACACGCACCCTTTTTAGTTTTATCTCGGTTCTTTTTTTTAGTTTTTATTTTGTATAATTTTGTATAATTTCATATTATCTTCTTCTATCAGTTTTGTTCATAACATCTATACTGTATTTAATTATATCGCTCCTCAATTTGCCTGAAAGTTTACTGGGGCATAAAAAATTATATCAATCAATCAATCAATCAATCAATCAATCAATCTCTCTCTCTCTCTCTCACTCCCTCTCCTTGTTTCAGTTTCAAAGTGCGCTCTTTATCGCTTTCCACCTGTGAATCATTCAACTCGGTTTGGGATATTTCTACCCTATGAATTGACAGGTGAAAAGTTCACGTCCACAGCATAACCTATTTCTGGAGCCCGCAAACTTCTGCATTTGTGCGTTCACCATCGCGGATCGATAGCGATGGAAGCACTGTAGATCCTCTATCGGACGGAAACGTCGTCAGTGATCCTTGCCGATGACCAGCAGGCGAGGCCTCACGCTGCTTTATCAACCGCTGCTATTAACACAGTCCGGTGCATTGGTGAACCCGTCGATATAACCTGCTTGCGGCCTACCTAATCGGTAAGTCGTGCGATCTTGCACTTCGTCGCCCTGTCACGCACTGATCTTTATCTCTGGTTGTGGCAGAGTCACATCGTGTCCTTGGCGCCAGGGGACGGGCGTCAACGCCGAGCCACAATGGCTAAGTTTTCGCCAGTAAATCCAAGACGGCTAGGTGTTTCGCCTCACGCAAGTGGAATAGCAATTGATCACAGTGATCTCAGCGACAACGAGGCACTTGATGATGAACCCTTGAATTGATAGGTTGAAATCAACTCGAAAAAAAGGATCTCAGTCTCTCACAAGTGACCTTTTTTCAAGCAAGCCGAGCATGGAACGAAGGCAACTCACCATGGGACTGCTCCATGAACACATGGACGCAGTTAATGCGCTTGCCTCTGCCTACCTACAAACGATAAAAAAAAATTTAGCGTCCCGCTTAGGCCGTGGCATGCGAGCTAGAGATCATACCCACCTCGATGCACGTCAAGTTAAACATTTTACTAAGTTAAAATTGGATTAAAATGGATTAAATGTATATTTAGAATCTCTTGACCCGCCGACCCGCGAGGGTCGGGGTTACCGTCCCTGCCCCGAGGAGGCGGACCCCCTACTTCCCAGCACGTATTATTATTACTTGATTACAATTGGGCTTAAAGGTAAAAAACCCGTCGCTCGTAGGCGACTCGTAGCACTATTGACGCACTACTTATAGTCTCAAAGTTCGGGTTGACACTCATGCCCATCGGCGTTGTTCTATGTCTCCAGCCTGCTCCGGTAGAATGCTACTTGGTGCTCGTACCCCGGGCAGGTCCGACTCTGAACGTGGTGTCCAGTCTCCTTCCTCTTGAACTGCACGCAGTTCGCGCACTTGGGCTTCTTCGTGTGAAAGCACTTATCCTTTAGTAGTATAGCTATGAGAGTTCTAACTCAGGTCCTCTGTGGGGGGTGCGGGGCAGGGGGGGGGTCACGCGGGGAGGGGGAAATCGTTGCAGCGGAGGAAGGGGGTATATATCGATTATCGATTAATTGATCATCGATTATTGATCTTTATTTAAAATTTATTGTAGATTTATTTTGTCTTATATTGTTTACTTCATGGATTTTATTATTTAGCGACTGTCGCCAGAGAGCCAAGTTGGTTGACCCGTGTCGCTGAGAGAAGCGATCGGATTACACGTATGCATGAGAGAGAGCGAGAATGAGAGATGGAGCGACGGCTTCGCATGCATGTGAGATAGAGCGAGATATACATTTAACTTCAGACATTCACCGACTAAAGCAGTTGGGTTTGTTGGGTGAAATCCCAAACAAACCCACGAACGTCTTCGAACATCTATTGAACGCTTTCGAACGTCTCCGAACGTCTCTTGAACGTCTCACGAACGTCTCCGAACGTCTCACGAACGTCTTCGAACGTCTCATGAACGTCTCTGAACGTCTCATGAACGCCTCTCGAACGTCTCCTAACGTCTCTCGAACGTCTCCGAACGTCTCACGAACGTCTCCGAACGTCTCATGAACGTCTTACGAACGTCTCATGAACGTCTCCGACCGTCTCACAAACGTCTCACGAACGTCTCCGAACGTCTCACGAACGTCTCCGAACGTCTCCGAACGTCTCACGAACGTCTCACGTACGTCTCTCGAATGTTTGAGAGCAATATTTTATACAACTGTGTAATCTCATAACAGATAATGTAACAAAGAAAGGGGTGAGGAGAATTAAAAAATCACATAATGTCACATTTCGTTTATTTGCATGAATCGTTATGATTCAACCACCAATCAAACATTTTAAATACATTTTGTAATGCACAATTTTTTTCATGCTTTTCGCATCGTAGAGTATAGATTACGCCTAATTTACTTAAGGTATCCATATCGCCAAAGTCCACGTCCAACGTTTCAATAACTAGATCATTTTTCATATTTATTATATCAGCTAGCCATTCTCATTTTTCATGGCCGTCAACATATACGATAGGATACATATCGTCTTCCGGTGGACCCACAACTGCAGTCGGTATTAAACCTTGAGCCATGCTATATGGAACGTTTCCATAAGCCCACTTTAGACCATGATGATTCCGAATCAGCCATGAGGCTTCGTATATCTCAGATTTTGTGAGAAGTCTCCATGGTATGATACTCGCGAAAATGTAATGAGAGAGCACACATTCCGCTCTCAAAATCGCTACTTCCTTCACGACAAAGTTTCTCCCAACAATGAATCCTTGTAGATCGACAAATGTAGGTACAGACATAACGAAGATGGCTCGATCAAGTCGATAGCAAGATCAATTGATGACTGACGTCAATATTTAAGAAACTCGTCTTTAAATTATTTATTTATCGAGCGGGGTTACTTGCTGATCTATACAATTTTACGAACCATGTTTGTCAATGGGCAATATTGAACAACGCGATCGTGCAAGATCAAACAATGGGCAGTAGTATTTGGTGGCATATCTTCCTTACATTCAAGCTCTATTCGCACGTCCACGGTAGCATTTTTCACAGACTCGTCCTGACGCGAGCAATCGATAACCGTGAGAGGGCCGTTATATTGAAACTTTGCGATAGTGAGCAAAGAATTATCACTATTACATATCGAGAAGTACATATTGAACAAAATGGCGAATCTGTTTTTGTCAAAATCCAAATTCAAGTCATCGTAAGGATAGGATTCCGAGTTGAGATAAAGTTTAACATTGACAAGCTTGCAGTCGTCGAATAGTGTAATGTCCTTTGCCATAGAATTTTTTTGCCAGTCTGCAGCACAAATATTACATATCTTGGTTTCTCTAGCTGGGACGCAGCTTTCACAGTCCATGAGTGTTTCGTTGTGCTTTGAAGCAGCGGATACTCGTATAGATCCCAAGAGCGAAAGCTCATATTCAAGTATCGCCCACGTTCCAATGTTCGAAGTAAAGACAATTTAGTTATCTCATTTAATATTACGTGAGGCATACGCCATTGTATCTTGAGCAATTCAACTTTTACCTCTACTAATGGATGCTGACTGAATACGCAATTGTTATCATTGCACGAACGTATCAGAATTAGATCATGACGGGCATTGATAACAACGCGCTTGTAATCTTCACAGAATCCTAGCAATATGTTGAGAGGTACACAAAAATTGAAATATTTTCCGCCATTATTGTGTTACATCCCACGCAGTATTTTTCAAAGTATGACTCCTCTCAGGGCTTAGAGAGATGTAGTTTTTGATCGTGGTTGTTATTCCAACGTTTCGATTGCGATCAATCTCCACACCATCGAGCTCATAACGAACTTCATCAAACATGAATGCAATGCAATTGTTTCCCAATACTACTATTGCTCGATCATCTGGTTTTTTAAGCACCGTGAACTTTCCCTCAACGTATAGAAAACTTTCAGATGGTAGGGTGTACAAGTCTTGGTGTTGTATAGGAATTCGTATTTTATCGCTGTGTCCAAATGTTGAGTTGGCATACGGATTGTACGTATGAGTCTCAATTTTGATGATACGATCGTCAAAGATTGGCTCACTACTGATATTCAAAACGTCAGTCATTCTTTTGCCTCAAGTATGTCGTACAATAAATCCCAGAGATTCTAAAAATTCACGATTCGCTGCACTGAGTTTCTTCTTTGCGGGTAATTTAACACTCAATGCCGCTTGTCTTCTTGCAAGAGTATTATCGTGTGGGATCGTATTATCTCGCGTAGAAATATTGTCTCTGGCGTATTCCGTGTCGTACAGAACGAGCATCACAAGCGTCGCTTTCGTATGTGCAATCTCACCGTAATTTCTTCTCCTCGAAAATCGAGTAGTTTTCCCTTTTGATCCACGATACGTATCGTTAGATCCGTAATGCTCCGCACAACGATCGGAAGATAAATGATTTGCGCAGGCGTTTCCGATATCTTATATCCTGGTGGTACGCTCGGTGAAAATTCATGTATTGTGTGTACACGATCGCCATTGTTGTACGCACCAGTGGTGACACTACATTCTATGCGGATAATGTTGACATTCATTATGTTTATCGGTACATCAGATTCCTGCCATTTCCAGGGATGCAGTATTCGATTTGATGAAAATCCCAACAGGGATCCTACGTTGTCAGGTTTACTGAAATTTATTCTGTACGCACATTTGATTTCGCTCTTTAGTGTATTATGATTAGCGCGTAGCACGATTGGGTATTCGCCATTTTCATCGAGGTCATCGTTATCAACCTTTCGAGGAACAATTTCATTTTCAGCATCATCACCGCTATCAACCCCTTTGAGTAAAATTGCACGATTCAGATACGCATTTATGGCCTCAGTTCATACGATCCTTCAGGGATTATAATTTCCTTGTCATCATTGTCAAATTAAAATTTGTTGTTTGATGAATTCACATTTGGTATTGTGTGATAAGTTTCGAAATCCGTCAAACCGAGCTCATAACAGCCATCATTGAAATCTATAGCGGGAAAGTAATTTGCGGTTAGAAGGCTACTCTTGCCGTTCAACGTAAGCGTCAGTGACATGTTTCCCTCGAATACTGAGTTGATTGACATATTGTCACGGCTTAAATACATATTGATCATCGACGTTTTGGAGAAATTGCAAGCACAATTGCCCGCAAATACTCTGATTATAATTCTGATGAGATGTTCCATTGTATTGTATTTTTGTGGTATTTGGCCCAAAATATCGCACCAACTCCTTGGGCGGTCGAAGATTTCCAAAACTATCAAAATAAATATATGACTCCATTTCCAAAATTATCAAAATAATTATATGACTCCCCCTCTTGGCATAGGCTACCCAATGCGTACCGGGGCCGTCGGCATCATCCAAATTTACTATACCGCTCTCATCTAGTTGCACGCCACCATAAGCAGGTAAATTATTGCGCATGAAAACCCCTCTGAAGAATGGTATGCGCATGCGCCTGCCTAAGCATTCCAATTGTACATTAGTTGTTACACCCATGGGCATTTTCACCGAGTTTTGGCGTTTTTTTTTCTTAGTTGAACATCCTTGCCCACGCTTGTAGGGAGCGAGATAGAGCCCATAGCCTTAAATAGCTCGATTATGACGTTGTATTTCTTCAAGTTGACGTTGCGCTGCTTTGCTATCATTCACAGCCTTTGCTATCCCAGCTGCCCTACCAGCCAGTGAACCAAGCACTCCCAGCAATGGTAACATTGGCAAAATTCCGCCACGCTTTGCTATCGGCAGTATTCTCTTCTTAACGGGTTTTTTTTTCTTTGTCGATGAGTTCTTTGTCTTCATTCCCATGCCGAATTTCGTTTTTGCTTTCATAGCTGCCCAAACAGCGGTCGCTGCTGTTTTCTCACCAAAAGTCGAATCTCTCGCAGTAATACGTTTTCGTGCCGTTGTTGCAAGTATATTATCCGCAACGTGTCTTTCGCCTAAATGATTGCTTCGAGAATAGGCTATATCGTGGTCGCGACAAGCGGCATCCAATGAATTTATACCACGATCACCCCGTGCCAATCTCTGCTCTAACTGAGTGCCTGGTCCACAAAATTGTTATCCGGGAATATGTAACTCGATCGGAAGTGTATTTATTGCTCGATTTAACAAACCGTTGCCTTTTCTCTTTAACATTCGGCACAATTATTTATAAACGGTGCTGGACCGTCAATGTGTAATAGCTGTCCTGGTAAATTCCAATGGCGCGTGCATTGGCGATATTGCTGTACTTCCGAATCAGCCTTTATGTGTTCGGGAAGCCTCTCCCACAAAATGTTAACGAAGTGATGAAAATTTTGTAACAAAAGAATTTTTGGAATAAACTGTAATTGATGAGCCGTTAAGCGGAGAATACTGCAGTCGTCTGATAGGTACAAAAACATTCTCAGTACTGAGCAGATTTGGTTCGGTGCACTCCTATAAATACTCCTCACACGACGCATTTTGGGCGAATGTGTGTTTGGATTCGAGAGAGAAAACATGCGTTTCGTGCAACAAGCGATGGTGATTCAAGTAACCAATTTCGACGATAGAGTAATGGAGGGCCAACAAGTACGCAAGCATGGAGACATCCTGCCACTTACGATACGCAGCATTATTTGCGGTCCTTCCAATTGTGGGAAAACCAATGTTTTGTTAAGTTTAATAGAAAGTCCAAATGGTGTACGTTTTGAAAACCTATATGTGTACTCGAAATCGCTTCAACAGACAAAATATCAATATTTGGAAAATCTGCTGACATCGATTAACGAAATCGGCTATTTTAAATTCTCGAATAATAGTGATGTTATCCCACCGCACGAAGCGCTTGCGAACTCCATTTTTATTTTCGATGACGTAGCATGTGACAAGCAAAATACAGTACGAGAGTACTTTGCGATGGGCAGACACTCGAGCGTTGATTGTTTCTACCTTTGCCAAACATATGCCAAGGTTCCCAAGCATCTTGTACGCGACAATGTGAATCTGCTTATTTTATTTAAACAAGATCGTACAAACTTCAAACATGTTTACAATGAACATGTAAATACGGACATGTCGTATGAAGATTTTCTGGTGTTATGTCAAAAATGTTGGCAACACAAATATGGCTTCATGGTGATTGACAAAGATAGCTCATTGTCCGGTGGTCGATATAGAAATGGATTTAACGAGTTTGCAATACCGTAATGTAGTCAGTCGGCATTGAGACATCAGCTGTGCAACGACCGACAAATAATTTCGTGTGGGCATGATGACGACAATTGATACTGATGAAAAGATTGCCAGGGAAATTGCGAAAACAAGCGACTCAATACGCAAAAAATATCAAGCCTTGAAGACTGGAAAAATGGAAGAAGATCTTGCATTGGAGAGACACTTCAAGCCAATCACCGAACCTCTCAAGCAGATTGTTGAGCAATCAGCTGCTGTTGAATCTCTTGGGCCGGAAATTGAATCGTCGAGTATGTCGGAAGCAAAGGACCTAGAGAAGGATGTGAAACAAGGAACAAAGCGCACACGTTCGTTATTTCAAGATTCGCTGGTAACTTCTACACCGAATCAGTTGAAACGCAAGCGACGAAAGGAATCTCTGGATGATACGTCGATGGCTGCTGTACCCTTGCAACCAGCCACCATTGTTGAAGAAGACGTTTTTGAGACTACGCCCGAATCATTCGTGTCTACAGTTCAACGTCAATTACAAACGGGTGAAGGTCAAAATACATTGCGCGAACATTTCGGTCCACTCGGTCAACAATATATTTCATCTATTCTTTCACAAGACAAAAATTCCAGCATGGATTACGTGTATGGCGTCAAATTTACCAATGAAGGAATGATGTTAGGCGATAAGCGCTTCGATGTGGACAATGATGATAATATATTCATCGATGGCATAAAATACTTGGGAACCCCTGGACTCTATGAGCTAATTTTCGAGAGAATTCCCGACGGTGCAATATACACCGAGGAAGACAAAAACAAATATAAAAGTATATTGTTGGCAACAAATGCACATCGACGTGGTAGCAATATACTCAATCCTGTATTGGGTAACAAAGGCTTCAACTATAAATATATAATTGGACCATTAACTTTCGACCGAAAAACTGGAAGAGGTATAGAAAAACCGCTTGCCATGACGTTAAATAACAACAAAATCGATTACGTGCATTGGAATGATCCCAATGAGTTGGTCGATCGTTTGCGCTTGTTGGAAGCTTCACGACACGCGGGTAACAACGCTCACGACAATGAGATAATGTCAATTATTGAGGAACTTCGCGAAGCGGGCCTCATTATAAATGAACCTATGCATCGATGATAATGATCATTCCTTCATCACTATTGATACCGAGATGTCGATCAATAAATTCGGATCATCGCTTGGAGCGCAGGATAATTCAAACTATCAGTGGACTGGGCTAATAAGAAATTATACACGTGATAATGCTCTCTGTCTAACCTCTAGTCGCTTCGATGCAAGATCACGTAAAATACGAGGCGTAGCCCTACCTGAAGGGGATTACGATGCTGCTAATAAACGTTATGTGGAAATGAAAATCAAGCTGTTAACAGAACGCCTGGATGAATTTGAGAAGAAATTCATCGCACTAGAGGATACGCTTCGAATAACTATGAACGATACGTCTAAAACGATTCAGTATGTAACCGACGCTGTAGCTGACATAACGCAGGAAGATTTGTAAAAATCGTCTGGTCAAACACACGATATGCTCGGAGAAGAAAAAAACGTCTGAAGAAAAGCAGCTCGTGGAGGAATTACATGCACCAGCAAGAAAAAACTTTCTGCGAAGACGTGTCATTCCCAAATCATCATACCCATCGTACGTGGGTATGATGATTTGTGGCAGGCTGACGTAGTCGAAATGCGGCCGTATTCGCGTTTCAACAAAGGCTACAATTACATCCTCACCGTCATCGATGTGTTGAGCAAGTATGCATGGGCCGTACCCTTGAAAAGTAAAACTGGCAACGAAATGGGTACAACGATCGCGAAAATCATACACGATCATAGCAGATATCCGAAAAATCTTCAGACCGACAAAGGAAGAGAATTTTACAATGTAAGCGTGCAACGACTCATGGAGAAATACAACATCAATCATTATTCAACGTACTCTATTATGAAGGCCTCGGTCGTCGAACGATTCAATCGCACTCTCAAAAATAATATGTGGAAAATGTTTACACTCAATGGTAATTACAAGTGGATCGATGCGTTACCGCAACTCGTTATGAAGTACAATGCTCGAAAGCATCGTACGATTGGTATGAGGCCCATCGACGTTACTCCTGCGATCGCGGAGAAACTCTTAACCACCGTATACAGCAATGTAAAAATTGCAGCTCCTGCAAGATTCAAAGTCAATGATTTTGTGCGCGTAAGCAAATTCAAGATAATATTTGAAAAAGGTTTCACACCAAATTGGACCACCGAAGTGTTTAAAATCGTCAAGGTGCAGCAAACTTATCCTGTAACGTACCTAGTCGAGGACTCAAGTGGAAATAGCCGGAGGATTCTACGAATACGAATTGCAACGTGTTGCCAATCCAAACATGTATCTCATGGAGAAGATAATACGCAAAAAGGGCAATGCTGTTTATGTTAAATGGTTGGGAATGGATAAATCTCAAAACTCGTGGGTACACAAAAATAACATATTGTAACAACTTTTATAAAGTATATGAAAAATTCAATAAAGTTTATTTACAATAGGCACACCATTTTATTTATGTATACATTCACCATTCCTTATAAAAATAAATTATTATATCCTGTAAACATTAACATACTCGCATTATATATAACATGCATATTTTCCAATATATATCAAATTTACATTACTACATTCATTATATCTATCCATTTTTATTTTATAACAATATATACAATGTAGCCTAACAAACACATTTACAATGCTATTTTATAATGACCCCAGGGTAGAATGTCCATACTTTTCGGCACGATATACCGCTTGTCATCGTGTGGACTTAGAGCAATTTTTGACTCTGAAATAGTGTAAACTTCGTGCAGCTTCGACTTATGCAAGACTGCTGACGAGTCATCTCAATTTCTTCCCGTAAACAGCGAGTGTAGTCATTGAAATTTATTGTTCGCGCGACGACATTACTTTTCACACCTTTCACCTTTTTCGTGTCTTTTTTACCATCGACTCGCAAAGCGTACAATTTTGCTCTCAATCCCACAAATTCCGTCATTACCATAACATTATTTTCATCTTTCATGAGACCGGGCACTTTCTTGTTGACTAACGGTAAACCGGACACGTTTTCCATCGGGTAATCGCTCGTATCAAATTTGTCAATATTCCGCTTCGTATCGTTGTAAACGTCGTCAGACTTGATGTGGTATATGAGACTATCGGTGTCGGTATACATGACCTTACAGTTTTGCTGATACAGCGGAATCATGAATTCGTGGTGAAACTCATATAAACATGTCTTCGAAATGTCGAGTATACATATACCCACATAAATCGGCTTGTTAAATTTTACCTCCAGATTTCGCAATTCGACGGCAATAAGATTTTCCGAAAAGACACTTCGACTGTGAAAATTTGGTTTAGCGATCATTGCCTCTGCCCCATACCGTCCCTCCCACTTTGTTACAAGTTTCACGTCTACACGGTTTCGCACGTTTTCCATCGTTTTACCAAATACTGCATTGTTCATTAATTTATACAAATTTTTCTCGAAATCATTTGTAGCCCGTGTTCGAAACTGTGTGTTCAATTCGATGTACGACCGCAACCAGGGTGAATTTCAAAATTCTGTGTATTTTCGCAACTTTAAGTCCATGACGCATACACTGCTGCAAATTACGATAGTGTATCACGTAACGCTTCTTATCACATACGGTTGCGAGCAATTTCTCCTGGCGCTTGCCAGGTGGTTTGTCACGTGTAGGACAAAATGGAAGGTCACTGTGCGAATCATGCAAACGTTGTGGATATTCGAGATCGACTTCGAGAACGTAGCCTACAGGCGAATCTAGCGCTATGGATAATACGTCAAAATCCAATGTGTTGTCGATCCATTGAAAATCAGCATAAGGCAAAGGTTGACACATTGCCCAACCGTACAAGTTGTTCACATCGAAGTACATCAGGTATGATGATGATTTCAACGGATCGTACGATTGCATGTACTTGCTATTAGCATGTGCATATCTGTTTGAGCATTGGCTTAAACCTCCGCGTATACCTCGCTCGATAAATAAAATCATGTCGATGTCGCTCAATAATTCAAACGTTATGTGCGTATATTTCAACATGGCGTCCCAAGTATATCCGGGAAGGGTGTAATAATACGCCGGATCAAGCCCATAACTTTCAATACACGTATCACGGAAATTTTCGAAAATATCTGCTAATAACAAGACATTCGTCTTCAAATACAAATCGCTATATTCACCAAGCGTTTGAATGGAAAACCGCTCCCAGACATTCTCAGCGTGAACGTACTCGCTCGCGCTGACCGTTTCCCCGGTCAAGGAACTGTAAAATGAGTCGCGCGGTGGCAAACACGTGTCTTCCAATCTGCTGACATGGTCAATGTATTCGTACGGGAAGACACCTTCCTGTGTTAATAATGTAAAATCATGCATCGGTAGGCCATCGAATTGTGAGCGTAAAATTTTCAGTGTGTTCGTCGTTAAAAATGATGCCAATTTCTCAAGACTTATGGTTAGAAATTTATATGAATCAATGAAGCGTAATTTAATTTGGTTTTTTGTTTCTTCGGTAGTAGTTTGAACAGTTTTCGTGAACGAAATATATTTTTCTTTTGTTATTGGAAGCACGTAAGTTTTCCCTTCAAACGCGGTGGCCACTTCCTTGATTATAAAATGCGCATGATAGCCAGACAAATTGTGAAAAACTACCGGGATGAAAAATTATTGTTTGAAATTTAGATTGCAATTCGTATGGGCGGGGCCTCTGTAACGCCCAGTTAAATGACAATGATCGCGAACTCGTGTATCGGTCTGTGCAAAATCTTCTTCACATATGTGACACTTAATCGCGCTTCGAAATTCGAGCTCCTCGTCGGATGTTAACTGTACCATGGGGATATTTGAAGATAAAATATCTTTTACATGCAATGCTGCATTTTTTAGTTTTTCGACGAACCATGCAATGCAATCGCTACTACGGTGCGATTCATATCTGCATAACGATTGATCGTATGAACAATGTACGTAGTATGCAATACTAGAAACCTCGTGGTGTTGGTACATGTTTTGTTTATTCGTTTTCGCAAGAACGCACTTAAGATCGGCGTATATTACGAATGGAAGTCGCTTCTTATGATTGAAGTTTTTAAAAGTGAGCCACTTGTTCACATCGTTCGGTAGACGAACGGCACAGTCGTTGATCTGGCCACAGTCCACAGTGTGCCCTTGCAATTTTTGCTCCGAATGAAAGTAGTGTAGGCATCTGCGAAAATAAATAAAAAATCAGTTTCGAACTAATTATTTTGATACATTAAATCATATCAAATCTACGTACCTATCACAGATATATTTATGTCCATAGTGTTTAGTCAACTGTGAGCTGACGAGCCTTGATAAATTCTTGATCCACGCGAAATGTCCAACGATGTTTTGCTGCGGATCTTCCACGTAGAGCAAATTGACATGCTTTTCTCTCTTTTGCTCACTCACGCGAATTGGAAGAGTACTATCGTTCTCAATGGTGTATACATTGATTGAAATGTCATTACGAATTTCAAATTTTTTAATGTGATTCAGAGTCATTGGAACCTCAATATCTTGCACATTTAGCACTGTCGAGTAGTGTGGGTATGAAGATTCACGCACACTGTTACGTTGGGCTGGATACAGAGCTGCAACTACGGACCAAGCGAAACATGCTTGATCACTCGATTTCACATTAACGACTGCTCTTTTCAGCATTATCGACCGCGATAACATTATGTGGCATCCCGCACGCATTGGATTATATTTATTTATATTCATAATCAAGTTATATATTCGTGACAATTCCCACCCGCTGTCGCGTTCCTGAAACTCTTCGAGTGATGTCGAAATGGGCTCAATAACTCTTTGATCGTACCACTCGCGTAAATCAGACGTATTGAAAATTTCATAGTTTTTAGTATTAACGCTTTTATTTGCACGCTTGTCACCCGCCACAAATTCGCCGTTAAAAACGGTATTAATTTTCACACTACCATGATTGTTGATAATGGTTTGAACGCGTGAAAGCACGACATCAGTAGCGTCTTTGAGAAATTGTTGAGGTTCGATGTGGTTGTGATTTATGACTACACCAGTTAAGATACGACCCTCGAACGCCGTATCAATTTCTCGCCATATGAATCCATGATTGTCATGTCCAGCACCCGTGTGTATAAAACGCTGACGCACCGAATTCTTGAAGCCTTCAAGTCGCGCAATTTGGGCTACCAACGATTGACGATTTCCAATTGATAATCGCGGTCGTTTAATTCGACTTTGTTCTTCTAACGACTCGATATACTCGTCACATCGTTGTTCCCACACAATGTACTCTTCGACCGAACTAATTTGAGCCTCTTGCTCGCAAAGATTTTTTTCAATATTATCCATCATGTCACTGCGCGAGGCACTCCGCGATCAATTCAAACATTGACTGAAAGTGTGTACCTCTCAATCACGATTTATATTCCATTTCTATAACAACTGCATCCTTGGTGCCGTGTGCATTTTTTCGTTATATATTTTTCTGCAGACTTCACGATTTTGCTGACATGAACTTCTTCGACGGGATTCACGAAGCGCTCGCAGAATCAATCGCATAATTTTATTCTTTCGTGAATATCTCAGGCATTTTGACCTTGAAATACCATGTGATCCTGGATCCACATTTTAGCGGTGCTTTTTTCCTATGTACGCTGAAAGTGTGTACCTCTCAATCACGATTTATATTCATTTTCTATAACAACTGCAGCCTTGGTGCTGTGTGCATTTGTTCGTTATATATTTTTCTACAGACTTTTCGATTTTTGCTCACATCAACTTTTTTTCGGCGAGATCCGCGAAGCGCTTGCAATATCATTCGCATAATTTTATTCTTTTGCGAATGTCCCAGGCATTTTGGCCTTGAGATGCAATAGATGTGCGAAGACGTGCGCCGCGGTTTGTTTGAGATTTCACCCAAACAAACCCAATCGCTTTAATCATTGAATGTCTAAAGTGCATATGTCCTTATTCATGCAGATGTGTCGCTCTATCCCACATGCATGCGATGCGGTCGCTCCATCTCTCATTCTCGCTCTCTCTCATGCATACGTGTAATCCGATCGCTTTTCTCAGCGACACGGGTCAACCAACGTGGCTCTCTGGCGACAGTTGCTAAATAATAAAATCCATGAAGTAAACAATATAAGACAAAATAAATCAACAATAAATTTTAAATAAAGATCAATAATCGATGATCAATTAATCGATAATCGATATATACCCCCCTCCTGCGCTCCAACGATTTCCCCCTGCCCGCGTGACGTCAGCCTCTCCACCGAGTCGTCCTCCCCGCGTGACGTCATACCCCTCCCCGCGTGCCCCCCCCCCCGCCCCGCACCCCCCTCAGAGGACCTGAGTTAAAACTCTCATAGCTATACTTTCTATGCTCGGAGTCGCCACAGGTCTCGCAAAGCGGACCCGGGGCAACGCACTTGTAGGCTATGTGCCCGTATGCCAAACACTTGAAGCATCGGGTGATGTTCAGGTATTCGGCCACTATGTGGGTGGTCCACTCGAGGTAGACCTTACCTCTTTCTGTCACTTGGTCGATCGCCGGAGCCGGAGCCTCGGCGATCCAATTTCTCTTCTTCCGCTGATTTTTGTAGAAGTGCCGTACGGTCAACTCCTTGTCCAGTCTCTCTCGTTCCTCCGGCGTTGGCGTGTCGAAATTTTTCGACAGAAGGTCCGCCCTGATCTCCTCGGACTTCGTGTCTGGCTCGACGTCGTAAATCATGATGGACGGCCTGAGCTTCTTGGGCTCTTCCGCCCGAAGCTTTACCCCACCAAGATCCGTGTTCCTAATTAAGTCGACGTCCTTCTGCGAGGCGACGCTCAATACAACCCTTTTACCACGAGTCTATCTCATCGACACCACCTTGAGCTGTGTCCTCACAGCTGCAAGGCCTTTCTTGAGTGCCTGTCTTATTTCCTCGTTGCCTCTGTCGTCAGGCTCCTACGGTCGCACAACTACCGCCAAAGGCGCTTTTCGCCTTAACGTGACTGGCCCGACGATGGCGCTTGCGCTTACGCACCACCTATCGAACCATCATATCTTCTTTTTCCAGCGGCAGACGTGTACGTCTGCCGTGGGATAGTAGTCTCCTTCTCCTTCCGGAGATCGTCTGTCGCCTTCCACGACATTTTTTCCAATCGGAGCACTTCGAGCTCCGTCCTTATCGCGTCCAGATGCCTTGTCGTCTCGTCTTGGTACGCCTCATATCGCGTCCTGACCCCCAACAGATTGGCCTCGGCCTTGATTCTCTCCGTCTTTTTAAATCTGGCCTCATGTTTCATGGTGTTGTATGCATGTTTTAGCGTAATACAGTTCGTCCTTTGCGCGCGCATCTCTGACTCGTAGTTGGCCACGCTGTCGAGAATGCGGCTGATTGCGGCCCTTGTGATCTTGTTGGTGTCTTTAAAGAGAAAGGCTTCCAGGCCTTCTCTTTCTGTCGAAAGATACACCTCCATTCTATACGAGCTGTCGTCACCTTCCCCTTCCAACCCGTCAACTTGTGTCCTTTTGCTGTGCTGCTCCACAGGAGTAGTCACCGTGTTCTCTACTCGTAGGGCCGGCGCAAGGAAGCCGCCATCCTCGACCCTGCAGTCTTCTTCCTTCTTCTTCGACTTGGGTCCCGCCCGTTTCTTTCTCTTTGGACCAGGTTTCCGTGGAGAGTCCCCGCATCCGGATGACTCGGCGGAATCGCTGATCATTACTAGCTCCTCGCGCGATCGCTTCACACTTCCTTGGGAGCGTCCTCCCTCGGAAGTGATCGACGCCGCGCTCGGGCTTCTCCTAAGTGCCTGTGCCCCTGTTTCAATGTCTCAATGCCTTCAGTTGTCTCCGTTAAATCCGTCTTAGTTGTTTTGGTTTTGTTTTGTTCCATTTCTGTTCCCACGATAGTGGTCGGTTATGAAAGTCCGCCCCGGCCTTCCGTCTTACTGGGGTAAGAGGGATTTGGTACTGCCGGGGTTCCCCCTGGTGCCCCGGAGTTGGCGGAGCTCAAGACTGGGCAAACCCCCCAGCCAAGGACCCCCTCAGCCGCCCGCAAAAGCTTGGGGTTGGGGATTTTTTATAGAGGTTATGCTCCTCGTAGCCCAGGCAGTTAACCCAAGGGCTACCCAGGGCTACGGTATGGTTGGCTCGGGTACCCCGCGTTCGCCAGTGCCCGTGCAATCCTCCACTGGGTGGCGGTACTGCCCCTGGGGGCCTACAAACGCTTGCGATCTTGAAGTCGGTCGACCCCATCAAACAGTCTGTGAAACAAGAGGTCTCTGGGGCCCTTAAAATAGCTCTTGACTCTGCGGCCGAGACTCGCGCCAAAAACAGCGAGCTCACTCATGAGAATCGTCGGACCTATGCGAACGCCATAACCAACTCCGCAAACTCAAGAATATCTATATTGGACCGCTACTTGACACAGCCAATCATTTCGCCGATTCCGAAGCAACGAAAGCAGCCGTATTTAAGGCTTTCAACCCCTTGGATGCAGGCATGAAAGTAGTCAACGTTAAAAGGGCAAGGGACGAGTGCGTTAGACTTGAAGTTCACTCAGTTCATCTAACTAAATTGAAGGACCTAACAGCACTCATGAATGCTGGGCTTAAGATCCGAGAAGATCGAGGCCTACGACCAAGGATGCTCGTTCGATTTGTCCCGACGGAAATGCGAGCTTCTGAACTCGCTAACCACATTATTGAAATGAATGCTCCCGAGGAATCGCCAGAGTCTGTCAAAATCATCCATGCTTTCGCCCCTCGCGAGAGGCGCCACACCCGTAATGTCGTCATCGAAGTCACCGCTACGTTACGCAACCTCCTGCTCAACCAAGGACGCATATATGCTGGCTGGAACTCTTTCCCTGTTGAAGATTACGTAAGGGTGCTTCAATGCTATCGATGTCTCAGCTTTGGCCACATCGCTGGTAAATGCTCGAGCAACCCACGGTGTGGGCAATGCGGAGGCAGCCATAAGATGCGCGAGTGCCCAAACTGGAAAAATCTGACTTGCTCCATCAACTGCAAACAGGCTAAGCTTGACGATAGACACTGAGCACTTGACGTAAAGAAATGTCCTATTCTCAAACGGCGCATTGAAGAGAAAGTTGGCCTGATCGGATATCACTAATGCCTCCCACACTGCCTTTCAGAGGTGCCAGTGACCATCTCAATTGCATCAAATCCTTTATCTCTCGCCAGCAGGCCCACATAATTCGTCTGTCCGAGACTTGGCTCAAGCCGGACATTCCACATAGCACGATCCAAATTCAAAACTTCAAGATCTTTAGGCGAGACAGGGTTGATCGTATGGTGGTGGCGTCGCTATCTACATACATCACTCCCTAAAGGCCAAAAAAGTCCATGCATCTTCAGGGATCTCATTAGACGGCGCTGAATTCCTCTTCGTTGAGGTGATTGAGAAATAAATGAGGTCCAGAAACGTGACTACTGCAAATTCAACGATGAGGCCTTCGTGCATAACCTCTCCTCAATTAATTGGACTCCCCTTTGCGAAAATTCTTCGATTGACTTCAAGGTATCTTTCCTGAACACTATAATAACGGAATGCCTCGATGAATTAGTCCCACTGAGATGCTTTACCCCGAAGCACCAATCGTCTCCCTGGCTGACAGACGACATCAGACAAGCCATGCACGACCGAGATAAAGCATGGAAATTTTTCGCAAACTCCAAAAGAGATGCCTGCAATAACTCCCGCGATCATACGAATATTCCACCATCCACAAGCTTCACATAAAATACAAAACCTTGAGGATCACCGTTCAGGCTAAAATCCGGAAGGCCAAACATGACTTCTATTCTCAAGCATTTGACAACATTAAAGACGCCGGAATGGCATGGAAGCCCCTACGTCAACTCGGACTTGTCCGCTCGAAAGGAGACGAAAACCTTCCTGTTATGTCCGTCGAAGAATTCAACAAATACTTCACCTCTTTCGGGTCATGCACCGTAGAAAGTACCGATGGTAGGCAACTTGACCACGAGAGGACCTTCAGCGATATCTCTCCAGCAACTTTCCTCAAGGCACTTCATCGTGCCTCGTCAGAAGCGCCTGGGGCAGAGGGCATTCCTTTAAGGGTCCTGCGCTCAGCTATGCCTTCGATTCTTCCCATTGTCAGTAGAAGGGCTAGGACGGTTCTAAGCCAAGGGAGGGCATCTCAGGGGGAGCGGGGCGGGCGGTGTCCAGCGCGGGGAAGCCAAGTGCGGGGGTACGGAGGGGGGGGGGGGGTGGACGCGCGTCACAGAGGGGCCTCTATGGAGGGGGGCGAGGGGGCATGTGGTCTGTGGAGAGACTGGCGGGAGGGAGAATCCGCCGTCGATGAGTGTGTGGTGTGTGTGTGTGTGTCCGTGTGCGTTTTGTAAAAGAGGTTTAGTGGGAAACGCCTTCGCACCGTAGCAAATAGTTTCTGTGTGTCGGGCTTTCATGGACTAAAAACCCCCGTTCCTCTGCGGCCTTACAAATTTTCCCGCGGGACGACCGCTAGGTATTACATCACGGAAGAGGCCTTAGCCGTAGCTCTTCCTGCAGTGTTGTCAGACGATCTTACATCCCCCGTTCCACTCGAGATGGTATGAGTGGTTTGGGCGTTCGGGTCGCTTATTTCATTTATCACTGCCCGGTCTTCCGGCGTCGCCTTCTTCCTCGCACGTTCTGCACGGCGCAACTCCTTTATTACTGCGGCAGCATAAGCCGATACCGCTGTCCATGCGGCTACTGACTTCAGCATCAACTCCATCAGGTTGTCCGGGGTGATGCGTGTCTCCAGCTGATCCTCGCCTATCGCGCGGGAGGCACTGAAACGTGGGCATTGGAACAATGCATGTTCAGGGTTCTCCTCGACTGCTACACATGCTGGGCAGTCCGGGGAATCTTCATACCTAAACTTATAGAGATAAGCCCGGAAACAGCCGTGTCCTGAGATCACTTGAGTGAGATAATAGTTGACCTCTCCATGTAGACGGTTCACCCATATATCCACCTTCGGGATTCGTCGGTGTGTCCACCTCCCCTTGGTAGAGGCATTCCATATCCTCTGCCGCTGGTCGAAACTGGTTGCTCTCGCTTCTGTCCTTGCATAACTGTGGTTTCTAGCTCCCTTCTACTGGCACATCGATCTACGCTCCTCGGCGAGCACCTCAATGGGCAGCATTCCCGCGATAACGTTGATAGGGTCCTCAGAGATAGTGCGAAATTCACAGGCTACCCTCAAGGCGCTGACGCGATACGTCGCTGCAGCCTTCCTGCGGTACTCCTGGATTTTCAGTGCATCAGCCCATATGGGTATGCCATAGGTCGTCACTGATGAAAGTAGTTTCCTCCTCTTCTGTCTGGGGCCATCGACATCAGGCATGAGCCGCGCCAGTGTGGTAGCCATCCCAGCGGCCTTTCTGCTGATCTTCTCGGTTTGCTCTATAAAGTTCAGCCTCGCGTCGAGAATCACACCCAGGTACCGAATGAACGGTTGGGATGTGATTTCGACGTTTCCAACCCTGAGCGTCACCGTTTCCATCACCGTCCTGCTGGATACGAAGAGTACTTCTGTTTTGTGGGCTGCAAGCAGCAGTCCAACAGAAGACATCCATGCCTTTATCTTGGCGAAAGCTTCGCCGCAGAGTGCGTCGATTTGCTCCAGGAATTTTGCGATGGCAATCAGCGCTGCGTCTTCTGCGAACGCTACGATGGACACTTCTTTCGGCAATTGTGATAGCAGCAGATGATGATCCACACAATCTTTCGGAAATTGTGATAGCAGCAGTGATAGTACATGATCATCTACAGAAGCGGTCCAAGTACAGAGCCCTGAGGAACTCCTCCAATCACTCTATACGTCTTCGGTCTATCCTCTGTGTCGTACATAAGCCACCTATTACACAGGTAACTCGCAACTATTCTCCGTAGGTACGATGGTACACCTAATATTTTGAGGGTATCCATGATACACTTCCATGTCGCCGAGTTAAAAGCGTTTTTGACGTTGAAAGCAACATCTGTGCAGTACTTCTTGGACCCTCTTGTCCATCGTTTCCCCGCAGTCGACCCCTGCGCCTGCTTCACCACTGTGTTAATGGCATCCAGAGTAGAGCGCTCCTTTTTGAAGCCAAACTGGCCCTCCGCCAGTAGAGGGTCCACGACCTTCTCAACCCTGTTATGGATGATGCGCTCGAAGATATTTCCGGCGGTATTCAGCATACAGAGTGGACGATAGGATGAAGGTACGTTCGGTGGCTTCTTCCCTTTTGGGAGTAGCACTACCTTCTGCCACTTCCACCTGTCCGGGAAGATCACTTCCCTGAGACACGCATTGGAGATGCCCAGGAATATTGCCGGTGCCAACTTTATCGCTGCCTTGAGTGCGATGTTGGGTATCCCATCCATGCCAGGGGCTTTATTGTTGCCCACCCTTGCAATCGCCGCAAGAAGCTCTTCTTCAGTAATGGTTGGGATGTCCTCATCGACGTCCTCGTCGAGCTGGTACTTCTCCTCGGGTTGCTCAGGGAACAGATGTGTAACAATCTTTTAGAGCAGGGCTGCGTCCACAGGCGATGGCATTGGCTGGCTTTTCAGCCAAGTCATTACTACTTTGTACGGCCTGCCTCAGGGAGCATATTCCACCTCGCTGAGCAGTTTGCCCCGGCTTTCAGCTTTACTCTACTTGATAGCCTTTTTAAGCTTCAAGCGCGCCTTCCTGTGCTGTTCTTCCAAATCGGGGAACGAGCGTTTGCCTCGAGCTCGTTGCGCTAGGCGGCGAGTTCGATGACACCCCTTTCGAAGGCCGGCAATTTGTTCGCTCCACCAGTGTACGATGTACACTGGTGCAAACCATTTGCGCAAGAAGATGTACGCGTTCGAAATCATTTCCATCTGACTAGCCGCTATAGAGGCCCTGCCCATGCCAGCTGTAAATTGAATTACAAACAGTAATTTTTTATTCCAGTAGTTTTCCGCGATTTATCCGGTTATGATACACATTTTATAATCAAGGAAGTAGTTACAGCGTTGAAAGGAAGAACCAATGTGCTTCCAATCACAAAGGAGAAATACATCTCCTTTCCGAAGCATGTTGGAATTACAGACGATTCAAAACACAAGATCCAATTGCGCTTTATCGACTCATACAAATTCCTCAACACCAGTCTCGACACATTAACATCATTCTTGACCGAGGACAAACTCAACATTTTACGCACGCAATTCCCAATTCTCTCGGCAGACGATTTCAATTTGCTGACGCGAAAATGGGTCTTCCCTTATGAATATACTGATGCCGTGACCAAGCTAGACGACACTTGCCTACCACCACGTGACGCATTTTACAGTTCCCTGACAGATGTTACAGTATGTGAGAGCGAGTACGCACATGCTGAGAAAGTTTGGGAGCGATTCTCCATTCGAACGCTGGGTGACTATAGCAATTTGTAATTGAAGACAGATGTCTTGTTATTAGCCGGTATTTTCGAAAACTTTTGAAATACCCGCGTTGAGAGCCATGGCCTAGATCCCGCGTATTACTGCACATTCCCCGGATATACTTGGGATGCAATGCTAAACACTCGAATGTCGAGTTTGAATTACTAACTGACATCGATATGGTTTTATTCGTTGAGCGGGGTATACGCGGTGGTCTTAGTCAATTCTCAAACCGATATATGCACATGCTAATAACAAGTACATGGAGTCGTTTGATCCATCGAAAACCTCATCATACTTGATGTATTTTGACGTCAACAATTTGTACGAATGGGCAATGTGTCAACCCTCTCCATTTGCAGATTTTCGATGGGTCAACGACGTGACCAATTTTTAGCCATCTTCCATCGCGCTAGACTCACCTATGGGCTACATCCTTGAAGTCGACTTGGAATATGCGTAATCTTTACATGATGCGCGCAAAGACCTGCCGTTTTGTCCAATACATGAAAAACTGCCGGGTTAGCAGGGGGTAAAGCTCTTAGTAACCGTATGCGATAAAAAGCGCTGCATCATACACTACCGGAGTTTACAACAGTGCTTACGCGATGGACTTTGCCTCATGAAAATCCATAGAGTCCTACAGTTTATACAATCCCCATGGCTGCGTTTGCATATTGAGTTAAATACCCAGTTTCGAACGCTTGCCAAAAACGATTTCGATAAGAATTTATTCAAATTAATGAATGATGCGGTCTTTGGCAAAGCGATGGAGAATGTGCGCAATCATGTAGATGTAAAGCTTTTAACAAAATAAGAGGGCAGGTATGGCGCACAGGCAATGATTGCGAAGCCAAACTTCCACAGCCGAAGTTTTTTTTTCGGAAAACCTCGTTGCCGTGGAATTGCGCAATCTCTAGGCCTCTAGATCGGCTTGTTGAATAGACATATCACTATTCAACAAGCCGATATATGTGGGTATGTGCATACTCGACATATCCAAAACGTGCTTGTATGGATTTCATCACGAGTATATGGGACCTCTGTATCGAGATAAATGTAATTGTATATTTACGAAGAAATTCTCCCCCGATACGTACTAGCTTTGAAGATTACAACGTAATCGAAAAAATGTTCTCACGCTTACTCATTTAGGAAACGTTTCATCTCTATTTCTTTTATGGACTATACTTATTAGAATAATGATAGTCATGATAAAAGTGTTTGAAACAAAGAGATTTCTTACACCACGCACAAGTGATAATATCTGCTTCGCCGTATATATAGCATGACGGAACATTTTGTGAAAAGCAAAATTCTACCGGAATTTCGAAGTTTGGTGGTCTTTCTTCTTCGTAACCGCTTTTGTACGACGCATATTTGAAAAGGTTTGTAAACCGTGGAGAAGAAAACTAGTTGTGTGTAAGAGATTGTAACTTGACAATATTGTCTCTCAAATGCAGATCGACGTCGTAATTGTATAATAATACTGCGTCAGAAAAGTATTTGACGAAGTTTTTCCATACACGGAAGCCATAATCATTAACGGGCTGTATCATTCCAGTTGTACCTTGCAGGAATCACTAATTAACATATGAACTAATTGTTTACAGAACTAATGAAACTGGTGCAATATATTTACCTGCTGGAATGGTTAAAGCTTTAATATCTTTTCCTTACATATCCATTTCCTTAAAGAGGGAGGTCTGGTTAGAATTTTCAAAAAATCGATTTTTTCATTTTCTAAAAGTATAATATCTTACGAGTATTTTCCGACTAATTGATTGTAAATCAGACCATTATTCGCCGGAATACGTAACTTTGAAGGACGCCGTGTTTGAGCCATATCAAGAGACGCGGTAGCGTCTTGACGCCAAGTAATAAAAAAAAATTCGACGCCACTAACGTCGCCACCGATTTCGACGCTACTGACCGACTGACGACACGCCGCGACTCTTTATACAGTAAGATGGGCTTTTAGCAGACGACTTTTAACTTTCGATCGACATTACGCGAAAACGCGGCGACAAATCGAAAATCTAATGACATTTTACCAATGGAATGTGATTTTTTCCTATCGATTTTGTTTGGGTCATTTTTCGACCCGTGTACTCAATCCCCTTGATCTCATAATATTCACCGAATTTCCGACCGAATTCACGACAAGAAATTTTTCCACCCTCGGGGGGTTTTCCGAATCGAATAAAATCTTTCGGCCATGTCATAAACATGAAACATACGCCCTTATTAGGGTTGATTAACATTTGCCTGTCAACATCCGCATTTGAGGCGCTCTGCGCAGCCGCGAGAACGCCACATCTGGGCGAACGCAGCGCCTCCGAGTAGCATCGCCTGCTATTAACTTTTTCATTTCAATGTTTACCGTGATCTGACAGCTTAACCCCTAAATAGGGTTAGGCTGTGCAAAGTTAAAAAAAGTTAAAGTGCAAAGTTAAAAAAAAAAGAAATTGCCCTTTTTAGGGCCTGTTAAGTTGACGACGGTTGTGACCTCAAAAAAAAAAACAAACGGCTCTTTTCAGAGGAAAAATAAATTTGACGAAGGTATTTCAAATCGCAAATTCGGACCTCAGATAATTCTCTGACATGGACACAAGCAACAATCGACTTACGTGATAACGGAGAAAATAAAGGCCAACCACATGAAATCGCCTAGCATCGGATACAGGTAAGAAAAACCAGATACTGGAAAGTGAAGATGAAGAATAAAGATCAATTCCCTTCCTTGTGCGATACAAAGAACCTTGTATTTTCATTATATGAAGAATTATTCGCGACCATCGAAAGAGTCTTGCGGTATGGATAAGTGCAAGAGTCGAAAGTATCAAGATTTTCCAAGCTTCGAACCGTCCCACGTGTCGCAGTCACAGTGACCTACAGCACTGACAAGCTCGAGGTGGAGGCATTTGCGACCTCAAAGAACAATGCGAAGCACGTTTAGGGCCAGGTGATGTTTGACGAAAGCGTGAGAATTACGAGCTTCAAAAGCCACATGACCTGATTACCAGCGATGCCCTATAAACTGCGATCGACGTCACCGAGCACATGGTGAATCTCAACACGCTGGACTGAACTGTCGATAGCGGTCTGCGAGTCAGTCAGCAGAGCGAAGAACCTCTATCCCAGTCTGGGAAATTACAGCGGTACAATGAGAACCCCCATGACAATGAAGCCCAACGCGACACTCGGTAATGCTTCTCTGATTTTGGAAAGTAGCTATGAGCCACTCCTCAGGTTAGCCGCAGTTGATTTATATTCATAATATCGAAAATCAATTCGATACACTAAATTGAGCAAAAAGCCAAAAATATGAATTGTGGTATTTCTACCACAATTCATATTTTTGGCTTTCGATAAATTGATAAATTGCAAGAAATAAAAAAATGTTTCAGGTATCGAGAAGCTGCAAAGATGAATTTGGCATCAACCATAGGCAATGAAAATTACCTTACACTAAACAGCACAGGATTCCAAAAATCTGGATGTCGTTGGGCTGCCCGCAACAAATGAAAAATGATTTCAGGCGTCGAAAAGAGGCAAAAGAATTCATATAGCCTCGCAAGTAAAGCAGACAATAAGTGCCTGCTCAATATTACATTTGGGATCGTTGGTAACTTTCGACGATGCAGCATCCGGAAACGCGATAGAAAACTCGTCGGTCCAGCACCATGGATGTCTGGTTCAGTGTGTGAGCCAGAGTTGGGCGTTATTCTATTTATAAATACGAATACTCCTGTCATTTACATCCTGATTTTCATGGTATTTATTCATAATTTACTTATTTGAATTCACATGCATGCATACAAATACAATTATCGTCACAAATATTCTGAACATACAAATAAGTTCACATCAAAATCTGTGAATGCAAATGTATTCACAAAAAATTGTAAATACAAAAAAATTCACAATGATTAGATTAAAATTTGCACCAAAAGTGAGTTCGTACGTATTTTAAGAGAAAACATTGCCTCGAGCCAAAGAAATTTTGGCACAAAACTTTTTGTGCGAGAATTTCTTTGCCTCAACACAATGTTTTCTCTCAAAATACGTAAGAACTCACTTGTGGTGTAAATTTTAATATAATTGTCGTGAATTCGATTTTAATTTTCTTCAACTTGAGGAAATTCACAACTCAAATTTCATATTTATAATGTAATATTTAAAACTCACAACTTTTTTTGCAAAAATTTCTTTGCCTGGACGCAATGTTTTCTCTCAAAATACGTAAGAACTGATGGTTGGTGTAAATGTTTATCTAATCATTATGAATTTGATTTTAATTTGTCTTAAATACGAAAAAAATCACAACTTATTTTGTGAATTTTTTTGTATTTACAATTTTTTGTGAATACATTCGCATTCACAGATTTTGATGTGAATTTTTTTAATTCACAGGATTTCTTGTAAATATTCACATTTTTTGTGAATATTCATAATTTGTTGTGCGAATTGATTTGTATGTTCATAATATTTGTGAATACAATTGTATTTGTATGCATGCATGCGAATATAAATAAGTAAAGTATGAATAAATTTGTATTTATATTCACATGAAAATCACGATGTAAATAAATTCGTATTCGTATTTATAAATAGAATTACGCCCAATTCTGGTGTGAGCGATGTTTCGTCGCATCTCTACAGAAAGTTTTGTTGACTCCGGTGATGAGATGCTTTGAGTTTGAGGTATCGAAGAACAAAAATATTAATTTTCTCTTGATCCGTCACATGAAAAATGTAAATGGGTACTATTTTCCTGATATTCGTTTAACACGTAAATAAAAGAATGCAACTCGTGCTGGATTTTCAAAATTTTATACTTTTGTAGGTTTTCTCCTGCTGCAACAAACGAACCCAAACAAACATGGAAATGGTATATTAAAATGTCAAACATTAAGCAGTAACATTGCGGTGGAAAGATTTTCCAAAGTGTATATTTAATTTTATTTTTTAAATTATACGTTGAATATTCAACAAATAACTAATTTTTGTCTATAAACGAGTAAAAATACAATCCCAATTTACTGATAAAATTTGAAGCCATGTTACCGATTTTAACGAACAATTACGTCTCTGAAAATCGTTTCATTTATACGGCGCTTCATGGAGATGACACTCTGTCAACATAGAAGAATTTGTGTAGCTGCGACTTCTTAGAGAAATGTAAAAATGTCTAAATCTACAAATATGCACGAACTTTGTCATTTCATCGTTAGATATCATTTTTAATAAGTGCCACGGTAATGTAGCAATGATCCAGAAGGGCGTTCCTAATGCCCTCACAAAATATGGGCCTCTGTAAAAGGAATACCTTAAAGAGTAACGCCCGTCCAGGGTCCCGAAAAATAGGAATAACTTAAGGAGTTTAGGGACAAATGGTGACGTGTTACCGATTGATTCAAATTTATACAGTAAATTCATCGTCACGTACTGAATGCACCCTCCAAATTTTAAATCGTTCGTCTACACCGTTTCTATCAAACTGACAAGTGAAAGAAAAAAAAAGCACTTTTCAACGTAGGAAGATGTCTGCGCGTATCGCTGAATGGCAGTTTTGCGCACGAAATAGTGCGAAAAAATGTTAAAAATGTTATGAAAAATTGTCAAATCACTCAGTACATTAGGGTCATAATGTACATTAGGATCATAATGTGAAATGCCCTATGTTAAAAAGTGTTTTTCCAATTCAATTTTTTTAAACGGTGTAGACGATCGTTTTCCAATTTGTAGGGTGCATTCAGTATATGAAAAAGAATTTACTGTACAAATTTGAAAATCAAATGATAACACCACCAATTATCCCCACACGTGCAAAAAAATGTGCATGTTGCTGTTGAAAGTACGTCTTCTTCACCTTCTACGAAGACCCTCCACTTCTACCGCGACTGCCCCGTCCACGCCAGTGGCCGCGACGACCTCCAGGGCGTGCCGCCTGGCTATGCCGCCGCATGAAATGCATGGCAGCGAACATGTTTAGCTGAGCGATAATACTCAGCGTACGCTCCGCTTGCACGCGCCTCCCAGCACGATTTCCTCGACCTGCAATATGCAAAACATTATTTTCTAAGATATTCATGAAATTAGAAAAACATGATTTATAACTAAGAATTCGCAATGAGGTCGATTTCCTCGACCTGCAGTATGCAAAACATTATTTTCTAAGATATTCATGAAATTAGAAAAATATGATTTATAACTAAGAATTCGCAATGAGGTTGTTGTATGTAAAGCCTTAAAATTCAAAATATGAATTTTTCTCATCATACAACGTCATGGTATAGTTTTAGGTATTAGGAAGGCAAAAATATCGACCATTGATCAACCGCAGGCATTAAAATCTATAGGGACTGGGGCCAAAAAATATGGACTTCTCTTCCATCGATTAGAGATAATGAAATTTTTATAGGATTTGGCATTAGAGAGCCAAAAATACATTTTTCTCGAATGAATAGAAAACAATCATTAACTCATAACTTTAGGGACCTTGGAGGGATGAATTTCTTCGCAGCGAACCGGAAGATTAAAACATTCATATCATAAGATGCAGCGGAGCCAATCTATATATTTTTTTAGATCAACCAAAGACAATAAAGCATGTATTTCATTAGGGGCCACAAACTCTTTTTACCCTGAACAGGGATAGAACATTTTTATATTAAGTTATAGGAAGTTGAAAAAAGGGATGCGCTTTACGCTGAACACAAGCAGTAAAAAATTCATGTCGGTAGGTATCTGAGGGCCTGAAATATGCATTTTTCTGATGTAAACCGAAGGCAATAAAGAATTTAATACATTTTAGCCATGACACGCCGAAGATATGAACTTATTTTCCATAGAAAATACGCAGTGAAGGATTTGTTGTAAGGAACTTAAAAAAAAACTTGGATTTCCTGCTGCGATCAGACACAATAACAAATTTTTTTCTTTAGTATAGTGAAGCTATACGCAATACCAAAAGTCTGTCTTTAGTTTGGCAGCAAACAGGTAAACATTTATATTCGGGTATCTAAATGCACAGAAAGGAATTCTGTCATCGCAAAGGACTAGAATAAATAGATTATAACCTTCGGTATCGGTAAGTAGAAAAATCCGGTATTTTGGTATTAAATAGCCAAGAAAACAGATTTTCATCCAAACTGTCTAAGGTTTTGAAAAATTAAACATTGTCAAATTGTTGTTGACGTATTTTATTTTCGGGACTTACGTCTATCTTTTTCTTCGTGCACTGGCTGATCCGGTGGTGCAGGAGCGGGTGAAGTGTCCATCGCATCTCCATCGTCTCCTCGTACTCGTTCCGATTCCTGGCGTTCTTGGGAGTCGTTGTCACTCATGATCTAAAGAATAGAATGATTAATTGAAATATTTGAAAACAACTATTTCAAATTTCTAAAATAAAAACAAATGTTGGAGGCTACTTACTTTTTCACGGTTCGACGGTTCAACCACGTACAATTGTACTTCCCATGTGTGTGATTTCAAACACTGATAGGGAGGCGCGGAATTTGTCCATTGGCTATGCTAGAGTGCCTACTCGTTGCATTGGCTACAGTAGGCCACCTATCGGGCGGCACATCCGTATTCGAGTGCAAAGACAGTGTTACCAATCGTATTATAATTTATAGTCAGCCAGAGACTTTTCAGTATTACATGTAAACGGTTTGGCCAGATAATAATAGCAATGGGATTGTAAATAGTGGGTAAAAAGAATGAACAAATAAAATTTGCAAAATAACGTTTACAAAAATTGCACCGACTTAAAGGTAATGGGAAAGATACCCATGACCAGAATGGAGGCAGGCAGAAAGTTCTTCTGCGCCTGCGCAACAAACGTAAGCGCAAGGCACACATTTCGAATTTCGACATCCAAAACATTTGACGGTTAATATTTTGTTTTTATAACTAAAAGTGATGAACCGCGTGGTGGGATTACTCACCCAGTGTATTGTACCCTGTTGCACCGCAGAATACCTTTCTCGTCCGGGAAAAGTGCACTTCTATTTTTCATACGTACCTCTAAGATTGTTGGCATCATTGTAATTATGTTATTTCTGGTATCATAATAAAAAATGTTACACGTGTTGGTGGATTGTATATGTATATAACCCGCCAATGAACGCCACCACCATATATTATTTATATATATACATGGTCGCCGCGCGCAGGCGTGTAAGTTTCTTAGATGATGAGTAGCGCTGTGAGTGGCAGAGTGTGACACTAATAAATCTGAACACTTCGTAAGGCTAAATACTGAGCGGTAGTTCTCCCTTCTGTCTCTGCCTCAATCAGGGGTACGAAAATGCCCGCTATTTTCGCTATGCGAAATATCCGGATTTAATAGTGTCACACTCTGCCACTCAGGACGCTAGTTATCACGAAACGTGCATCCTCGCGCGCTGGGGTCACACACACACACACACACACACACACACACACACACACACACACACACACACACACACACACACACACGCACACGCACGCACGCACGCACACACACACACACACACACGCACACACACACACAGCGCTCGAGCATGCACGTTTCATACATGATAAGTAGCGCCATGAGTGGCAGAATGTGACACTAATAAATTCGGATATTTCGTCCCTTGACACTGAGAAAATGAGGATTCACAGCACCGTAATAAGATTATGTATTGTTTAATCGCAAAAGTGTGTGATAATCAAGCACACTAAATATTAGGCAGTGCAAATATGGGAAATAGAAAAAGTGGTAGTTGGCAAAAGTGCTACCTACCTTATCCATATCCGGTAATTATGCTCGGGGACCTCAAATTACTTGATCAGAAAAATTACCGAGGACTATTGTTTGTTCTTAATAACCAGGAATAATTATTTACTATTACTTCGAGATCTATGTTCATAAATAATAAGTTCCTCAACATTTTTAGGAAAAGACAAAGTACAGAAGAATATTTTTCAAATAAAATAATTTGTTAGATCGGGAAGATATTACAGTTTCTGATATTTTCAGATTATGGACCGGTTCAGTACACACTTTGCCTTTCCAGCGAAATTTTAACTCGGCTTCCCATTTGCGACGCAATTCTTCGCCCTGCGGAACTTTAAACACTTTCCGCTGTTGTTCTTAACTAGTTAGACGTAGCTAGAGGCCGGAAAAAGAAAAGAATTTTCATGATTTTTTTTGGAATAACGTGTACAGGTTTTCATTGGATATATTGGACTAACTTCGCAGCGGTGCTTAGCACGTGGTGTCGCATCATGATATTGCACGAACAGAATTGTTAGTGTAGTGGCAAGCCTGGCAGTGCAAGAGACCTCGTCGCCATTGGTGGAATTCGCGTGTTTTGAGATATTTAATGCTTCAGAAATTGTGCCGCGGATTTACGGTGTTTATAAGTTTGATAAGTTTATAAATAATTGTTTGCAAAGTAAGTCAGATATATCTTTCACTTTCATATCCGGTTAATTAAATATGATCAGTGCGGTATAAGGCAATGAAATTTGCGAGACTTTATCAAGCGTATTTTTTTCTATTGTTGTAGCCGCGTCGTGAAGAAAGCATCCGTGAGTCTTGGATCGGGAAGAACGATCTTTTCATAGTGGCAAAGTCTTCGGAGGATATTCTGTATCATTTTCTTCCATCATTGTAGGACGGGTCTTCAACCAGCGACTTTTGTCTCGTGAGGAACGACTTTCCCCGGAGAATTCATCGAAGGATATTACTTTCCTGTGAGTATCATTTATTGATGTAAAATGCCTTCCGCGAAATTAATAGCATGTCATACTTCCCGTCGGTAAAATTTCTACAGCCAAGTATTCTCTTAGGCGTATGACTTTTGGGACGAAAGAAAGAAAGTCGATGTTCGCCTTTCAACAAAGCAGAACAAATTTATTTCTAAAAACGAACTTTGTTGCTCTGCTGATATATCTTTTAACACTTTTGGGGGCAAGTTACAGTCTGCTTTGAAGACTTTACTATCCAATTTTTGTTCGAACTATTTTAATTAGTGTATAATCACCCACCTTTTATGTCCAAACATTATGGGTGCATCACAAAATAATGTCAACAAGTTTGGCCCAGGTTGTTTTATAAATGCTCATAAGTGTTCAAAAGAATAATGTATAGTGTCGTGCAGGTGATTCGATTGCCTTGCGTCAGTCATTATAACTGTGTGTAAAGTGACTGCAAAGCTGCACTTTGCAGTGTATCTCTGTGGTTTGCAAGAGACGAAAGCTCTATGCAGATACTTTTGCGTTGTAAACAAATTTCTACCCTGCGTAACCCAAAGAAACTTTGTTTGGATATAAAAATTGGGAAAATACTATCTCTCGCTGTACTGATAATAGTGTCCATGCGAAGAAGTACAAGTAATGGAAACAGTGTTTCATTAGACTTTCTCCACAGTACTATTCATGTGAAAAACTATGGCTAACATTTTATAACTTTTTTAGAGATATTAGATGAATCATCAGAAGATTTCTCTTGCCGCTGAACAACATGACAAGTTTGAAAAGCTGTGACAAATCAAATGACTTGCCCAACTGCTTATCAAACTTGTCATTTTATTCAGCGGCAATCTGGTGATTCACTGAATCCCTCTAAAGAACGTTATAGAATGTTACTCAGAATTTTTCACATGGACAGTACTATGGAGAAAGTCCAACGAATGATTGCTTCCATCACTTGAAGTTCTTCATATGGACATTACTGCAAGTACAGTAAAAGGTGAGTTATCCCAAAATGTTATTTGCAAACAAAGTTTCTTTGGTGTGAACAGTATACAAATTTGATTGCGGCACGAGAGTATTTGAAAAGAGCTTGCGTCTCTTGCAAAGCGCATAGAGCACACTGTGAAATGCACCTTTCACAGTCACTGTACACAGAGTTATAAGCGCTGACCCAAGGCAATGTTTTTATTTTTACGACATTAAATGCAATTTTTTAAAAACAATTATGACTATTTATGAGAAACTGATGCCGATCGCGTTCACATTTTTCTATAATGCATCCGCAATGTTTATGCCTAGAAGGTGGGAAATTATTGAGCAGTTTAAATGCTTTGAACAAAAATTGGATTGTGAGACCCTAAGAGGAGGGAACCGGAACTCGACTACAAAAATATTTCAAGTACAATCTAGCTATATCCATTTATATCTTCCATTTCTACGTTAAAATTATTATGTACTCTTCTTTTTGTAGTTGGGATCGTAAATGTCTAACACGATTGCAAAAACGTTTGAAAGATTTTCACAGTCTGGACCGACCAAAAAATTTTTTAGAAGGAGCATCTAAGCTCACTTCACTATAGAAGAAGCATTTAAGAATAATTTATTTTTGTCGCTTCCAACGATGCAAACTTCAACGTAATCGAGTTATTACACTCTACTCACAAAATTGGAAAAACAAAAAAAATTATTGAAATTTTTTAGTGATATTTCAATTGTTCTGCTTTCGCGAAAAATCATCATAAGATAAAGTTTGAAAGAGAATTTCAAAGCTTGAAATCGCTAGTTTTTAAGCTTTTATTTAACAAATTGTTAGTCCTTTTGTTGTTAATATATCAAAAGAAACGCGGCAAAGAAAAATATTCGATTCTTTTTTCTCGAAAAAGTCTACGACAAACAATAATTTGTTTGATTAATGATTCAATCAGACCTATTTTCCTCGGATCGCCTTCTTTATTTTCAGCTTTGCAACTAGTCTGTATGATGATTTGCAGCAAATTCATGGGCAATCGAAGTCAAAATGACGGTTTTGACTTTAATAATCGATAACTCGTGGACCGATCCTCTTTTATTTTTTCTTTTAATTTCACAATTTCATCTTTTGAGTTTTCTTTTAATTTGACAATTTTTTATTGGGCGGATTTAAGCTATAAAAATCATTTAGGGGTCATCAATCATCTACAATAAATTTGCAAAATGTTAGTTTGGATAATAATGGAAATAAGACGAAGAAAACAACTTTCGCTGCATTCCAACGATACAAACTTCAAGCCTGTAAATTTGAAGGGCGGCTTCGGAAAGCTAAAAGTATGCCCTTCAAGGTGAAAAAATCAACTTTTAATAAATAAAAATCTGTGAGATAGGCACGGAAGAAAACGTCAACAATTGCGTTTATTTCTTCAATCACAAAAGTTACGACATCTTTACCAGGGGTAGTTTACAAAAGCTAGCGCCCTAGGCCTGACAAAAATAGCGTCCCCTTTATGCCTAAGATCGGTATGGGTAGAAGAAAGGAGGGGGCGCGCGTGCTTACAGATGTTGCCGACGCATGGCGCCCCCTTTTGCCGCGGCGCCCCAGGCCCGGGCCTGGCGGGCCTAGTGTATAAACCACCTCTGATCTTTACGGATAACTATCGCGACTATTATGCTTAGGCAATGTTTCCAAATTGGTAGCGTCCACAAAAAGTATGCTACGTTGTTCCGATTTTTTTTCCGTTGTCCGAATGATGAAAGTTTTGGATTTGGAAAACATTTAAGATAAGTCATTAGAGTTTTAGACGACGATTATTTCGTTTAGTAGGTGGAAAAAATTATTTTTCGACATTTACGGGTATTTTCGCTCATGCAAAGTCAAAAGTTGTAGAAATAAAAAAATTAAACTTCTTTTTTCAATCAAAAACTTTTCCTTATTTTTAAAAGTATACTTTTATTCGTTTGTCTATTGGTCATTGACAAATATATATATTGTCAATGATAAATATTGATAAATATTGAACATTGATAAATATATCCTCGCAAAGTAAAAAAATTCCATATTTTAACGTTTTTTTTATTTTGAAAATTTAACTGGATGTTGCAAGTTATAACCCCTCTATGTTTTCTATGTTTTTTTTTAATTCGAAATTAATCTTGTGATAAACTAGAATATTGTGAATTTTTTGGAAAAAAAATTATCTAAAAAGATAAAAAATGGTGTATTAATTTCTTTAGAAAAAATGAATAGTACTAAAAAGTGGTGATTTATTTTAAAAAGCTTGAATATACCAATATACCAATTCAGCAAAAGAGAAATTTCGTATTAAAAAGATTTGGAAATACAGGAGTTGTTTTAAACTTAAAAAATACAGTTCTTTTTCCAAACAAAAAACAAGTTAAACAATAGAATTTATAACATTCAGAAGATATATTGTTTATTTTCGAATGAAAAATTTATAAACAAATAATATTACACTTTCAAAGACAAAAACAAAAATACCATAAAACAAATTATTACACAGAGTTTTAAAACAATCGAAATGTTTTTTTTCGTTCTCCAAACTGCCACGTTTCTTCAGTAAAAATACCGCGTTTGCGGTATTTTTAAAAATTACTGAGAGGCATAAAATATACCGCACTTGACTATTACAACCGCGGTCGAGAAGAAATTAAAAAAGAATTGTTCAAACTATTATTTTTGCATTTCTTCTTGACCACGGTTTCTCGATTACTTTCACCGTTAGTATTTTCAGCGCGTAAGCAGCAATCAAATTTGTCGAGAGGTATAACAATTTTCGCACCTGCCGATCGCAACCGTGGTCGAGAACAAACGCAAAGAAATGTTTAAACAATTATCTGGATTGTTCTTCAATTTCTCCGCGCCTTTTGCGATACCTGGTTACATTCATGTGACTAGAAGTTTGTTCCATGAAGAGATTGCATACTTATGTACTTTACTCCCGCGTCACCGGCCCCCACCGTCCACCTCTCGCAACTACAAGGCTCTCACCTTATGGTATGGAAAAACATTCGCAAAAGTTCAAGTTCATTCAAGTTCTCACCTTATGGTATGGAAAAACATTCGCAAAAATCGAAGTGAGTTATCATAGAGAAGGTCAGAATATTCTATACGAGTTTCCTTGTTTTGGCGGAACCCCACTTATAAGGGGTTGAATGCACCTTTGAAAACTGTTCTTGCCCATAATGATCGGGGCGAGATTAAAATAAAATTATAATGTCAAATATGTATTGTATTCTTCGACTATCAGACATTCATGATGATAACGATAAATATGAAAACAAGTTGATGTTTTTAATGTTCTCGTTCGCGTTCCTATGAAGATTTCCGTCGCATGGGAATGATACTGAAGTTTGCATCGTAGGAACGCAACGGATGTTTCGTAGCCCAATTTTTTTCGGCACGTTTAGCCTAAAAAAAACGAATTATTGCTTAAATACACCCAAATTCTTATTATATTTGTCATTAAGATCATGAATTACGAATAGTCGACGAATACAATGTTGTTTGCATTTTCATTTTTTCTTCATCTCGCTATAACAAAAAAGCTATAACCAAATATATAGCAGCTATAACAAAAAAAAAGGTTTTAGGGTGTGCTCAATCCCTTATAAGTGCGGTTCTGCAAAAACGAGAAAGTTCGTATCGAATATTTTGGCTCACTTCACTTTCATTGTAACTCACTTCAAGTTCTGCGAATGTTTTTCCATACCAGAAGGTGAGAACCATGATTGTTTCAGAGTGAAGCGATGTAGTTTATATGAGTTTATATGAAGCGAGTAGTTTATATGAGTGTGCAATCTCTTCATAGAACGAACTTATGTTGACATAAATGTAACAGTGTATGGCAAGAAGCTAGCTGATTATACGTCGTCATTGACCAAAAAATCGACCGGCTGTAGTACCGTTGAAGTTACTATCGTCACAATGCAACAGAAGTATTTCATTATTTTGTTTCTTCTCCATTTTCTCTATTAAACATTTTTTATAGAATCAGGTTGTAGGTCTCCAATGAGGATCTTAAAAAAATGTTTGTCGTAGCTTTGGATCTGTCAAAAAAATTAGGGATGAGAAATCAATTATTTTCGCTGCGTTCCAACGATGTAAACTTCCACATCATGGGCCGTATTAACCCCTCAGTTGTGATAGATCGGAAAAAATACTTATCCGTTGCTTTCCAACCTGTACACGGTATGCAAATTTACATCCAAATCGGACGAAAATTCTTAAATATATAGAATTTAGAATTGCATTTTTGCAAAAAGCAGGTAGTACAATGTTGACGTGTACGTGAATCACACCAGCCATTTTTCATTGTTTGCGTGCTCAATTGCGTACTTTTCGTGTCGTCCGCTAGATCTTTGTTTTGTCTCGTGTGCAAACTCAATCTGTGCGGTTGCTAGGATATGATTCGTCTCTTGTACGAACTCAACCCGATTTTTGGCGATCGACTATGTCTGACCTCGTGTGTCAGGTCAGTCGACTTTTCTCTCAATTTTGCCTACTTTGATGTTCATTTCCTCTAGATTGAGGTATGATTTCATTTTCGCTGTCCGACGAAAAAGACGCACTACTGGGAGAACGCTGTCGCGTCTTCTTCTTTTGGATCTTTTTTTAGTTTTTTTTTTTTTTATCAAACTCTGTTCCTCCTCTTCATAACTACGTAATCGCTTATTCTTTGAAGATTCCATGTCTATCACGAATTGTTTTTCGTGAATATTAGACAGTTAATAACTTTTTTCTTTGGTACGTATGTAAAATACGTGTGGCGACTTTTGCACTAGAAGAAACAATGAAATATCGAGTACACGAGGGAGTGAAGGAAAACGTTTTCAATCAAATTAAAACTAGTGGCGATATCGTACGAGGAGAGGCGTACTACCTTGTAATCTCGAAGAACGAGCACGATATATAATTTATTGTCATCTGCACTGTTTTCATCCCTCATGTATATTATTCAAAAAATAAAACATCGTCATTGGAAATTTTTTTATATCTCATTCCATTAAAAAAGTATGGCCGAGAAATGAAAAACACCCCTATTTTCAAGTGCATTTGACCCTGTAAAATTTTCCGCAGTAAAAAAAATACGGGTCTCTTAGATTTCTGTGAAAAATAACATATTCACAGTTGAACGAAATCGGAGGGAAATCCCATAAACGGTACTCTTGTATGTCGACAATGATTATTGATGAAATTGAATCACCTTTTTCGTTAAACAAAATAATTGTAACAATGAAAATGCATTTCTGAATAAGACCACCGCGTTTATTGTGTAATTACATTACCTCTTTGATCTGCGCCGTAACTCTGAGGGTAGAAAGAATGTAGTATCAGAGCGATCTTTTTATGTTGGTTAACGAAGAAATACCTTTTATATTGCCTAATTTTTTCCTTTTTGGAGACAATTGAAACGATTGCTCATCTATTCTTTTGTGATTGTTTTTAAAAAATTCTTTTCAGGCTACGTTCATCGCGAAAGACCGAAATTTTAATTTTTTACTCCAGCTGTTTTGTTTTTCCTTCCTTCTTTTATTTTTTGCCTCACCATCCTTTCCTCTCCTTTTTTAAATTAAACCCAATACAAACTTCGGTTCAAGTAACCGAATCGGCAGCTTTATAGCGCTTCAAGCAGCTGCACTCTTTGTAACTCGGAGCATTTTCCAGGTGCAAAAGTTTAAGCGCTTAGTATTATAGTCAAAAAAACTTTATTGGCAGCGATTCTGCGCCGTCAGCCGCTATACCTTTTTTATTTCGGAATCTATCCGAGGTGTAGAAGGTTAAGCGCTTAGTGTTACAGTTGATCGACTATTTCTTAAACTGAAACACAATAGAAAATTCTGTTCAAGTAACCGAATTAGCAGCTTTTCACTACCTGCTGCACTCTTCGGATCTTTGAATTTATCCTAGGTGCAAAAGGTTAAGCGCTCAGTAATCGATTAACTTTGACACATCGATCATCAACAATGGCAGAATCAAATGATGACACTCGCTAGAAGAATTTAATCCTTAATGGTGCTTGGATTAATGATGATCACGTTGGAGATTTTGCGAAATTATTTGACGGGAAATCTTGTTCAGCTGTAGTAATTTAGTGCAGGAAGGGCTTGCTGAACCTTCCGGAGGTCATTGGGTTTGCAGCTTTTATGACCGGTAAAAACTCATACTTACGATTCTGCGGGTCGCAATACGCTGCTTAAGCTTCATAGGCTTTATCTCGAAAGATTATTCCCCTTCTATGATTTCGACAACAAAGGTGCAATCTTGTTTCCATCGGTTGATAGGCAGCCACATTCGAATGACTGTGGATTGTTCTCAATGGCATTCGCTGTATCAATATTGTATGGATTGAAACCGCAGAATGTCCGGTATTGTCAGCCAGGTATGCGTGCACATTTGCATAAGATGCTTGGGCTGCAACGCATCGAACATTTCCCACGTGACAAAATCGATACAAATGTTATATTGCCTCTAAAGCAAGTACAGAAGAAGCAGAAAGCTGTTGCGTCGGCTACACCGTCGAGAGTGAATCGTAAATTGTGTAAATCTGCACAACTAGGAGTTCAAACGGTAAATATGAACAATGCTTCGATGAAACGTGACGACAATAGCGATTCTGTCCTGAAAGTGACTTGTACCTAAAACGATATTACAGGAACAGATGACGCATTTAGTCAGAAGAACCGCGTACTTAATGACGATTCGCTCAATGACATTAAAGCATTTGCGAAATTATTTAATCGAGTCGCAGATTTTGAATCTCCGATGCAACCACAGCATTGCATTTACTTCCCTGAGTCTATACGCGCTGTACCACCAAACAGGAAACATATCCAAATACTGTTCTCCTGTAGTGAGTTAGTTGCAGAAAACAAAAACGTCAAAGAACCTTTAGGAGGTCATTGGATATGTAGCTTTTACGATGGGAAGAAAATTAAGATTTACGACTCTGCGTGTGGCAACACACTGCATAAGCTTCATAAACTTTACCTCGAAAGATTATTTCCGTTCTATGACTTCAATAAGGATGCTGCAATATCATTTCCACTGGTCGATAAGCAGCCGAATTTGAGTGATTGTGGATTGTACGCAATAGCCTTTGCTGTATCAATCTCATATGGATTGAAACCGGAGAATGTTCGATATTTTCAGTCAGGTATGCGTGGACATTTGCTTAACATGCTGCAATGTGTCGAACATTTTCCACGTGACAAAATTAATAGAAATGTCTTATTGCCTCTAAAAGAGGTACAGAGAAGGCGAAAGCGTGGTGCGTCGACTTTGGCGTCGAGAGCGAAGAAAAAAGAATTGCATCAGTCTTCACAACTGAAAGTTAGTCAAATCACGCAGGTGGATAAGAAAAATCCTCCGGGTGGCGAAAACAACAATCGTGTTCTGACAGAGACTAACACTGAATATAAGATGACAGGAACGGATCACAAACTGCCTCCAGGAAAGATAGTAAAGCAACAAGCACTTGCGTCGACTGTGGCGTGGACAATGAAACATGAAAAATCATGTGAAGATACACAAATAAAATATGCCAGGATAATTTTGGTGAATGTATGTGATCTACGCGGTAAAAGTAGCGATTCTATTAGGAAAGAAAGTGGTTTCGAAGAAACTATAGAAAATGTAACACACCCAAACCACATTATTCCTAGTCTTAAGAAGTGTCCAGTTGAGCAACCCATTGCTATATTGCAAATGTTGTCATGCACAGAAATAGTAGAGCCTGTGAACCACATAGAACTAAAGGAAGGAACAATAACAAAACACAAGAGGGAAAAACAAAACAATAGAAGTTCGTTCATAGAAAATATTCATAATGTGCGTTCACAAGTGAAACCTCAGGTTTCGGATAACAGTGATAGCAATCGAGTAATTACTATTGATGATGTAACTATGAGTTCAGACATTAATGTTGAACAATTCCAGGTTCGTCAAAATCGTTTTTATTAGAGATGGTTCTCAGCTCAATGCAGATCATTTTGAAGAATTTGGAAAACTATTGTATGCTGTGTCTAATTCGGAATTCCAGCAGCGATCACCATGGCACCTTTATTGCCTTTTTATTATTCAGATTTTATTTAGCTGTGACGAATTGATCATGCCTGCATATAAGCCTCATGAAAATGGTCACTGGGTATGTAGCTATTATGACACGAAATAAATATACATCTTTGATTCTCTTGGGGGCAAGCGTATGCACCGCTATTACAAGCTGTACCTAGAAAAGTTACTTCCTCATTATGATTTTGACAAAACGACTGCCGTCGTGTTTCCGACAGTTGACAAACAGCCAAATGGCAATGATTGTTGATTGTTTACGATGGCATTTTCCATATCAATACTGTGTGGATAAGACCAGAGAATATTACATATAATCATTCACTTATGCGTGAACATTGGCTACGCATTTTTCAATAAAAAAAAATTGAACATTTTCCTTATCATACGCTAGAGACAAACGTTACATCACGTTTTGTTCAGGATGACCAGAATATGCAGGTAGCTGGTCCGTTAGAAACAATTGATAAAAATAAAAAATCTGTGTGCAAAGAAATCGTCATTTGCAAAGTATCAGAAATGAATATAATTGGGCAGAATTACGACAAACTCAAGCATGCTACGATCCTATTAAATAATTACAAACGAAATGTTCCTAATTTCGTAAAATCTGAATGTGAGAGTTTGTTAGAAAAAAATTATGTCAAAATGGATAATGATACTGGTAATGACGTGGTAAGCGACCGTAATTTACACTTATCTGTGGAATCGAAATCAACATTGCCACATAACAAATATTCCCGAAAGAAGGAATACTTGCGTAGATATTATAAAGTGCACAAGGACAAAAAGAAGGCCTATTACCTATCCACTAAACGTTATAACAATCAGTTACAAGTGAGCAAAAACATTAAAAAAAAATTTTACATTCATAGAAAAGAACACTTGGTTGAAAACAAAATACACCAAAGAGAGGTATGTTCGCAATGTATCGGCTACTTTAACGAGCTTGTCTCCCGTGGATGGTCGACTCGAAGCCGAACGAATTATAAAGAGGTGTTTTTATACTAGGAAGACATTATCTGCAAATAAAAAAATTCTTAAGGATACTAAAGCGATTATTAAAGTATGTTTGACACGTGTTACAGATTATTCATCTTCCGATTCATACGAGTATGCACAAAATTTTTGTGGACTATCTTTGCATCATCCTTCTTCGGAGGCGTATTTTAGAGAAGTTACCTACCATGCGTTCAACCTAACTGAAGCGATAACAATGAATTCAGAAGGTAAGGCTATAAACCTTTGATACAAACTAAAAAGAAAACAGTAAAATCATGGAAATGCAGTAAAAAAATGTGCAGAACGAATGATGATCAAATAGTTAATAATGTAAAAGATATCTTCCAGCAGTTTATGAATTGCACACTTGGAAGATTAGACAGCTTTTTACGTCGTATTTTTTTATGTTCAAATAACACGAATACCGATCAACTTGGTCATACTCACGGCTGTTATATCAACCCAAATTCATGTGCCTCCAAGTTTTTGTGGCTTCGAATTCTATCTCCACATTTTCCGGTTATTCGACGCATCATCAGATTGATGTATCGTCTAATGTTTTTGAATAACTAATTGTCGACACTAGATGAAGCTTTAAATAAAAATGAGGTTGAACAGCTTCGAGAAATTGCTGTTCAAGCTGAACAGACTGCCCAAGCTTTTAAAATAAATGCAAAGGAAATTATTCTAGATGAAGCTCAGATCGAGACTGAATTCATATCTGCATTCAAGGCTTTTACAAAGCGCTCGATGGATGTTCCGCGCTTTCCGTGTATGTCTTGCAAAAAACTCTGTCTCGAGAGCAATATCATTCACATCACTGTCTCTAAGGTATCCAAATACGGAGATAAATGGTATGAATTCGAGGAATTCATCCGTAAAAGGACGTCAGTAAAAGACAATAACTACATATGCCGATATTGTGATACAAAGTTCAGGGAAAACAAGATGCCGCCAACGTTCATTTTTAATGATCTTTATATTCGGGATGTTCCTTCCGAAATCACGGGATTGAACACTTACGAAAAATTTTGATTCAACGTGCCAAAGCGTTTCAAGTGGTGCAACGATTAGGAACGGTTACGAATAAAAGACTGCCTCACAAAAATCTGGTTCCTAAAGCTGTAGGCATCAATTTTATCTTATCACTACCGACAGAGGAAACATTGAGACAAATCTGTCCTCCATACGAACCTATTAATTGCAATCATGAGTTGTATATAATAGTTCGAGGCATTCCTACAAAATCTAAAATCGTACGGGAACGACTGGTAAATTTGAAAAAAAATATGGAACGCCTTGAATTGGTTGCAGTCGAACATTCTGCTATATTTAGGCATAGAGTTACCAAAATGTTATAAACAATTATTACAAAGAAAAATGACCAAAGTTGAGTTCCAAGAGGACAACCTTTGTTCACTTAATCCGGCTGCAAAGACTGATGGTATTCTGTCGTGCAAAACAAAAACTGAAGACGCAGGGTCCAATATCGAATTGAACGAAAAACAGAAAGGTGCTCTCGTTACTCAAATGTCGCAATCGGATCCGTATTACGAACAGGTTACTATTTATCCTATCCATGAAAAAAGGATTAACGTTTCCGCAACGGATCTTTATCAAATGCTGAAGATCCAGGATGTTCCTTTTGATAAACGTCTTAAACATTTAGATTTGAAATGTTTTCCGAACTTATATCCGTATGGAGAGAACGCTCAGGATGAAGAAAGAGCGGTTCCTTTATCAGATTTTGAATATTTCAAATCACGATTCATGTCAAAACATTCGCAATTTCGGCTAGATATTCAGTATCTTTTCTATGCTTTAAACAATAACAATATCCGTCAAATGAATGCCGGAATCTTCCATAAATTGCACGTTATAAATCCTCGCGATAAATATACGGCAAGCAATTACCTTGACAAAACGTCTAAAGGGCAATTAGAATCTAATTTAAATACAATATTTTCTAGATTACGCAATACGGAACAATTTTGGAGAATTCCGAGGAGTAATTTGTTGTGCATGTCTCGTCATTACGGACCGGCTACATGGGTTTTAACAATTAGTCCTAGTGAGTGGTTATGGGATGATTTAATAGAATATCTTTGTGATATGCATAAAATTCCACCAACAAGAAAAGTTAACCCGATGGAGCTTATCGTTGCGGATCCAGTGTCTACCGCCAGATTTATTGATATTAAATTTAAAGCCATGCTTGATTTCATCACTTCACCTGCTAATCCGATAGGAAAGGTTGAACATTATTTCTGGCGTCGGGAATATCAAAGTAGAGGTGCTCAACATTTTCACCTTTTAATTTGGATCAAAGTTGCCCCAATAATAGGTAAATCTTCCCCGGACGATATTGCCTCATTTATACTTAGGTATGTAACGTGCAGGATGCCGGATAAGAACGTCGCACCGCAATTGCACAGACGAGTAAATAGTCATCAGAAACACAGTCATAACTCTTACTGCTTACGAAATAAAAAGACAAAAACTGGTTTTATCCGGCGTTGCAGATTTGGTCAGCCACGTCCCTTAACGGAAACTTTTAAGGTTCGAGATATCGCCGTCTCGATTGCTGGTAAAAAGACTTTAAAAACGAAAAGCAGACTATGATCTACCACGTAGTTCTGCTGAAGATTATATAAATGACTACAACCCGACTATACTCTGTGTTTGGGAAGGTAATATGGATATACAATTCGTTGGTGAGTATTCCACGATATTGACATATTACACGACCAAATATATCGTTAAACCTGAAAAGAGTAATAACTACAGTTCAACAGATATTATAAAATCTTCTAAATCCGTTGCTAGTAATTGTTGGAATTGGGCTATGCGTTTGTTAAGTCAACGTGAATGTGGTGCTCTCGAAGCTGCTGATAGTATTCTTGGTATTTCGTTGCAGGGAACTGATCCTCAAACTACTATCAAGTGGTTGTATGTAAATACTGTCCGAAGTAGAAAACTAAAAAAATGTAACGATATAGAAAAATTGGCTCCTGAATCTACCGATTTATTCTATCCTTCTGTTATTGATACTTATTACCCAAACAGACCAGCCCAATTAGATTCTCTTAATCTCTATGATTTCGTCAAGTGGTACGATATTACAAAAATAAAACCGAAAATGCGTGAGGTATTGAAAATCCATGAATCAACATATTTGAAGAAGCGATCAAGAGGTGCACTTATAAATCATTATATATATATATATATATATATATATATATATATATATATATATATATATATATATAATGTGAAAACTGAACGTGAACGCTACTATTACATTTTATTGCTTTTATTCAAACCATGGCGCAATCTTGATGAATTAAAAAATGATTATAGTACGTATGCTGAAGCCTTCTCGGCAATACAACTGGAGCTTGTAGAGGCTTTACAGTATCGTGATAAATTAATGGAAATAAGAAAAGCGATTGATTATGTAAATAATTAAGTGCACAAAAAATTGTCAAATACTTCCGAAAAGAAAGAGAATCATTCTGATAATAATAATAATAATAATAATTAAGTTTTAGGCGTAGGGAAGCGGGCGTGCCCATCGCCCGGGGGAGCGCAACTCCCCCGCAATAGCCACCGACGTGCCAGGCCAACCACCTGGCACGCCGAAAACTAGGTTCGAACACCGCCTAGTCAAGCCCCCCACAACCGGTCCCTCTCGGATGGGGACCAAGGATCAGTTGGGAGGGGCACCCGGATAGGATCCACGGTAACGACCACGGCTCGAAATCGGCGCCTCGAGTGGACGGAGGAACTCAAGGAAGACCTCATCCGCTGCTGGAGGGATAGCGTACCGTCGCGGCGGGGCTACATGGCGAGGTTGCAGGCCCTGTGGAGCCAAGAGCACCCAGAGCTTGCACACCTCTCGCAACAACATCTGCGAGACCAGGCTGCCCGCTTGCGACGACAAGGCTACGATCTCTTGTTACTACCACCAGAGCTGTCCGGCAGGCGCTCTTCCGCGCGTTCCGCACGGAGCTCTGCCGGACGGCCTCAAGATCGAACCCCCCGGCAGTCGGAACCCCCCCCGTTGGCGCGTCGATTTGACAGAGGAGTGGGGAACAAGGAGGGAGAGAATCACTGGGAAATTTTCTCTTCAGCCTGGTTGCCTAGAAGCGGCAAATGAGTCCCTCGCGGCAGCAATCCCCGAGACCGCTGATCTCCTCAGCTTGAACTGGGTTGTGTATCGCGCGGCTGTTGAGTCGAAGCCTCAGACACGCAATGATAAGGCGGCGTTTGTGGCTAAGACTCGGCGGCGCGTTGCACAGCTCCAGAATAAGATCAATGAAGCGCGGAGGCAGGCATCCCGTGTTCAGTGTGTGTTAGACTTCATTACGGCGGGGAGGGCGTTTACCCCTAAAATCCGAAAAATCAGCTCGGAACTGAAATGCCGTCACCACACATTGAACAATGCTATCCTTCTTATTGTGAAGGAACGCTACGTGGAGAAGGTGCGGAATCTGGGGGTTGCGAAGCAATCCCTAGAGAGGCGGCTGGGTCGGGCGTTAGACAACGCCCTCTTCCGTTCTGACCCAGGCCGCTGGTTCCAACCATCTACGCCTGCCCCCGACACAGCGCCAACAGCTGTTCAGGTGGAGCGGTTTTGGGGAAAACTGTATAGCGAGGCGGGTCATTTTGATGAAAGCACTCCAGCTCTGGGACGGTTCGACACGTATTGCCGGCAACAGCCAAATCAGCGTGGCGACTGTTTTCCAGTCACGCGGGGTGAGGTGGAGAAGGCGGTGAGTAGCATGAGGAACCAGGCCGCTCCCGGGCCGGATGGGATTAACCTCTTCTGGTGAAAGAAATTCACGTGCACCCATACCCATCTGGCCCGCATCTTCTCATCGTTCATCGATGGGACGGTGCCAATTCCTACGTGGCTGACAGAGGGAAGAACGGTGTTAATCCCCAAAAAAGGGGATCTGTCTTGTCCGGAGAACTACCGCCCGATAACGTGTCTGAATGCGCTCTGTAAGATCTTCACAAAGATTCTTTATGAGCGTGTTCTGGGCGAGATCGAGCCTGCATGGCGGGAGATACACGAACAAAGGGGATCCAAGAGGGGACTGGGAGGTTTTTAAGAGAACCTGCTGGTGGACCGCTGCATCACGCAAAACGCGGTCCAGCACAAGCGTAACCTCTCAGTCGCTCAGATAGACTACCGTAAGGCGTTCGACACTGTCAGTCATAAACTGATTATACACCTACTCGAACGCCTTTCGGTGAGTCCTTACATAGTGGGATGCATTAAGCAGCTCATGCCGCTCTGGAAGACACGCTTCACAGTTAAGACTAGTGAAGGCAACGTGTCGACCGCAGTGGTGGGGTATAGGAGGGGGATTATCCAGGGAGATTCTCTCAGCCCCCTCCTGTTTTGCATCTCACTATTACCCTTGTCAATCGCCTTGCGGGCTGCACGCGGGTACGAAGCGGGGCCCCCCGGGGAGCGTGGGCGAGGGATCACCCATGTATTTTATATGGATGACCTCAAGCTATACGCTCCTGGGGAGGGGGGGGGGGCTTAAGCTCCTCTTGAACATCGTAGCGACGTACACGCGGGCGGCGGGAATGGACTTCGGATTGGACAAGTGCGCTGTTCTTCATCTCAGGAGAGGGAAGAACAGTTCCTGGTGCGATACAAAAATCGAGGAGGTCTCCAGACTCCGAACCCGGTTAGGATTCCGGGATAACAAAAAAAAGGAGAGCTCCAGTCTCCGCCTGGCGGGTCGGGTTTGATCACCCCGACCCCAGTTTAGTCCGGTTGAGAAATCCGGTGAAACAAAATTCTCTGGCGCCCCGGGTATTGCGGATGCACGCACACGGGAGGAACGGCCGAAGGTGACGGTTTCTCGCACCAGATCCCGATTGGAGTTCTCGGATAGTTCTCGTTTTAGATTTTTCGGTTGGAGAAAATATCATCCGTCACAAATGGCTGTGTGACGGATGATATTTCCGTCACACAGCCATGTGTGACGGAAATATCATCACACATGATATTTCCGTCACACATATCCGTTCCGAACATCAGCCGAACATCAGCCGCGGCTGATGTTCGGCTGGTGGACGGGAGCGTCTTCAAACACCTGGACGCCGGAGGGTCTTATCGGTACCTTGGCATCGATCAGCGTTCTGTACAAGACGCTGAGGGTGTCAAGGAGGCCCTCCGCAGCGAGTATAGGTGGCGTCTCAGACGGATCTGGAAATCAGATCTCTCTGGGAAAAATAAGATCAGTGCCACCAATATGCTCGCTGCCCCGGTCCTGCTCTACTCCTTTGGCGTCGTCAAATGGCGCAGAGACGAGCTTAAACAGCTGGACATCGGCACACGCAAAATAATGAACATTCAGCGGAGTCTGCACCCTCGATCTTCCACCCCGCGCCTCTATATGCTGCGTCAGAGCGGCGGACGTGGGCTCTTGGGATTGGAGTGTCTTCATGACCGCATGGTCCTCGGAATAGCAAGCGATGTAATAACGAGCTCGGACCTGCTCCTGGAGATTGTGCACCAGCATGAGCTTCATGGGGCGGGTGCTTTTCTTTATAAGGCGGCAGATCGTGCGGCAGAGACCCTCGGCTTGGAGTTCCGCTGGCGCCGGCGTGGCGCCTTGCCAATAGACTCCGTCGCTCGGTTGCCCAAGTCCCGACGTCGGCGGGCAATCAGGGCTGCCGAGCAGACTGTCTTGACTCGGCAGCATGTGGACAGACCCATGCACGGTGTGTTTTTTCACCACATCGAGGAACAGGGGCTGTCCACCCAGCTGACCTTTTCCTTCTTGCGGTCAGCTGGACTGATGTCCGAGACCGAAGGGTTTATCTGCGCCTGCCAAGACGGAGTCATCAACACCCTGGTCTATCGCAGTCGCGTTTTGGGTCAGCCTCTGCCGACCACTTTGTGTCGTGCATGCAAACAATCGCCGGAGACACTAATGCATCTACTGTCGGCCTGCCCAGTATATGCAGTCTCCGGATATATCTATCGCCATAACGCGGCCCTAAGAGTGTTGTACTATCATCTACGGCACTCTTATGGGATAGACCGGGAGCCCTTGCCGCCTTATTTACCAGGAGATATTGAGTCCGTTGTCGTGGGCGAGAGGTGCAAGATTTATTGGAACTTCTCATTCGCGACCGTTGGGCCGCTTCAAGCGACTAAGCCTGATGTTGTCCTCTTCGATTTCGACGACAAGACGATATACGTCATTGAGTTCTCGGCTCCGGCCGAAGTGAACGTGTCGCGAAAGGACGAGGAGAAACGGCTCAAGTATCAGCCTCTCCTGGCCGAGCTACGTCGTTTGCACCGAGGATTCAGGGTAACTCTCGTTGTCTTCATCATCGGCGCGCTAGGGGGGATGAAAGAGTCTTTTGTATCGGGCCTCGCTAGCATACCGGTTTGCAAACCCGGTGTCCGGTTGCTGGCGGGTCAGATGCAGAAGGCGGTCATACTTGGGTCCCTCCGTTTACTCAGGCAACACGATTGTGGACTGCGGTAGCCGCTAACCCTCTGGCTTGAGGGAGCGGCTATCGCAGAGCGATATATCGGATTTTTCGCGCGACTTTTTGACTGGGCGGCAGCCGAGGTGATGTCGGAACCCTCGAGTGCCGCCCAGCGGTATTGTTCCGGTCGAGGTTAAAAAATAATGAATTAGAATGCGTTCCCGTTGAGGTTGAAGAGGTTGTCAAGGATTTCAATGATGGCGTTCATCAACTTCAAGTCAAGAATTGAACTTAGATCAAAAACGTATTTTTGATAAAGTTTCCAATGCTCTAAATTCAGATGAAACGATTCTCAGACTATATGTGAGTGGGGAAGGAGGAACTGGAAAGAGTTTTCTTATAAAAACTATTCGAACTTGGATAAAGAAAAATCTTAATAAAGATACAGCGGTCACCGCTCCTACTGGAATAGCCGCATTTAATGTCGACGGTTTGACGATCCACCGCTTGTTTCAATTGCCAGTTGAACACGGTCATACTCCTAAATATATGTTCCTTTCAGATGGGGTTCTTAAACTATTGCGCAATGAGCTGAAAAATGTTGTATTACTAGTCATTGACGAAATTTCTATGATTTCCAATGTGACTTTGATGTACATCCATTTACGGTTGACAGATAAATTCAATACATCCGATTCCGAGGATGGTTGGTTCGGAAAGAAACATATTCTATTATTTGGTGATTTATTACAGCTTCCACCCGTGCACGAAGAATAAGTATTCGTGATGCTTCGGCAGATAAGATTGAAAAGTATATTGGAGCGATGGGTTCCACCGATTTATGGTTAAAATTAGTTTCTTATGATGAATTGACAATAAATATGCGTCAAAAAGGCGATGTTTCTTATAAAGATATGTTATCTAGGATTCGAGTAGGCATAGTAACTGACGCAGATACGAATGACTTGGAATCAAGAAAATTGAAGTTTAATGATCAAAATATTGATGGCCAAATACGTGAATTATGTGATTATATGTGTAATTTGCCGCCTGATACCGTTTGTTTACTTCCTACATGTCACCAGTGTGACACTTTAAATTCGGCTATGTTGGCACGAATTCCTTCGGCGGAAATATATCTTATTGCAAGAGATACAATCGACTGTGAATTTTATTTGAGAAAAAAAGTTTCTAAAGCATTATGTTATGATGAAGAGGGTAGTTCAAGAACGGCAGGGTTAGCTAAATTAATAGTCGTCAAGATTGGTGCTCAAATAATGATTCGAAGAAATATTGATGTCACTCTTGGACTTGTTAATGGTACTATGGCCAAAATCACTTCTTTGCGACGAGATGTTCATACCAATAATGTCGAAACAATAACGGTTTTACTGCCATCTGGATCGGAATATACATTGGAACGTTTACGTCTTAAATTTGAAATAATGGATCGTGCATTCGTTGTGCAAAAACAGTTTCCTATTTTTCTGAGTTATGGCATGACTATTCACAAAAGTCAGGGACTTAGTCTGCAAAATGCTGTGGTTGAAGCAGGCAATTCCATATTTATCTGCGGTCAAATTTATGTTGCATTATCGCGCGTCACAACATTGCTATGATTACACCTTATTAACTATGACCCTGCATCTGTAAAAGCTAACTCGAAAGCTATAGTTGAGTATAATCGGTTACGAAAAGAATACAGGCCCGATCTTATGTCTCTAAAGCTCTCTAAACAACGTATTCCGAAAAAATACGATTTGGTTTGGGCAGTACCTATCAGGGTTATTGAGTGTCAGGAAAAGCAGGAAAAGCTTGAACGTGGTCCGATACCTTTTCACGTAAGAGGATTTCCGAATAATGATAACGTATCATGTTTTGCGAATGCTAGCATGCAATGTCTGATACATTGTTCTTTGATCCGACATACTGTGTTGTTACATTCCAAGAAAGCAAATGTAGTAAAATCCATTGTTGAAGCATACATGACTGAACATTCATCTGTTAACATATTTCCAATTCGGAAATTCGTAGGCGATGTTTTCATTAGTCCTAATCAACAAGATGCAAGCAAGTTTATTAGTTTGCTTTGCGAAAAATTGGAAACTGTGAAAAATGCTGTCCAAATCGACATAACTTCCGTCATTTCATGTAATTCTTGTGGTACAAAAATAACTAATTGCAATTCTGATAACATTTTACTATTGGCAGTACCTTCGCCACGTAAAGCCCTCACTTTGCAAGACATTATTATCTATAATATAGAAAAGTGGACAAGCGTCAAGAATGCTTGTGTGCAGTGTGCTTCGTTTTCCTTGTTTCAAAAACTAGAAATATCATCAATCAAGAAAATTTTAATTATTCAATTAATATTATTCGAAAGAAAAGATTCTAAAATCATAAAGAAAAAATGTAACATTCAAGCGCTGCCTACCTCAATCGTTCGAAACAATGAGAAACGTTATAAAGTTATTAGTGTTATTTTTCATTACGGTGCGAGTGTAATGGAAGGACATTATACAAACATGTTACGAAGTAAATGCAACACCTGGATGTGTGTTGACGACTTAGTTGTCAAAAATCAAAGTTGGCCCCGAAATTCTAAAGATGTTTACATATTATTCTTAGTACAAATGTAATATACGAATATTTTATTTATTAACTATTTATTACTGAATTAATCGGACGCATTGGCAGTTACGAATACTTGAACAAGTATAAAGTCTACCTATTGCAAACCATGTCTACGATCTACGTTGCTGAATCCATATCACATTGGCGATGGAGAGCTACCCAAGAATAGTTAACAAACGGTCTTTCTCAAGGCCAACAGTAAATTCGACGAAGGTCCTGAGCGTCGCAAATTCAAACGCCAAACAATTCTTCGAAATTGTGAATGGGCAATCAGCCATACATTGAGCTTGTCTACATAATACTTTGCAGTGAAAAGAACAAAACACCGAAAATATAGAAGTCTTGCACCGATCACAGGTATCAAAAATGTATACTTTAAGGTATTGTATAGTCAGAAATATGAACTTCATTGTTCGAAGACAACGAAAAATGTATGCCTATGGGTATTGTGGCGCCGAAGGCAATGCGAAAACAAATATGTGCCTTCCTTAGCTTGATTGCAGACACCAAAAAAAACATACTTTTAAATATCAAGCGGTAAAAATATGATTTTTTTAAGGTAAAATATAGGCAACTAAGAGCTTTACATGTCAAAAGGCTAAAAATGTTGATTTCTCTTTAATAAGTTCGACAAAGAATATACCCTTTTTATGCGTATTGTAAAGTAGACATTTAAAAATAATATATGTTTCAGAGATCACCGGCAGGGTCAGCGAGATCCACCATCCAACGTATGAAGATTACATTAAAAAGATGAAAAGATTTAGAATGAAAATTATGCTGTGGATGTCATTTCCCAGGCTCCGACTGATTCAAATATCTTGAAATACTTTTCTCTGTTCAATACGAATATAAAATCGCAGACGTCTAGTTTGAACAGATATATTCAAATTCCCCTTCCAAAAAGATATGAAATCCCCCTTAAAAACTTTTAAAAAGTAAAAAAAACGCCAAGTAATAAAAATCCCTCAAAATCGTTATCGCTTGTTTTACTATATAAAAAATTCTAATTTATCTCAAATATCTCAAACTATACTTTTCATTTAAGTTCACAAAATGGTTTTATTTTACTTCTTTAATGCAAATGTACAAAAAAAAGTGAAATCACTTTCATGAAATAGCCAAACAAGTTCACTAGACATGTTGTACATAACATTTTTAAAGCTTAGGAATAATATTTTTGAAAATGTATAGTTTTAAAGAGGTTTAGCAAACCCTTATAGCAAAAAAATAATATCACCATTAGTTAAAAGTACAAAGTAGGTACCACACAAGTACACTGGAAATGCTGTGCAACGACTTGGCGTGCATGGTTAAGAAAAAAGCTCGGGAAGTCAGAGAATTTTCCGTTCCGACCGCGCGCGAAAATAACTTCTGCGTCGATATACACACACACACACACACACACACACACACACACACACACACACACACACACACACGCACGCACACGCACACGCACACACGCACGCACACACACACACACACACACACACACACACACACACACACACACACACACACACGCACGCACGCACGCACATATATATATATATAAAATAAGAAAAAACTTTGTAGTTCGAAATAATAATAAAGATAATGAAGGACTCGGCGGTAAAGGGAAACTGACTGCTAAATTGATTGACCAATTATCTGTGTATTTTGGCAAGGCTATTCGTGACAACTCTGATTAGGTTGAAAAAATGAAGGATGCCATTTGAGCTACGCTCTATCACAAGATTTCAACCGACGAGAAACCGCAGCATCACAAGTGTCCACGAGGTGCTGACTCGTGGTGCAAATATCAACAAGCAAAGGCCGAGAAGAAGTTGAAGTCTTTCAAACACGATTACACTGCGTTGCCGAAGCAAGTCTTCGATGCAATAAAACCTATTTATAAAAGTCTCACAATCAATGAATTGTTGCAAAGGTGCATTGGAGGTTTCACACAGAACAGCAACGAAAGTTTTAACCAAATCGTTTGGAAGATCATGCCGAAAACATTACCTGCCAGCTATACTACCGTCAGCATAGCCGCTTACATCGCTACCTGCACTTTTAACGAGGGTGCATACGGTTTGCTAGCAGTCTTTGATGCCATGGGGATCAAGTTGGGACCACACGTCCAGGCGTTTGCCAAGGCCGAAGATTGTATTCCAGTCGAGAAAGCTAACCGGCGATCCCTGGAAAATACTCGAGAGGCGAGGGTAGCTCGACGGCAACTGAAAGTGGCTTCAGATGCAATTAATAAAGCGCAGTAAGGCGAACTATATGGCCCAGGAATAGGCGACTCTATGTAAGTTACAAAAAAAAATTTATCTGCATGCAAATCGTACTCAAAACTTTAAACTCGTTTTTCTCAAAACCATGTTTTCGAAGTCGGTGATCAATGTAACTCGAGAACGGCTTTACCGATTGGGTTGAAATTTATATCACTTCTTCTATACATAGTTTTCCTCCGGATGAACGAAGGATTTTTTTTGGACAATTATTTTTTTTATAGTCAATTTTTAAGTGAAATTTTGGTCAAAACAACGCTTTTGACTTTCAACGTCCGCCATTTTGTGAAAAATGGAAATTTTTCAAAATCCTTCGTTCAACCGGAGCATTATATCATTAACTAAAGATTCCCCGCTGTTTTGTTGGTTTCAGATAATCCGTCACAGCGTGAGAGTGATCACCGCAAAACCTGTTTTTTTTGCAGCGTCCTCGGCCATTGATACGTATGGGCTTATTTTGAAACATATTTCTTAAAAAAAATTATAATGTTTGCATTAAATATATATCTTTTAAACGGAAGAACTTTTGTTGTAAATTATTTTATCGTTTGGCCGAAAAAAATCTGAAAAAGGCCTTTTTTTAACGTTGGAACTAGACCTCACTCGTTAAATGCAGTTAGGCATTGACCGCTCCAAGAATCGAGAAGTACATGTTACCGATTTTGGATCTGTATTGGGAATATGTATACTCCTTGGAACCAACGCTTGAAATGATTAGTCGTCAATTTTCCAGATTTCGAAGCGAATAGAAATATATTTTCGGCTCTGAACATAGTTTGTTCCACTCGGAGACTAAGTTTGCCAGTAGGTTCGTTTAAAACGATAAACATAGGTGCCAAAAGCTTGCCCCTCGCAGAAATTAAAGGCTGTATAGTATAACTGTGTATTGTTGATGTTTTCAATTGTACGTCTCAACAGATTTCTGCCCTTCTTTCGCCAATATGCGGTCTGTATGTAGTAGCTCTAAATTGAATCCACTCTGATCAGAATTAAATGTTTTCAGCCCCGACGTTGGGTATGTTGACTTTCACCATTTCTATAAATTCGATAGCTTTGTTCTGAAATGTATCAGCGTTTAAAAGTTGTTGTTTTGTTACGTATTTAGTTATCTTCCGTGACATAATTCCATGTTGGTTTTTGAATATTCTTAGCCAAGAAGCGGATGCTTGGAAGTTTACGGCTGGCATTTCTGCAATTTCTCGTGCACGTAAGGTCCATCGTTGAAGATCTATATCATGGACAGGCATCATTAAAATTGTTTAACATGTAGTCAGCTATTTTTGTTAACTTTTCTTTGCAGGTGCCACTCTTATTTATACTACGGGCCCACCGGCGTAACTGCAGCTCTGAGTTTACCTTTTGAATTTTGTTTGAAAAACTGATAACTTTCTATTCCCATTTGCCCCGAATCTCCAGTAATCTACAGCTCTTGTCTTGTATTCGTAACTCAAATCTTTTATATATTGGGTACATATATTTTCATCAATTTTTGGATCTAGGTATCGTTGTCTGTGCCAATCTCCTTCACTGTCATGTTCTATTGCGGCTGCTTCGTGAATTTCATTTGGCAAAAGAAAATCCAAACCGGTTTCGACTTTCATTTTCATAGGTTGATCCATCGCTTCAATGATCATGTTTTCTAGATCCTTACTGATCCGTTTTTCCTGTTCGGTGATTGGAGTGCGAGGCAAATTCATAGCACTTATCGCTATGGATAGAAGTTGAATAACATTCACCGGATTAACATACATTTTTATTCGTATTTGGATCTCAAAATGTATGGCTCGCTCCTCCATCGTAACTGCAGCAATAATGATCGTTGGTGAATTTATATGACTTGAAATCCAACTGATAAATACACACGAAAAATATAACGACGACCCACGCTATTACCGGAACTGATATTAATCTTTAAGGCGATTTCAAGGTTATCATGGGGTAGCCGCGCTTTGCGACGATTTATTTCTTTAGTTCATTTGTTTTGCTGTTTCTGAAATTAAAGTAAAAGATAAATATTAAGTTATGCTGCGTTATGAGCTGATAAAAATTCTTTGCATCATTATGTTCATGAGTTGCAGCAGCAACCCAAACACGCTGTAATCTCTGCAGATAATGGCTTCGATACGGTGAGCGGAGTGGAATTTCTTCGTGAATGTACAATTATAATCCAGTTGCTTCCCGGAGCACGAAGTCAGTCCGTGTATGCGAGCCTTGCCTGTGCCCATATGAGTGGAAAACTAAAGAGTATTTTGTCACCAGTAATTCACGAATTATTGCAATAAACAACACGCCATTTGTTGATGTACTCATCATTATCATCATGAACGTCTAGTCGTCGAAGAATACGACATTTTTTCTCTTCGAACTCTATTTTTATTTCGGCCCGTTCACGAGCTATAGAAAGAACAAAGTTTTTAAGGCTGCAAAGTTTCAAAGACTGCTCTTGGATTTAAACCGAATTGCCAAACGATGTTCTTGGCAAAAAAATCGACGGGCAGTTTCAACCCCTTAATTGTGAGATATCGGAAAAAGAAAAAAATCGGTACCCGCACTTTTCCATTCTCTACATGTATGCAAATTTACATCCCAATCGATTAGAAATTCTCGGAGATACGGTTGAAGAAATTGCATTTTTGCAATAAACAATATGAAATTTGTTGCTATCTGCATCGTTCTCATCTCCAATGTATAGTACACGAAAAAATAAACATTGTCGCAATTTGAAGTTTTTCCATATCTCGTACCGTTAAAACCTTATCGACGAATAACGAAAAACACCCTAATTTTCAGGGGTGCGTTCCAACCATTAAAAATCGGGTTCCGCCGATATACAAAAATACGTGTCGCCTATTTTCCCCATTATACAAGCATGCCAAATTTCATCGAAATCGGAGACATCGATCTCGCAACGCTTCCTCGTCACAATTAGTTAAATACAGACGCCTGTACAGTAACTAATGCAACATCTCGGGTGGGGGTGGGATGAAGGTGTTACGTCCAGAAGGGACGATTTTATTTTACCTTTGGGTTCTTCAATATAATTTCTTTAAAGTAGAAGGGATAGCCGCACGTCCCATATGGGCCCGGCAAACTCTCCTGTGGAAATGGGAGTGGGGAAACAAATTCTAACGAATGCTATCTATGGGTAAATTGTTATAAATGATATTTTATTATATTACGTTAATTCTATTTACAACGTTCCGTGGGTAATCACGCCTTTACGCGGGGACAGTTTCCCCCGCATCGCTCTCTCACTCTCGGTCTAGCACGCTCTTCCGCGGGGAGACGCTCCCCGCGTCTCTCTCCCGCACACCGCACGTTGAACTTATGGGTCCTCTATTTTTATCGGGGTTTTAACGTAGGCACCTTTAACGCACCTTTATCGCTGATTCGAAGTTTATTTTGGTGATGAAATAATGGGAGTTAAAATTAATAGTAAATAATAGACTTACGCCTCTGTGCGGGTCCGCCGGGTTGCTAGCCTGGGCTTATTACACCGCCGCGAGCTCCGTTGCTACTAGGATGTTACTAGTAAAGACTGATGCCTCTGTGCGGGTCTGCCGGGTCTTAGGCCTGGCCTTATTACATCGCCGCGAGGACTGCTGTTACTAAGAGTTTTCTCCGACTCCAGGAACGAACCGTGGACAAATCGGAACTGTTCATACGTACCGCCACGGGACCGACGTTAGCTCGGTCACTATTAGCCCGGTGGGGTTTTTGGCAATGTCCACGGAAACTTGTTCGCTCCCGGAGTCCCCAGGTCGAACCCTGCGGATCAGGCGATGCTCGATCAGCGGAATTCGATCGGGTATATCCGGCCCTACTGTCGGCGTTTCGCACCAGACGCCGCAGAGAGACACGAGGCACAGAGTCGTAGGAAAATAATTATATTTATATTAAACAAAAAAATGTTACAGGACGTGACAAAGGAACTGGAAGTAGTATAGTGACAAGAGTGGGAACGAGATTCAAGGTACCTACTTACCGCTAATGACGCAGAAATAACCATCAACAGCATAATTTTAATGTCAACTTCGACTTCGGAAACACTAAAATATGATCTTTTATTTAAAACACAAAAGCTTGGCATTCCAGAAGCTTCAACTCTTCCAAAGTAAGCCAGGTAAGAAATAGATAACAATTTAAACCTGTTAAATCCAATCTTATTGTGCCAACGGACAAAGTTTTTTTCACGCCGTCGTTTTTTTCTGCTTCGTTGAAACTATAAATAGAATTTTCCAAATTCGATTCCATATCCTCTTATGCTGTTGTTTACGTACCAATACTAAACCGCTTAAAAAAACTAAAATAAAAATGAATAGGCAAGGCTAGCAAGATTTAGCAAAACGTTTAAAAATGTTTGAAACAGCACTCCATAAATGTGCGAATCATATATTCAATAACTTTCAGATTCAACTATTAGACCCAAATCACTGTCAGAACGTCAAGGCTAAAAGAGGGCTTAGGAATACTTAACCCTGATGGAAAGTGAATTGGTTTCATGTTACAGTAAAAATTTAATTAGAAAAGCTTAAAACAACAACAAAAAATGCCTTACTTTTCGACGGAGTTTTATAAGTTTGTTGTATACGTATACCGCCACAACCGGTAACTCGAAGCTGGAATAAATACGAATTTCTTAGCGATGAACTCACTGGGAACTGTAAACCGATAATGGATTAGTAGCGATCTTGGCAAAAGTTTTGCTATGGAAACTTATGTCAGCGAGCATCAGAAAATATGGATTCGTCTTACATAAGCAAATACGAATTTGTCCAACAAAGGAATTCTTCGCCACTAAATGTTCGGACCTTATATGCTTTTATTTAATCGTCATCTATACGTTGACATTCAATGCCATTCCTTTGATAAACGAGTTGGTGCCCCGATAAATTGAATATCTTATTTGAGAAACAATGGTATGAAAAACACGCAACGAAGATATTGGTCGCTAGTTATTCGTTCGGATGTGTTTGGTATTTCGCAGTTACACGTGCAATATATGGAAACAGAAAGAGAATCAATTTATTTCCAATAAATAAAATGCGGTCGTAATACTATTATTTTTTACTTTGGAATGATGTGTGCAAAATGGTAAAAACTAGACAAGAGAAGCTCGGATTCGGATATTGGATTGTTTCCTGCAGCCGAAAATAATTGTCCTTCAAGTTTCTACGTGCAACGAAAATACTAAATAATTTGGGTACCAGAAAAATTTGCCTTCGAAATACGTAGGGAAATCGAAAAATATTAGTTTTCGATTAAATGGTGCGTGTTTGAAATTAAAAACAAATATTCGGAAAAAAGTACGCTGCAAATATTTTTTTTCGCAAAAATTCTTCAACTCATCAAAAGTGTTCCACTTACTTCGACGGAAAATGTTGCTATAAGGCGAAAAATAAATCAAGTCGATCGGTGAAGAATTGGCGACGTAATCGTACCCATGTAAGACACTATCAGACAAAGTTGATTCACTGTACCCAGGTCCATCACAGCCATTTATGTGCTAAATCGTGTGAAACAATGGATAACGATACTTGCAAATATGTAGCAAACGGCCAGTCAAAGGAATTTTTATTCTATCAACTGGGTATGCACAAAAACTTGTCAAAATTCACCTTTTCTTTCAGTGCCAGTCTTCCTTCAGAGGTTACGCCGCCTTGGGATTTTCAAAAAATCGATTTTTGGCCAAAATATTATTTATACTCTTGAGAATATTTTAAGCGTTTAAACATGTCAAAATTCCAATTATTACCGGAGTTGTAGCAGTTTGAAGTGAGCGCGACAACGAGAAGGCTCGCATCTGGCGAAGATACCTACTGTTCGTATCAGAAGACGAAGGCCACTGGAACATTGGATTTTTATAGGCATCAAAATTCTCTTCCTATCGTTGCGCAAAAAGCAATTCAACCGATAGAGGAGAACTACCATATATCGGATAGTTGCTGATTATTGGATAGTAAATTATTTCCAGTTTCCTTACGACATCTGTTTTTTATTTTATACACTAATAACTAATCGTAAGATGTCGCCACTACAAAATTTTGAACAAATAGCATTTTAAAAAAATAGCACAACACAGAACTGATGTCACTTTCCGGCGGCGTGAACAAATATTTTTTGTGTTAAAAAGACTCGTTTTTATTGAGCTAAGTCCAAATGATTTATGTTCTTATTATTTTTGTCGAGCCATAGCATTTGTTTTACTCAATAAATATACCCATGAAAAAATGTACAACTGGTTCGACACTGGCACAGTACTGCGCCACCTCTACTCTATGGTCATTCCCTGGCTCAAGTGTTGGTTCATCAATGTACCATTGTCGAAATTATATCTTCGGGCCGAGACTGGCCACCGATATCGCACCGACATTGGACTTGCACCGGGCCCGACGCTAGTTGGCACTAGTGGTTGGTCTAAGTAACAGCCAATATTACACCAGCATTGGTCTGGTCCATTATCACGAGTGATTCGATACTGCACCAAGTTTTGATCATATTATGTCAGTGTTTTGTTAATATATATGGTAGTACGCAGCAATAAATACAATACATTGTCGGAATTACATAAATATTATAATTTATTATTATGGAATTCAGTTACAGATTTTATGAATTATTATTCAAGCAAGTAAAAGTTGGTACCAGAGAATATTGAGTATGAGTAATAATAATAATGAGATAATACGATAACTAGAATGATTTCGCAAATAAAATATTAATGTAAAATGAAAACCTGAAAAACTGATATGTGGTTACACCAGAGATCGAATATGAATTACGCATCGTTATTCGCATCAGTGATGTTTCTTTTTGCGCGTCTTTTTTCGGGTCACACTTACCCGAACATGCGATAAAGCCGACTGAGCGATTAGGTTTTTTTTTCTAAATCCAATTTTATACATTCTTTCTATAGGCGAAATAGTCTGAGCGCGTCTTTTTTCGGGTGACACTTTCGCAAACACGGGAGCAACCGAACTGAGCGATTGAGGTTAGGACGACAAACTCCACAGGCCAGTCGTGCATACGGTTTTGAACCCTTGGATACGATTGACTGAGGAGCCAGCTTTAAAGATACGCACACTCAGAAAAAATATTTATTATGTTCTAATAAATTGGGACATTAGAACATAATTCATTAGAAATTAATAAATGTTCACTCGTATAGAGAGACAGTTTTTATGAGATTGTAACTACAGCACTTATGCGGCATCACTAATCATGTTTTTTTACGTGCCGATTTTCCACATAAATTAAAAGTCATATTTAAAATAGAAAAATTGAATAAATATTTTCTTAAATCAAATAAATACTAGTTTCCAATAACGAAAACCTCTTACTTCGCGACTATGATACTAATGCGCGTATGCGCACTTTGTCCTTCAACGCGAGGGGCCCGACAGCAGGTCGCTCATTAGATATAGCTCATGCATACGCTTACCATGTAGCTTCTTCCTATGCCAATGCTTTTGGCACAAGTGTCAGTGTTGCGTTTCGGAAGTGAGAAACTCGAAAGTGAGGAATAATTTAAGTGTAAGTAAAAATATAAAGTGAGAAAAAACGTTCAAGTGAGAAAATAATGACGGACGAATTGACACAATTCCTCGGAAAAAAACCATCTCGTGGATTATGAATAATCCCATAAGATGTTAAGAAAAACTCTATTCGTCGAATATAAAACACCTATTTCTTCTAACTTATATCTCCTACTAAATGTTAAGAAAAATTCTTAGCAAATCTTAAACATAAATTTAAATAAAAAAATGTTCTTAGCTTAGATTCGTATGTAGGCCGACATACGAATAAGAAAACTTATTCTCTGGGAGACAAACTTCTTTGTCCTTAATAAATATTTTTTTCTGACTGCAGGAAACACAAACTACAAAGGAGAAAAAATAGTTAAGTGTCGCACGAAAAGCCGACAATTAACTAACTGTTCGTTCACCTACACCGATACAATACTGAAGGGCGATTCGCAAGCAGTGCACGGCATAATTAACGGGGAATGTTGGTGGCCCACGGTCGGTTCGAGCTATCCACGCTAATGGTCAATTCTCTATCACTAGTCGACACTGTCCTGACATTGGCATATTGCTGTATGCCGGTCTTAGAAATGAACGTAGGGAAATCAATGGCCCACAGTACTGGCCCACGCTCGCCTCCAGTAGTATAGCCCAACAGTCGGTCCTCAGGCGGCAGCCGATACTGACCCGACATTGCTATAATATCGGATGCCGGATACTAGTTCACGGTGGGCTCCATGAGCCTACCCGAACAATCGGTTCTCGGTCGTTAACCGGAACTATCCCAACATTGGCGTTAAGCTGGATGCCGGGCTTTGAAGTGAGGTTCGGTTGAGAAATGGCAGAACCATTACGTCAACGTTATACCAATACTAGTTGTCCACAGTTCATTAGCCCGTACTGAACCAGACATCGGCCGTATTGTTTGCGTTGGCAATTTTTCATGGGTGTATACTGTTCGTAAAATAGCAGTATGTACAAAAATATTACTGTGAACATTCAACCATGTCAAATCGTAACATTGAATATTTAATTGGGCCGAGAAAGAATATCCGTTTGTGTCCAATTATTCCTGCCTCATGAAAGATTAACTCATGAAGACTTATTGTTTGATAATAATTACAAAGTTAAAACAATAAACGTTTTGTTTTATTTTATATAAAAATAGTCTCCTAACATCAGATATAAGAAGAATGAAGGTTGGGCCCTTATATCGGATATCCGATTAGAAGCAACCCTTTTGACAACCACCATTTCTGTCATTTTTTGCACCGCATAATATAACTCAAAATATTCGAATCTACTGTGTAAAATAATTATTAGCATCTTCAATATAACGTGTAGATGATAAAATAGTAAAATTTGAAGGTCTTAGCAATTGTTTACTTTAAAAAAAAAATTAAACCAGTGTCTGATATATGGTGCCTCTCTCGTATACATCAAATTGACTACTGCCGAGTTGTTACAATAATGATTAGAAGGATGTACTCAGAATAATAATGAAAGTCGAAATGCTGACGTTTGGCCTATTGCTCCAGAAGTGCGTTTCAGTGATGCAAAAATTGTTGAGATCGCACTTTATTTTGCAGCAAGTCAATCTAATGATAGATATACTAGTATATTAATGATAATGCAATTATTAAATCTCACAATTGACTGATGCGCACTGCAAGTAGCCGAGAACTTGCATGCCCAGTGGATGTCGATAGCCAACATGACATGCCAGCAATACACAAAAGAGGCCCGGAAGTTGAAAACAGCAGCTCAAACGAAGTGATTTCACATCGCAATGTCAATTGAAGCCCTCATGGATGGTCCACGAATCGCAAATTGAAGGTAATATAGAAATAACATTTGATTTTGAGACGCTGACGCGTTACTGTTTTTTCTTTTGTGTTTTTCTCGAAACCACTTTTTCGAACAGTGTGGACCGCATATCTCGAGATCTACTTAACCGACTTCATGCAACTTGTACCGCGTAATCTTTATAATATTATCTAGGATGTGGCAACAGATTTTTCTATTACATGCCGCGTTAATTTTTTTCTTTGTTACTTTCTAAAAGTCTCAATGTTTGAGGAGATCGTCGTTTTTTTTCAAAACCTGTCACTCCTGCAAATTTTTTTATAAAATTATATTCTTATTATTACCTTAGCTTTTCTGCACAAAAGTTTTTCTGTTTTATTTTCCAGACGATGCCGCACAGAGAAAAAAATCCCACCTTCGGCTAGAATTTTTAAAGGAGGGTCCTACTAGACGATTTATAGCTCTGCCAATTCAAGATTTTTTAATCGGTTTTTTTTTCTAAATGAAACTATAATGCATTTGTGAAAAGAATAAATTATTTTATATGTATAATGGTCGCGTCGAATTTTTCATTTATTTTCTACCTATTTTTGCGAGCGTCAATGTGGTGTAACGCCTTGACCGGAAATCAAGACGAGCAGGAATAAAACGAATGCTTAATATTCTCGGTTAAGGGATGAGATGCAGTCAGAGGCGTGAAAAAACGAGCATTTTCAATAATTTTTTTTTATAGTAGTTGATTTTGTTATACAAAAGTGGTTACACAGACTTTTTATGTTATATTTCAACTTGACTTGTACAAATTTTCAAAGAAAAATATTGATCATTTGTAAAAATATCGCTATCTTTGTCAAGAACCCTTCGGCATGTAGTGCTTTGCGGTGACCATCATAACATTTTACTGGATGATCTGAAATAAAAAAACCAAAAAAAAATCATTAATTTAATAATAAATTTAGTCCTTGATCGAAACTTTTTTTTTAATTAACCAAATGGCGGCTTCCGACAGATAACTTTCGTTTTTCGACCAAAAAATCGCTTATTAATCGTTAAAAAATAGAAATTTTCAACAAAAATGAAAATCCTTCGATTAAGGACTAGTTTTTAATGCTATCAATAAGCACACCAAATTTAATCAAAATCCATCGAGTGTTTTTTAATTACAGTGGTCACTGGCTTGAAAAACATAGTTTCGAGAAAAACGCGTTTAAGGAGGTTGGAGTGATTCAGTTGAGTCAAATGACGGTTTATTCATTGTTTTTTTCAATGAACCTCAAAAAAATGCATACAAGGTACAGATTTATTCTGTATATGCTAATTTTTTTAAATTTATAATTGAAGGGCAAAATTATGCTTTTTAATATTTTTATTACGTAAAGTAGAAAAACTTTTGTGTTATTACCAACTTGAAAAAGTATAACATTATCGATGATTATTATGAAAAACTATGACAACGAATGTTTTATACAATTCATAATTAAATTTTGAGTCATTTATAATTATGCCTATTCATATTTACGTCACGAGATTATTGGCCCATGATCTACGATGGGCAAGACGAGGATTTTTTTTCTAAATATTTACAAAGGTTCAGTTTGCGTTAATCCATTGTTAGGGATGGTTTATCTTGGTGCTAAAGAACAAAAAAAATACATAACCTTTAGTGTGAAAGTTTTGCCCATCTAACCGCACGTTAAATTACATACATTAAACTATTTTTTATCTCTGGCGTTTGGTGGTGAAAAAAGGTAAAAAAATCGTAAAGGCTCAGTATAGTCTAAATAATAACATGTATTTTTTTTTAATTTAACCTTGGATTGTGGCTAATGCTCTAACCTCAAACTGTTTCGATGTGGATACGGTATTATATGTTCGTAAAATTTTGATCTCGATTGATGAAGCTGAACTTTTTTTTATGTACTTTGATCCGCTGAATGGGAATATCACAATGTTTTTGCCGAAAAGTCAAGAATTCAATTGTTTATAGCCAATTGTTAAAACAATTTTTCAAAAAATTAAAGTTTTACCGCTGAATTATTATTTTTTAAAAACATTTTGAGCAATTTTATAACGAAAGTATTCTCTATAAAATTTTGCTAAAGTTCATAGTTTTTGAGTAATACATTCTTGAAAATTTCTGAAAGCGTTTTCCAGTTTACACTTGATTCATGTATAGAAATACTAATCAAACAATTACTTTCATCGAATCATCAATTCCTGGCCCATACAATAGGGCTTCTGCCTATGTGGAAGCTTCCAAAATATCAATTTGTTGTTGTCTTCGAAGCATTCTGCCTTCTCGGGTATTATTGTTTGCGCGTTTGTCAGCCATGTCTTGGCGTTGGGGAACCGACGCCCCTTCACTAATTGTGGGATAGCCCGGAAACTATTCATCAGATTGACTTGACATTTTCAGGAAATATTTTCGAAACATCATATTTCAAGAAAATGTAAAAAGAAAACTATTTTTTTGAATATTCTGACTGCATCTCACCCATTAAGAGCCGATGCAAATAATATATCCAATAACTTAACTACTCACGAGATCCAAATCTGGCGGAATATGAATTGTGAGTTTATTGAAAATCGGTGTGATCGTCGATCTAGTCATGGCACTGGGTGAGAAGAATTTCAATACACATCGCATAGATAGTTGTTGATAATTACAACAAAATGGCAATCGTCACCAAGCACTGTCGCCAAAGAGGGGCACGAAGTCGGAATTTCATAGAGAGTAACATTCTGCATTCAGGAAGATTGAATCGGAAGATCCTTATTCGCATGTGACGCCGAAAATCCATATATTTTATTTTCCGCGCTACCATGCAGATTTTTTGTTCAAAATGGGATTCTCAGAAAAACGTTATCATTGCACTTTATTTATTGTCAATAATGGGTATAATGATTTACACGTTTTGCAAGTTATACTACCTTAGTAGAGCGCAGTGCTGTCGGCTAAGATGTAGGAAAAGTGTCCGTTTAAGAACATTTGTTCATTGTTGGAAAAGTATGTGTCGCTTTTCGAATGAACGCCAAGCGGATCGCAGCAGACAACATCGTGTATCGCCCGCACTCACTCAAACGCACATCTAATCGGCTATTGTTCGTCTTACCATCGCTGATATGATGAAAAGGAAGTATTTTTTGACGTTGATGAAGCCGATGATATTTGTACCGTTTTGGACGATTAACCACGAAACTACTCCGACAACCATTCCGTTGTGAACAAGCGGTCCACCACTGTCGCCCTGAAAGGACAAGAGCATCCACTAATGTCAGTAGCTGGGCACAGATCGGTGGAACAGTGAATACTGGAGGGTTGATCAATGTGCGAAAATTGCGATCGTCCCACTAGAACGTCATAGGAAGGGACTTTACGAATGATGTATTTTACAAACCGATTCAAGTATATACAAACTTATACGGTATCCTGAGAAGGTATCAGGATACACTCCACAAATGTTGTCCTTGTGAAGCGGTTGCTTCGCTAATAGACTGCACTCTGCAGCTCGCAGTATGATCGTCGGCAAAGATGTTATTACAGGCCTGGGCTTCCAAAACGATGTGATTCAGCCATAGAAGCTTTGGTCATAGTGCATCGGACAACCAAGTCCGAGAAATAGTCCATCACGCGGCGTCAGCGACCTCGCATCTAGTAAACTTATTGACTTCTGTGTGGGAGTCTCCGGAACCCAATCCGCCAGCTGTACATATTGCAACAGTAAAAGCAACGTTAGGCGATAATGGTCGAATGCTCCTGAGTTGAACAATGAGTACTTGGCTTTTCTTCTAATACTTGACAGTGCTCTTGCTCACCCTGAAAGCTCGAACATTTCGAGACTGAGCAACAAACGGGTTGATAAGGTTTTTATTTTGACTTTGGTAGGAAGCAAATCAACGTTTTATCAGCTCGCGGACCAAGCCTACTTTTAACCATGGTATTTTGACGCTCGTTTAGATCTCGTATTTGAATATCAAATCCGTTGGATATGTAGTGCGTGTATCGGAATGTGTCGGCTCAAAAATTATACTCAGACGCCGTCAAATTTTACAAATATTATCAGGCACAACACGAAAATCATGCGAAATTTGAGCTCTCTACCTCAAGGTTAAGTCCTAACGTTCGATAACTTTTTCCCCCATTACATTTAGACGGACTATTTACGTTAGAATTTTGATAGCTCATCGTCTAACTAATATTCGTGAAATCCGTTTGACAATTTTTTAAGCAGGCCTCTAGGAACTTGAAATCATTTTCCTTTACATATTACATCTACCTAGGTGGGTAAAAAAAATAACATTTTCCAAAAATATTGTTATCCCTTAGTGTCACCTTTCAACTATATTCCCTGCAAATTTCATTGAAATATTCCTAAAATTGAATGAACAATAGCCTCTAATAATCGGCCGGGCGTAGCGTAAAATAGTAGGAGCAACAACATACTTTAAACTTTAAGGGATATGCATAACCTTGGAATTAAAAAAAAAGATTTTCGGGTTATTTTATTTTCTTATTGTGTAGTCTTAACTTTGATTTGGTTCAAAGATTTTGTAAAAAATCCAGAAAATTGACCGACTTATGACGATTTCAGTGGAGCAGATCAGAACGTTTCGTTGCGTTGTGCCTCTAGCGCTGCGCGGCGCATGGTATGGTTTCTAAGGGCATTGATATGGCTTTGTCCAACCAGGCTGGTTGATTGACATACAGTGCAGGAATCGCGCATTGAAGATGTGAAAAATAATTGTGATTTTATCTCAAGCAAGTAGCCCATACACCAAGGCACTTTCTTAGAATTGAATTTTTCAAATAACAATTTGAACGAAAGAGTGCATTTTATAGATAGAAATTTTAAATGAAAGATGTTTAGTTTTTTTACTAGCTCCGTAAATAATGGAGGCATAAGGGACGAAAATTAATCGCATCACCTCTTACTCATCGTTCCGTCTTACTCATAACAATATTCCTTGTTCATATCTCCCTTTCTAATGGAGCTAGCACAAAAAATGAGAGACGTTTTTTTTATTATTAATTCAAAAAGAAACATCTTTTATTTCAAACGTTTTTTCTACAAAGTGCGTTTTTTCGTCACAGTCGTCATTATAACAATTAAATTGCTTATAACGAAAAAAACTATTCTAGAACCATATCAATGTTCTATTCGTATTGCCCGTACCTGCAACCATAAAGAACCACCGAAGTCGTTGAGCCGACCTAAACGTTTATACGAAAATTCTATAGAAAAAAGTGGATTTAGTGCGTTTTCTTCCCTTGCGTTTATCTCAAAATTATACTTTGCAATTTGGCGTACCTCATATCTTAAAATCTAATCGTCCGTTTTACTTCAAATTTGAACTGAACATATTTTATAACATATTCAATCGACAGACCGGATGATTTTTTCATTTGTTCCTCCGTAACTTCACCATTGGGCTAAAAGTACATTTTTCCATTTTTTACTTTAGTTGAATCTAGTTACCGGAAGCATGTACGCGACCGAGCCTTGCGGAGGCTACAGACCTGAGGTTAAATGACAATGATTACGTTCTTTATATAAGGTACCTGCGGGTAATAAGACCTAGCTAAGCGAGATTTGCAATAAAAATGAAAAATATTCAAATTAACCAACGGTTTTTAATGATAGACGAACTTTTATATCAATTATTATAAAATGTAAACAAAAAATGGCAACTTCTACCGTAAACAAAAACAAAATTAAATGTTTTTGAAAACCTCGCTAATAGGCCTCATTTTACTATGGTAGGATAATAAGGTCTAGGGCTTTCACGTACTTGAATAAATAATCTGCATGTTATACATTTGGACTTTCCGATCAACAATCATATAAATGCACAAATTACATTTTAGAAACGCATATCAGCTATACATTCGCACGTTTAATATCCATCAGGGCACTTAAAGTCAGCGGTATCTTCAAGCGCGAACCGACACGCTCCTCATGGAGTGAATTCCGCATTCCGGAGACTTTCCGCATTTTGTGCACTATATCATGTCAGCTGTCCTGTCCTCTTCACAGCCATGACCGCACCATCTCGCTTGCTTTTGTGAACCACGGTTGCCGTTGGTGGTGGATGTCTTTTTTTTCCGATTTCAATTATTTTTATTGAGCTGAGCTTTCGTGACCGGAATTCCCCTGTAATTTATTACTTTTCGCTTAACCGTAGGTTTTTTTTCTGTAACTTTTACTGGTGACGGCATTAGTCGACGAAATGCCGCTCTGAGCCGAGTGAGCGGCACATTGTCTTTATCATCGTCCAAACTCGAACTACCGGGAGCCATACGGTAAAAATTTCCCGTAGGCACTAAAAATAGCGATTGATAAATTAGGAACCAAATTCACGCCTTATTTACATTTGTAGCATCTTAAAAGTAATAAAAGATCCATTAAAAACAACCAACCTTGTTACAAGAAGAGAGAGGATAATAAGGCCTATGTTTAAACTTTGTAGGCCTTAATACCCGTCGACCACGTCTGTAGATAAATCAAAATGAAAAATACTCAAACCACGATAGCTTATTCAAATATTTAATATCATAGAAACATGAAATAATAGAGAAATGGACAGCAAATTTATATAGCTAAGTGTAATATTACAAGAAATACTTACGATTGATCCGGAACGATTTTTGTCATTCGCGCCGCGCGGCTGTACCTCACAGTGTATGATGCAACACTGGCGGCGGGCAGTGCCGGATTAAGCCAGCTCGGGGCCTATAGCATATTTTTTCGCGAGGCCCTTGTTTTGATTCAGGATAGAAAATAAAACACCACTTTTACAAACAAACTTTTCCTGATTAAATGTAGGAGAATTTGGATATGACACTAGTTAAATCAATTGCTCGAAGTAAATCACATTCAATGTTCATTAAGGTAAGGTTATTTAGGCGGTTTTGTGCCATCGTGTTTCTTCATTCATTTTTATACGCTTTAAAGTATCCTTTCACGAACCCAAATATTTTACACTGAACTGATTTTTGTCTATAATGAAGTAAAAATACGTCCCAGTATACTGGTAAAATTTCAAGTCAAGTTACCGAACCTTTAATGAAAAATTACGGCCCTAAAAATCGTCTCATTTATACGGCGCTTTATGGACATGTCACGCTGGCCACATTTCTATCTAATAATTTATGCACTAAATAACTCTAGATGCTTGATATAAACTGCTCACAGGTGTAAAAAAAGTCTAAAGATCCCGTAACGACAATAAAAACAGAGAGTCACCGAACGTTTAAAGAAAATATTAATGTTAAAACTTGGAAAAATGTGGCTAGCAGAAGAATTTTTGTAGCTGTAACGTTTCAAATAAATGTAAAAATGTTTCAAACTACTAAATTTTCGCGAATTTGTTTTATTCTAGTTTATCGTTATGTATAACAATCCATTGTAACTTTTTATCACGCGCAATTGTAATTTCCCGACGATTTAAAAGCCCCTCCTTGCACCCCCACAAAATACGGCCCTCCACGAAAGGAATACCTTATTTTCGAAAAAGAACGTTCTCCGCTGCAATTGGTAATCATTAAGGACAAGTAAATGCGTAAGAGTATTTCCACATTTGGGAAACACGAATCTAATGAATTCTCCATTATAAGTTTATAAACAGCACTTCCAGAGCCTCATGCTTTTTGTTGTGAATATGTGCAGCCACATTTGTTTTAAGTAGTTCGGCGAACTGCACAAGTTCGTTGCCTAGGCTTTCTTCCAAATCGTCTGGATAAGCACTGACGATATTTGGAGTTCTTTTCAAGATCTCTTCTGGTGTCAGAGATTTTAACTGCCGAAGTATTCTAAATACACTAGTCACTTGATGGTACGCTTCCATGCGTTTAGCTAAGGCAGAGATCATATTATCAATTATGACGATAATCACCTGAATTTCAAATTTTTTTTAGCCGTTTGCTTTTCGACAGCTTCATCGAGCAGAGTAGAGCCGCTCAAATCGTCGTACTTAGATTTCGCTGGCGTCGTATTGAAGTTTGTAGCCGATATTCTTTACAGCCACTCAAGATTTTGGCTTTTGCTTCAGTTTCTGAGAATGTAGACCTCATTGTTTGAATGTACTCGTGTAACGATTCATATAGGGCGTATCGTGTATTGAGGTCTTGATCAGGTGACTGCAACGAAGCGCTAGTCGCTTGCAAGCGTTCTAGTAATCCATTCCAAAAAATAGCCATTATTCCCGTTTCCACCTTGTCCATTTTCAAAAAAAGTCCGTATTCCTGATTACGACACTCTACCTTTTGGTCCATGTTATTATAGATGCCCTCCAAAACTTGTTTAATAGAGATTAAACCGCATAAAAGTGTTTTCATCGCCACGGCTCGGGCGGACCACCTGTCTTCTATTCAATGTTGTATACTTTGTAAAATATACTGTATTTTTTATTTACGTTACTTACATTGTAAAATACTTTTTGTAAAGTACTTTTTAAAATGAACTGTGTTAAAAATGAACTGTGTTAAAAATACCCTCTCCTTGGCTTTGAAAATGAAAAAAGACTGGTAGCTCATGTATTAAACTACCTAGCTAACTAAATAGCTCGGAAGCGCAGGATTCCCTCCTGAAAGAAGTACAACTCGCCAACTTGCTTACCAGTTTGCCGAAAAGATGGAGTTGAAGCACAACTTTAATAATGAAACTAAAACGGCTGGACCGCAATGGTTGAAAAGCTTCCTTGAAAGAAATCCCGAAATAGTTATGAGACAAGCTGAGGGCTTATCAATTCAAAGAGCGAAGGGTCTCAGCAGAGCAGAAGTAGCACAATTTTTTTATCTGCTCACAACTGTCTTAACTCAGAATGATTTGCCGGATAAACCGGATAGAATATTTAACATGGATGAATCCGGTGTTCAACTCAATAATAAACCTGGCAAAGTATTAGCCAAGAAAGGTGCCAGAGCAGTTCAATCACTTACTTCCGGTGAAAAAGGAGAAACAATTAGTGTTGTTGCTTGTTGCAACGCTATCGGCAATTTTCTTCCACCAGTTCTGATTATAAAGGGAGTAAATAAAAAACCAGAATTCGAAGAGGGACTTCCGCCTTGTTCCAAAGTTTACATGCAAAAGAAATCGACATACATGTCGTCAGACCTTTTTTATAAATGGCCGACTGAACATTTTATTCCACGCAAGCCGCCAGGAAAGGTATACTGATTCTAGATGGGCATTCATCGCACTCAAGTGCTGTCAATATGCTAGAAAGTGCTCGCGACAATGATGTGATATTACTTTGTTTACCCAGTCACACTACTTCTGCTCTGCAACCATTAGACAGTATTCGGACCGTTAAAAAAATATTATTATGCTGAGACGAATAATTTCATGCGCACCAATCCACAAAAAAACTGAACCGGTACAATTCAGGTCAGCTAATAGCCAAGGCGTGGATTCGAGCAGCTACTCCTGCCAATGCAATAAGTGGTTTTCGCGGCAGCGGAGTCTACCCAGTCAATCCAAATGCTCTGTCTGACGCTGAATTTGCTATATCGGATATTGCATTGGCAGAGTTTGCGCAAGAATGAGAGTCTGATCCTCTAAATTATCAAGTACCAGGCGTTTCTGGAGAGACTACGTAACGTGAGCGCGTAGAGGAATCTGGGTCTGATCGAGGTCTTGCACTAAATCAACGGAACGAAGTGCCTCCACTAGACGATTAAGTCCCAAACGATGCCGATAAAAACAAACTAGAATCTCTCTTAAGAGGGAATGGTACCTCATCGCGGTCGGTATGGCGGATCGCGATAGTAGATATCCACGGATTTCCGAAACGACTCTTCAGAATCTCATGAAATTTGACCAGACAATGTCAAATTGATAAACGAACGGCTGTCTTCTCATTAGATTTCTTGAGTCGAAGAAAAAAAAAAGTAGATTGTATTACCATGCTGAACTCGCGACGGAAATGATGAAAAATAAAAAGTTGGGCTAAAGCCACGACTTGAAAAAAAGAAGAGCCGTATAGCCACGTTGAAAACACGTATTTTGGCACCTCAATCATTTCATTCCTCCGCATATTTAAGGAAATCCGTGGAAAGTCGTAAATAGTAGGTAATTGTTGACGATTCCGAGGAAATCTCGCTCGACATTTGGGAACGGAGTTCCCATGAATTCCGCCAAGGCACTCATGGCCGAATGGCGTGCACCGAGAATTTGACCGTTCAAATATGACGATGTGCGAACTCGCTGAAAAATCTAATTGTTGCTTTTCGAAGCAATAAAGTGTTAAAAACAAGTTTTGTGATGTATTACGTGCTATTATTTTGTGAGATTACAAAAAAAAAAAATTGGATCGTGCCATTTACCGGGTGAACTGCGAGCGACGTGGAGGTACGTACTCATTTTTCTCTGTCTGTTTTTCGGAAAATTATTTTGTGGAATTGCCTCTACATCTATTTGTTCTTCCCGTATTTTTATTTATTCTTTTTGTTTACCTTTTTCTTCACCGGTAGTTATACTCGCGAAAAGTATGTGCGAAATCTCACAAATGAATGTGAGGTTAAGATATACTTTCTCCAGAGTACTGCCAGAGAGAAAGCTTTGAGCAATAAATTATAACTTTTTTCAGATTCTGTATGTCACATCTGTTCATGCCATCGAACCCAATGATGATGATGGACAGGAAAAGAAGTGCATTCCATTGGCGAAGGACTGCAGAAGAACTTGGAAGAACCACCGACGCTGTCATTCGGAGCAACATCGAAGCTCAGGGCAACAAATTTCATAAGGTGAAGAATGTTGCAGTAATTCAGGGTAAGTGAAAACGTGTTCTAGTACAAAAAAGCCTGCAATGGCCCTGTGCATATGCACATAAGCATAGCTCTTGCAGCAAAGTAAAATTTGCTGCAAGAGACCATGCATGCTCTCTGCGAAGCACAGTATCATGCACAATACAATCTTCTTGTGCTTCGCAGCAAAATCCTCATAGGCCCATTGCATAAGGTTTGGTTTGTACAAACCAACGGAGGCAATATCATCGCAGCGGCACTTATATCGCTTTATCTTGCGAAGATTTTCCTTCCGATGCATTATGCTTGCTGTGGTCTTTCACAAAGATGTACGTGCGAAAATCTTATTGTAAAGCCCAAGTAAATAGCATAACGCATGAAACTGTTACGTGTATTCGTGCGCTATGCAATGTACTCGTGCTTCGCAGCAAGATATTTATAGGAATAGCGCAGAGAACGCTACGGTTCGCAAAGAGACATAACGTCTCTGCAACCATCTTTGTGCTGGATTGTCGCAGGCATATTGCATCAAAAAGAAAATCTTCGCAGGGACGAAGGGCTGCAAATGAGTCTCCGTTGCTCTTTGCGGACCACAGTTTTCTGTCCAATATGCTTGCGAAGATCTTCCACAAAGATGCTCCGGTAGATCTTGCTGCAAAGCCCATGTACATGGCGTAACGCATGAAAATGTGACTTGTATTCATGCGCTATGTATTGTACTTGTGCTTCGCAGTAAGATTTTCACAGGCATACCGTAGAGTTCGCAAACAGACACAAGACCTTCGCAGGCATCTTTGTGCTCGATTGTCGCAGGCATATTGCACCAACAAGAAAATCTTCGCAGGCACGAAAGGATAGAAATAAGCTTCAAATGATATTGCATCGATGGCTCTTTACGAACCACAGTTTTCTGTCTATAATGCTTGCAAAGATGTATCTATGACCGCTCGGTTGTCGCGCAAATAAGCCTTCCGTTTAAAGTACGTATTTTTATTATTTTTATATCCATCACTTAGTTTACAATTTCAAAATATTCTTTTCGGATCAATATTTTCTGTACTTTTCGCATGAAGAATAATAATATAAATATAAGAAATATAATCAAACGGGCGGAAGGGTCAGAAAATGAGAAGAAAAGTATCAATATAAAGGCAAAATATGCGAACAAGAAAAAAGTGGGAAACATGTAGAACGCGAATGAAACTCAAAAAGCAAATAAGAGAAAACAAAACACTTGGCGGGAAATAAAAGAATGTACAATGAATTCGATAAACAACAGAGAATCCAAAGTATTAAAGAAATGAAAGGCAAAAGAAGATAAAAGTGCGTAAAAGGTCAAAAGCAAGAGCGCGTAAATAAAAAAGAGAAACTCGTGCAGACTGAATCGGGTTAGGGGGCGGCGGGGGGTGCAAAAAGTCAAAAGCAAGAACGGGCAAATGAAAATTACAAAGTATTGCTAAAATAGGAAAAACATGAAAAATCTACAAAAGGAAGACGCCCATTTTGCTGAAAATGCTTCGATTTTTTTAGTTTATTTCGAAACATGACCTAAATAAAATATTTTATCGGCAAAATGTGTGCACTATCCACACAATATTCTAAAATGTTCATACAGATATTCCGCCGATAAAATATTTCATTTGGCCCGATAAAATAATATATTCTGCCCATAAAATATTTAATTTGGGCCATGTTTCGAAATAAGCTTTAACAAATGAAGCAATTCCAGCCCTAAAATCTAAAGTTTTCAAAGAATTTATGCAACTGGCCTTTTTTGTACATTTTTCATATTTTTTCCTTTTTACAATAGTTTGTAATTTTCACTTAACATTCTTGTTTTCGACTCAATTGCGCCCCCCACTTATTTTGATTGAGTCCCACTCTTTTCCTCTTGTAGATTTGTTATCCTTTCTTTATATTCTGCAACAGTTTTTCTGCTTGCAGAAAAAAACTTGCTTTCGACTTTTGACGCATTTTTCTCCTTTTTTCTTTCATTCCTTTCATACTCTGTATTCTCTGTCGTTCATCCATTTCATCGCACATTGTTTTATTTTCTGCTATGTTTATTGTTTCCTTATATTAGCTTTTGGGCTTTATTATATTTTTACTTGGATTCCACTTTTTCGTGCTCGAATATTTTGCCTTTATATCGAAACTCTTTTTCCCATTGTCTGACACTTTCGCCCACTCTGTTATAATGTTATTTTTATATTATTATTTTTGGTGCGTTCTTCTATTGATTACATACTGTATCGGCAGAATGTTTCTATGAAATATTCTGAAATATTCATTTTGAAATGTTCACACAAATATTGCGAAAAAAAAACATAAAAAATTAAAGCAATTCCAGCCTTCAAAATTTCGAGATTGTTATCTTTCTTTCATTTTCTGCAATAGTTTTTCATTTTTCTTCATGCGCGCTTGCTTTTCACTTTGTACGCCCTTCTAACTTCTTATTCTCTTTCATTCCGTTCATACTTCGTACTTTCTGTCATTAATCCATTCTATCCCATGTTCTTTTATTTTTTGCTGCGTTTATTGTTTCTTGTTATTTGCTTTTCGGGTTTTATTAGCTTTCTACTTGTTGCCCATTTTTTGGCTCGCATATTTTATCTTTATATCGATACTTTGTTGCCATTGCCCAACACCCCCTGTTATATTTGTTATTTTTATTCTTTTTATTATTGGCGGGATTTTCTATTAATTTGCTTTTAAAATGTAGTAGCAGCGATTTATGCTGAGATATTATCTATCGGATTTCTAAACATTAACCTCCCCTGTAGGAAAATGATTTTCCTCACAGCACAATGTAACAGAATTATTTTATTTTCACACATATACCCTTTCGGGCTTTTGCATTCACTCATTTCAACTTTCTTAATCCAATAATATATTAACGAAATAGGGGTTACATTCCGTCTTCTCCTTCTCCCCCTATCATCGCAGTTTTTCTTGTTGCTATCCTGTCGAACTGCCTTACTATTTTACAGATTTCCTCTGTTTTTTTCTTCTTTTTGCAGCCTTTAGCCATCTTTTTGTGTGGTTGTTTTGTTATTCGGTGCATTATCTGAATTTCTTCAGCGCAGCCTCTTCCATTTGTGCTTTCAACTTGTCGCACCCCCCTATATGTGCCAGGCCGTCTGTTCCTCTGGTGCACACTGTACATCATGTGTTTCTGAATTCCTTGCCCGCTTCCCTCTCCACACTCAAGAATTTAATCTATATCCAGCTTTCGTTAATTTCTCCCCTCATCTTTCTGTTCGCCTAGTATTCCTCCATCCACACTTCTTTCTTTATGTCTTTAAGGGATATGCCTAATCTTGGAATTTCAAAAAATCTATTTTTGGTTTATTTTATTTTCTTATTAGGTAGAGTCTTGACTTTGATTTGGTTCAAAGATTTTGCAAAAATTCCAAAAATTGCCCGAGTTACGACGATTTTAGTGAAGCAGATCAGAACGTCCCGTTGCGTTACGGCTCTAGCGCTGCGTGGTGCATTATATGGTTTCTAAGGGCATTGATATGACTCTGTCCAATCCGGCTGTTTGATTGTTGTACGGTGCAGGAATTGCAGATTGAAGGTACGAAGAATCATTGTGTTTTTATGGCACGCAAGTAGTCCATACACCAAGGCATTTTCTTAGGATTCAATTTTTCAAATAACGGTTGGGACGAAAGAGTGCATTTCATAGGTAGACATTTTAAATAAAAGATGTTCAATTTTTTTACTAGCTCTATTAGTAAAGGGGATATAAGCGACGAAAATTAATCACATTACCCCTCACTCAACGTTTCGTCCCGCTCACTCATCGTTCCGTCTTTTCCATAAAAACGTTCCTCGCTCATATCTCCATTACAAATGGAGGTAGCGAAAAAAAATGAGAGACTTTTTTTATTGTCAATCCAAAAAGAAACATCTTTAATTTCACACTTTTTTCTACGAAATGCACTTTTCGTCACAATCTTCATTGAAACGATTAAATTGTTTATAACGGGAAAAAAACGATTGTAGAACAAAATAAATGTCCTATCCGTATTCCTCGTACCCGAAACTAGAAAGGACCGCCGAAGATATTAAGTAGTCCTAAACATTAATTCGCGAATGGTATACGGAAAAAGTGGATTTAGGACGTTTTCTTCGCTTGCGTTTATTTCGAAAGTATACTTTGCAATATAGCGCACGTCATATCTCGGAATCTAATCTTTCGAATTACTTTAAATTTGGATTAGACATATTTTATAACATATTCAATCGACTGACCGGATAAACGTTTAATGTCGTTATTTTTGGTCGAAAATCGACCTTTTCTTTAAAAACAGTGGTATTTATGGAATTTTTGAAATTTCGAAAATGTATCCGGTGGGTTTGTAGCTTTAACATTGTACTAAAAATATATTCTTCCATTTTTGACTTTAGATGAATCCACTTATCGGAATCATGTACTCGACCGAGCAGTGCGGACGCTACAGCCTTGAGATTAAATAACAATGATTATGTTATTTATATATAAGGTATTCCAAAGATTTTCGAATGGCCTAAAAGCCTGACCTTCAATATTTTAAAAAATTGGTGATGTTTTTGTATAATATATTTTGAGTACGTGGCATTTTTTTTCAAATTTTTATCGGCTCGCTAAATCGGCTAACTAGGAGATAAGATTTTACACGTGATAAAATTTCAAATGATCGTATCGTAGTGATCTTCTCGTCGTACGAAAAAATGTCCTCTACAAAAAAGATGCGTTCTTCTATGAACTATGTTGAAAAAAAATTCAAAATTTTCCAAGTATTACAAAACTAAAAAAAATCTTTCCTCTTTAATTTTTTAACCCCAATCACTAGGTTGATCCTGCTGAAATTTACACTGAATGTTCTTTTATTAGTGCAAAAGAACATGTGAACGTTTCATTCTTGGCTGGGCTTGCGTTCAGTTAATATTGTCGTCTTAAATTTAAGGGGAAACTGTTTTTGTTGAATAACTCGGGGATTTACAATTTTTAAGTAGAAACGGTAATGGCTAAACTTGTAGGAAATCGACTGCTTTAAAACTTTGGTCATTGCAGTTTTTTCTCTATCATCGATATTTTTCGAATTAAACGTGAAAAAGCGGCTATTGCATTATCTCGTTCATTGTGAACTTTAGGTCGTAAACGAACATAAACAAACTTGTAGAGAATGAAATTCTCGACAATTTTGGTCTCTACCTTTTTTTTTCCTAGAGTCAATATGTAACGGCGTATGCCAACGGTAAAAAAAAACGAGAAGCGTGAAAATATTATTTCGCGAACCATTTGCTCTTTTCTTTTACCGTTGGCGAACGACCCTAAATATTGATTCCAGGAAAAAAAAGTAGGAACAAAAATTGTCCCAAATTTCATTCTCTAAAAGTTTGTTCATGTTCGTTTATGCCCTAAAGTCAAAAATAAACGAGATAATGCAACAGCCGCTTTTTCAGGTTTAATTCGAAAAATATCGATGGTAGTGAAAAAAGTGTGATGAGCAAAGTTGTAAAGCGCTCGATTTCCGATTTCGAAGTCAGGAAGTCATTACGAATGCTAATGTCTAGCTAATATCGCTAATATCTTCATATTAGCGCTGTCGTTCGCAGCGCGTCAACAGCAAAGACTTTCTGAGCGGTGCGAAGCTCTCCGCACCTACCGATCACAAGCGTGGTCGAGAAAAGAGTTTATTGTTTAAATGATTGAATGCAAATTGAGAGAAGAAAATGCAATTAATTATTTAGATAATTGAATGTGTAATGTAAAAATAGATCGAACGGAAGCGCTAATATCATGTTATAAGTGTTGTCGTTCGCAGCGCGTTACCAGCAAATACTTGCTGAGCGGTGCGAAGCTCTTCGCAATTACCGATCACAAGCATGGTCGAGAAAAGAGTCCATTGTTTAAATGATTGATTGCAAATTTCGTCACTGCATTTTTCTGCCAGCCGCCGGCGAGCACTCACGGTGTGTCATTATTTACGTTAATATTTGGCGACACGCTATACTCGAGAAGAAAATGCAATCAATTATTTGGATAATTGAATGTGTAATGTAAAACTAGATCGAACGGAAGCGCTAATATCTTCATATGAGCGCTGTCCTTTGCAGCGGGTCACCAGCAAAGACCTGCTGAGCGGTGCGAAACTCTTCGTACCTACCGATCACAAGCGTGGTCGAGAAAAGAGTCTATTGTTTAAATGATTGATTGCAAATTTCGTCACTGCATTTTTCTGTCAGCCGCCGGCAAACATTCACGGTGTATCATTATTTACGTCAATATTTGGCGACGCGCTATACTCGAGAAGAAAATACAATTGATTATTTAGATAAGTGAATGTGTACTCTAAAACTAAATCGAACGAAAGCGCTAATATCTTCAAATGAGCCCTGTCGTTCACAGCGGGTCACCAGCAAAGAATTGCTGAGCGGTGCGAAGCTCTTCGCACCTACCGATCACAAGCGTGGTCGAGAAAAGAGTTTATTGTTTAAATGATTGATTGCAAATTTCGTCACTGCATTTTTCTGCCAGCCGTCGGCGAACACTCACGTTGTGTCATGATTTACGTCAATATTTGGCGACGCGCTATACTCGAGAAGAAAATGCAATTAATTATTTAGATAATTGAATGTGTAATGTAAAACTAGATCGAACGGAAGCGCTAATATCTTCATATGAGCGCTGTCGTTCGCAGCGCATCACCAGCAAAGACTTACTGAGCGGTGCGAAGCTCTCCGCACCTACCGATCGCAAGCGTGGTCGAGAAAGGAGTCCATTGTTTAAATTATTGATTGCAAATTTCGTCACTGCATTTTTCTGCCAGCCGCCGGCGAACAATCACGGTGTGTTATGATTTACGTCAATATTTGGCGACGGGTTATACTCGAGAACAAAATGCAATTAATTATTTAGATAAGTGAATGTATAATGTAGAACTAAATCGAACGAAAGCGTTAATATCTTCATATGAGCGCTATCGTTCGCAGCGGGTCACCAGCAAAGAATTGCTGAGCGGTGCGAAGCTCTTCGCACCTACCGGTCACAAGCGTCGTCGAGCAAAGAGTTTATTAGGTAAATGATTGATTGCAAATTTAGAGAAAAAATGCAATTAATTATTCAGATAATTGAATGTGTAATGTAAAAATAGATCGAACGGAAGCGCTAATATCTTCATATAAGCGCTGTCGTTGGCAGCGCGTCACCAGAAAAGACTTGCTGAGCGGTGCGAAGCTCTTCGCACATACTGACCACAAGCATGGTCGAGAAAAGAGTCCATTGTTTAAATTATTGATTGCAAATTTCCTCACTGCATTTTTCTGCCAGCCGCCGGCGAGCAGTCACGGTGTGTCATGATTTACGTCAATATTTGGCGACGGGTAATACTCGAGAAGAAAATGCAATCAATTATTTAGATAAGTGAATGTGTAATGTAGAACTAAATCGAACGAAAGCGCTAATATCTTCATATGAGCGCTGTCGTTTGCAGCGGGTCACCAGCAAAGACTTGCTGAGCGGTGCGAAGTTCTTCGCACCTACCGATCACAAGCGTGGTCGAGAAAAGAGTCCATTGTTTAAATGATTGATTGCAAATTTCGTCACTGCATTTTTCTGTCAGCCGCCGGCGAACATTCTCGGTGTATCATTATTTACATCAATATTTGGCGACGCGCTATACTCGAGAAGAAAATGCAATTGATTATTTAGATAAGTGAATGTGTACTGTAAAACTAAATCGAACGAAAGCGCTAATATCTTTAAATGAGCGCTGTCGTTCACAGCGGGTCACCAGCAAAGAATTGCTGAGCGGTGCGAAGCTCTTCGCACCTACCGATCACAAGCGTGGTCGAGCAAAGAGTTTATTGTTTAAATGATTGATTGCAAATTTAGAGAAGAAAATTCAATTAATTATTCAGATAATTGAATGTGTATTGCAAAAATAGATCGAACGGAAGCGCTAATATCTTTATATAAGCGCTGTCGTTCGCAGCGCGTCACCAGCAAAGACTTGTTGAGCGGTGCGAAACTCTTCGCACCTACCGATCACAAGCGTGATCAAGAAAAGAGTACATTGTTTAAATGATTCATTGCAAATTTCGTCCCTGCATTTTTCTGTTAGCCGCCGGCGAACACTCACGGTGTGTCATTGTTTACGTCAATATTTGGCGACGCGCTATACTCGAGAAGAAAATGCAATCAATTATTTAGATAAGTGAATGTGTACTGTAAAACTAAATCGATCCAAAGCGCTAATATCTTCATATGAGCGCTGTCGTTCGTAGCGCGTCACCAGCAAAGACTTGCTGAGCGGTGCGAAGCTCTTCGCACCTACCGACCACAAGCATGGACGAGATAAAAGTCCATCGTTTAAATGATTGATTGCAAATATTGTCACTGCATTTTGCAGTGAGCCGCCGGCGAACGTTCACGATGTGTCATGATTTACGTCAATATTTGGTGACAGGCTCCATTCGAGAAGAAAATGCCATCAATTATTTTCATAATTGAACTTGTAATATCAAACTAGATCGAGTGACAGTGCTAATATCTTCATATGAGCGCTGTCGTTTGCAGCGGGTCACCAGCAAAGACTTGCTGAGCGGTGCGAAGTTCTTCGCACCTACCGATCACAAGCGTGGTCGAGAAAAGAGTCCATTGTTTAAATGATTGATTGCAAATTTCGTCACTGCATTTTTCTGTCAGCCGCCGGCGAACATTCTCGGTGTATCATTATTTACATCAATATTTGGCGACGCGCTATACTCGAGAAGAAAATGCAATTGATTATTTAGATAAGTGAATGTGTACTGTAAAACTAAATCGAACGAAAGCGCTAATATCTTTAAATGAGCGCTGTCGTTCACAGCGGGTCACCAGCAAAGAATTGCTGAGCGGTGCGAAGCTCTTCGCACCTACCGATCACAAGCGTGGTCGAGCAAAGAGTTTATTGTTTAAATGATTGATTGCAAATTTAGAGAAGAAAATTCAATTAATTATTCAGATAATTGAATGTGTATTGCAAAAATAGATCGAACGGAAGCGCTAATATCTTTATATAAGCGCTGTCGTTCGCAGCGCGTCACCAGCAAAGACTTGTTGAGCGGTGCGAAACTCTTCGCACCTACCGATCACAAGCGTGATCAAGAAAAGAGTACATTGTTTAAATGATTCATTGCAAATTTCGTCCCTGCATTTTTCTGTTAGCCGCCGGCGAACACTCACGGTGTGTCATTGTTTACGTCAATATTTGGCGACGCGCTATACTCGAGAAGAAAATGCAATCAATTATTTAGATAAGTGAATGTGTACTGTAAAACTAAATCGATCCAAAGCGCTAATATCTTCATATGAGCGCTGTCGTTCGTAGCGCGTCACCAGCAAAGACTTGCTGAGCGGTGCGAAGCTCTTCGCACCTACCGACCACAAGCATGGACGAGATAAAAGTCCATCGTTTAAATGATTGATTGCAAATATTGTCACTGCATTTTGCAGTGAGCCGCCGGCGAACGTTCACGATGTGTCATGATTTACGTCAATATTTGGTGACAGGCTCCATTCGAGAAGAAAATGCCATCAATTATTTTCATAATTGAACTTGTAATATCAAACTAGATCGAGTGACAGTGCTAATATCTTCATATGAGCGCTGTGATTCGCAGTGCGTCACTAGCAAAGACTTGCTGAGCGGTGCGAAGATCTTCGCACCTACCGATCACAAGCGCGGTCGAGATAAAAGTCCATTGTTTAAATGATTGACTGCACATATTGTCACTGCATTTTACAGAGAGCTGCCGGCGAACACTCACGGTATGTCATGATTTACGTCAATATTTGGCGACGAGCTCCGTTCGAGAAGCGAATGCCATCAATTATTTAGATGATTGAATCTGTAGTATAAAACTAGATGGAATGAGAGCGCTAATATCTTCATATGAGCGCTGTCGTTCGCAGTGCGTTATCAGCAAAGACTTGCTGAGCCGTGCGAAGCTCTTTGCACCTACCGATCACAAGCGTGATCGAGAATAAATGCAAAAATAATTGTTTAAACAATTATTTCTACGTAATTTTTTCCGTTTTATTTTGCAGCGCGTAAGCAGCAATCTATATTTGCTGAGAGGTACAGAAAGTACCGTATCTACCGATCATACCCGAGATCGAAAATAAATGCAAAAATATTTTTTTCAACAATTACTTCTGCGTAATTGTCACCGTTGTCTTTTACAGCGCGTAAGCAGCAATAATATTTGCTGAGAGGTTTAGGAAGTACCGTATCTACCGATCATACCCGTAATCGAGAATAAATGCAAAAATAATTGTTTAAATAATTATTTTTGGGAAATTTTTGCACCGTTGTTTTTTGCAACACGTAAGCAGCAATCTATATTTGCTGAGGGGTATAGAAAGTACTGTATCTAACGATTGTACCCGAGATCGAAAATAAATGCGAATATTTTGTTTTAACAATTATTTTTGCGTAATTTTTACCGTTGTTTTTTGCAGCGAGTAAGCAGCAATCTATATTTGCTGAGAGGTACAGAAAGTACCTTATCTACCGGCAATATCTGTGATCGAGAATAAGTGCAAAACTAATTATTCAAATAATTATTTTTGCGTAATTTTTACACCGTTGTTTTTCGCAGCGCGTAAGCAGCAATCATATTTGCCGAGAGGTTTAGAAAGTACCGTATCTACCGATCGTACCCGTGATCGAGAGTAAATACTAAAATCATTGTTTAAGTAATTATTTTCCGAATCTTTTGCACCGTGGTTTTCGCAGCGCGTAAGCAGCAATCTATATTTGCTAAGAGGTACAGAAAGTACCGTATCTTCCGATTATACCCATGATCGAGAATAAATGCAATAATAATTGTTTAAATGATTATTTATGCGAAATTTTTACACCGTTGTTTTTTGCAGCGCGTAAGCAGCAATCTATATTTGCTGAGAGGTACAGAAAGTACCGTATTTACTGATCATACCCGAGATCGAGAATAAATGCAAAAATAATTTTTTAACAATTATTTTTGCGTAATTTCTACACCGTTGTTTTTTGCAGCGCGTAAGCAGCAATCATATTTGCTGAGAGGTATTGAAAGTACCGTATCTACCGTTCGTACCCGAGATCGAGAATAAATGCAAATTTTTTTTTTTTACAATTACTTTCGCATAATTGTCACCGTTGTCTTTTGCAGCGCGCAAGCAGCAATCATATTTGCTGAGAGGTTTAGGACGTACCGTATCTACCGACATACCTGTGATCGAGAATGAATGTAATAAGTATTATTAAAATAATTATTTTTGCGTTATTTTTACACCGTTGTTTTTCGCAGCGCATAAGCAGCAATGTATATTTGCTGAGAGGTATAGAAAGAGAGGTACAAAAATAATTGTTTAAACAATTATTTGTTGTCTTTTGCAGCGTTGTTTTTGCAGCGCGTAAGCAGCAATCATATCTGCTAAGAGGTACAGAAAGTACCGCACATTTGTTAATGTGTCAATTGTTAAACATAATTAATTGTTAACAATTATCTCACTGCAGAACAGCGCAGGCCGCCAGCCAGAACTCTTGCTGCGAAATGGAGATTCTCGATGATCTCGAATTTGGTGCGAATTCGGCGTTGGCGAAGAAAACAAAATTCTTTGTCCACACCGACCGTGGGTCAGCGTGTTGGTATATACGTGTATATACCCACACGAAGTGTGTACTCGCTGCGAAGGGACACCATGCGGGAAGAAAACAGTCTTCAACCGCGTGCGCCCGACGTAACGAACGCACACAGACACACGCGCACACACACACGTTGTGTCGAATCATACATTGTTATGCCTCGACGCAAGGAGGCTCGCGGTCCCGTCGCAGCATGCGTTCGGAACGAACACGCGTTCAGGATGAACGCGCGCTGTGACATCTAGCGGTAGGGAGCAGTAGCTCGTGCCAGCGCGAGTCGAGTATCCTACCGACTCGAGCCGGGGCTGCGTCGAACGTTTGCTTGGCTATCATTCCCTCTTAAATGAGGCTGAGCAGAATAGCGTGAACCAAGATCACACGCCACCTAGGCCGCCTTCAAGGCTTTTGAATCTTTCTGAAGACTGTTTAGCCCTAGAAGATATCGAAATTGAAAATTACATATTTCGTAGTACCGAGCTATCGTTGCCATCGCTGATATCTTTAAATAAATCACGGAAGCAGAATCTTCAAAAAGAATCACCATCTAAATTTCTACATCAATCATCTCCTATACCAAAAATACCGCTGAGCATGTCTAAAACGGCTAAATAATCTTCAGAGATGTTAAACTCCAACGATAAAATCATGCAGAAGAAGAATAAAGTAGAGAAAATAAAGAAAACAACCGAAATAACGGAAACTAAAATGAGGGCAGTGAAAAGAAGATTGTAAGACAGTAAAAAACAAACCAGCTGGTAGCAAGAAAAGTTTTGTAAAGAAAAGAGGGCAACTGCAAAAGAAGAAAAAGACCAGAAAAAATATCGATATTACCAGCAGTGGAATTGAATCCGATAACACGGATTTTATTGAACTCATCAAAGGAAGCGCTTCAAGAAAGAGAAAAATACAAATGCCCAATTTTGACTGTGAAAACAAAGAAAATGTTATAGGGTCAAAAACATCTAAAGGAAAAGCCACCGCAGAACTACCAATTAAAAGAAAAAAGGACGAAAAACCGGTACGAGATACTAAACAAATATTATAAGTGAAAAACGCTAATTCTAAAATCGAAAATACGAATAAAAAAGTTTCAGTTGATGATTATTGTGCAGAATGTTTTGAGCATTATAATGTAACTACATTGAAATCAGATTGGATTTATTTTCCGATATGTCGAATGTGGTTGCATGAAACTTGCACACCATTCAAAAGCCACTGCATGAGATGTAGAAAATTGAAAACCCTGGCTTCCGACATCAAGACATAATTCTCTGAATATCTGGTAAATTGATATAATTAATGCTTATGCCAAAGCTGATTGCCATGTTGTTCTATCGTTAAGATAAATAATAATATTTGAATAATAAATTAACTAATTTAAAGTTTGGAGGCTATTTTTGTTGCATTTTTATAGTCTAAGACGTTAAAACTTTATACTATTTCATCATGTTGATTAATATTGTAATTAGTACTTAATAAAGGATCTCAGTAAATAATAAATACTGATTACTTACATTGATATAAATTTGTTTCTATCTAATAAAATCATAGTGAGGCGTCTATCCCCGTACGAGGCGAGTATCCCCCGAAGAATGTTTAACGTTAGGCTACTATCCGCCACAGTAGGCAATTATCCGTTTTTTGAGAGGTCAAATGAAACAGTCTTTGCTTAAAACCAGTATTAATTATCATTACAAAAATAGGCTACTATAAAAGATCGAAGACCTATGTTTTAATATACATATCGTATTATTCTTAGTAAGTACATATTCTTTAATAATAGAGCTTTTTTTTAAAGTGGGGCAACTATTCGGCTTTTACCCTATATATAAAAAAATACTTCTGACAGAATCGTGGTTTATTTTCTTCATCGTATACTTTTTTTAAGGGTAGAAATCACTGTTCACATTTTGCACTTCGCTAGTTCCTTTTGCAATCCAATAATCTCGATTGAAGTTGCTCGGCCATTCACCAATAGCGTTGGAGTACATTGTACTTTCGTTTTGGTTTTGGCTTGTTGAATATATTGCTACATCAGAAGCATGTGCTGCACTTTCGATCTTTCTTTGGTTTAAAAACGAGATGGCTAAATCGGGAGAACTTCCTGTGTTTTTAACTTCTTGACTTGAAGGCGGTATGACGAAGTTGGGAGGACTTGCTGTGGTTACGACTTCAGTTTGATATGTGGAAAATGTGGCTGAATTGTGAAGAGATTCTGATCTTAATGGTAATGATGATTCTTCTATTGCACTGCCATCATCTACAGAATGAAATGCGACTTCTGTATTTCCGGCTCCGATATTTTTGGATATAGCACCATCGCTCTGGACATTAAAAAATTCAGACAGCTTACGTGTTTTTCATATAATGGCTTGGTTATTTTTTTCCTTTTCTTTAGTTCTGCTGCTCATGTTGACTATCTCGATCTACATAGAAGGGAAAATTAATTTCAAAACAAAATATAACCTCACTTATATTTGATATGCGGATGTTTAATTGTTTAATAGCCAACCAGGATAAACAGCTAAAAATATTTGAATGTGACTTGGTACACACACAGTTTGTAATCTGGGATAAAACATAGGATACTTTTGCCTCGATCGAGTGTTCCCGTAGGAAAAAATCTAAAGTTTACGCGAGAAAAACCGCTGGCGCTCGCTAAATGCAACGTTCAATAATTCGTTTTATTACGAGTCTCGTTTTCGAGATTACATCGTAGTACCGTCTACTTCCACACGCTAGTATCACGAATATTCATAGTTTAACAAAAGAAGACCGCCTGGCCCCCCTTAGCGCCGCGGTCGTTCCCTCTCTACGTCATAACGTTTTTCGTGCGTCAAAGTGTAGCACGTTTAGAGCTTTGTCCCAAATTTTTTCATCAAGAAGAATCATGGGAAAGTCACACAAGAGGAAGAAGAACAAAGAGCATAAGAACGAGAAGCTCTTTAAGAAGTTGAGGAAGATGGTCGATGCGATACCTGACAGCTCTTCGGATACGGACTCGGGAAGTTCGAGGCGCGAGGTTTTACATAAGGGCGTGGCTACCTCGGTTGGGGCTGCAAAAAGATTAATAATCAACCATCAGGGTGCATCGACAAGTCGTCAAGGTATTTATTCCGTTAATTATAGTTATTTCCGTAGACCGGGCGGCTTCGCCGTACGGAGTCAATTTCGTAGAAATTGTCTCGGGTCGTACACAACCTAAGAAGGTTCGAGCCGGTGACGCTCGCGGAAATAACGGGCCTCAGACTCGGCGGCTTTGTCCGTACGAAGGTAGACTCTCAGAGTTCTACCTTGAGTCGCTTGTGAACGTAACTCACAAAAAAAAATGATATTTATTGCATATCCTGCATTTATCATGGCCATAGACTCGGCGGCTCAGTCCGTACGAAGGAAATCTCGCAGAGAATTTCCTTAGAGTCGAACTGCACGACTTCACAGGTGCCGTGGAATCGGTAGATCGTCCAATGTTATGGATGGTGGCGCAAGGACTTGTATGCGTAGCAACTGCGAAAGATTGTGTTTATCGCAGGTTAATACGTTTACAGGTTTGTCACCAGCGAACGGTGACAGTATGGACAATAATTCTCCCATCGCAGAGGATGATCAGTCTCGAGATATCGAAGGACAACCTCTAGTGGATGCTGCGAGTCAGCGCACAGACACAACAGCGAGCCAGCCTACAGAAGACCAAGTACAAGCTTTCGATGAGGAGACGCTGCGTATTCTGGGTGTCGATGCAAAGTCTGGTGCACCAGAATTACAGCTCAACCCAACTTTGGCACAAAATTGGGAAAAATGGATGGCCGAAGGACTCAAAAAAGAAGATCAAGAGGAGTTGTTGGCATATGAAAAAATAATATCGGAATTCGGTAAACCAAATTTGGATTTGTTCGCATCCAGGATTAACGCGAAATATCAAGCTTACTGTTCATGGCACAGAGATCCTGATGCCTTAGCTATTGACGCGTTCACGATCAACTGGAAATCCGATTATTTTTATGCATTTCCACCGTTCGCATTAGTGCTCCGGTTTCTTCGAAAAGTTATAGCAGATCGCGCCTGTGGTATTGCGGTAGTGCCAAATTGGCCTTCGCAACCATGGTTCCCTATATTTATGGACCTTCTAGTAGGGGATCCCATAATCTTCACTCCCGCTAAATGGCTCTTATTGTCTCCTTGTAGGTCTCTCCAACATCCATTACAGAAGTCACTGGGGTTGATTGCCGGGAAATTGTCCGCGAATCTTACCGCCGCAAGAAATTCTCGGACTCAGTGATCGAACCGTTGTTAGCTTCACTCGCCGAGAGCACGTGGAAACAGTACGCGGGACCTATTAGACTATGGGTGAATTTCTGTCACGAGACGAAAACGGACGTTTACGAAGCGAGCGCGAACCGCATTCTCGAATTTCTGCAGAGAAGATATAGTTTAGGAGCCTCCTACGGCACATTAAACTCGGCGCGATCGGCAATTTCATTGATATCAGCGAACGACGTGACTAACGATCGGATTATCAGTAGATTTTTTAAGGGTGTTTTTCGCCTTAGACCGATGAAACCTCGATACGACGAAACATGGGATGTCGGCATGGTACTTACGTTCATTGCGAACTTATACCCTCTTGAATCATTGAACATTCAACGGTTGTCGGAGAGATTAATTACGCTGTTAGCCTTAGGTACGGCTCATCGAGTGCAAACCTTCTCGCTCATGAGACTCGATAATATTTCTCACTCGGCACAGGGCTTCGAGATAAAGATCTCGGACATCATAAAAACGTCGCGTCCCGGGGCTTTTCAGCCACTTTTGCTATTACCGTACTTTCGCGAACAGCCCAGATTATGCATAGCGAGCACGTTGAAAAGATATTTGGAAATAACGCAACCGCTTAGGGGCGATTGCAATAATGTGTTGATCACATCAAGAAGGCCTTTCAAATCGGCAAGTACACAAACAATAATTCGTTGGATCCGATCAGTGTTGGCAAAGAGTGGCATAGGTCCCGAGTTTACGGCACACAGTACAAGGCACGCGTCTACGTCGGCTGCTTTAGCAAAGGGTTTGGATATCAACGCGATCAGAAATACCGCGGGGTGGTCTAAGGACTCGCAGGTATTCGCAAAATATTATAATCGGCCGATTAAGTCAGGCGGGAAAGCGTTTGCAGCGACCGTGTTCGCATAGTCCTAATCATTTATTAGTTAAGATAATACTGTTTGCACTTTATCAGGTGTGAGGTACACGGATCAAAACTGTTATTCCTTTGTTCCGTGAGAGACCGTTGGTCTCGATACAAGTGTGTTTCATGTTGCCTAAGGTTATTTGGAAAATAATAAAATGAGTTAACTCTGAACATTTACGATGTAATCTCGAAAACGAGACTCGTAATATAATTAAACGATCAAACGAACTTACCTGTTGTGAAGTTCGATCGTAATTATATGTAGAGTCTCGTTTGAGATGATTACATCCCACCCTCGGAACGATTTTTCGTTCTTTTTACTATTCCCTCCCCTTCATTTATTAAAATGTGTTGGTTTTATTATTTTCAATCCTTATGGGGTTACTTTAAACAATATGACGTAGAGAGGGAACGACCGCGGCGCTAGGGGGGCCAGGCGGTCTTCTTTTGTTAAGCTCTGAATATTCGTGATACTAGCGTGTGGAAGTAGACGGTACTACGATGTAATCATCTCAAACGAGACTCTACATATAATTATAAATATTATAAATGATAAAGTATGTTTGTTTGTACGTCGGTTACTCAATCGCGCCTAACTGAATGAACAGATTTGAATAAAATTGGCAGAGAGATAGATTATGTCCTGGAATAATACATAGGATATTTTTCATCTTGGGAAAATCATTTTTCTCGCGGGTAGAGCCGCGGGCAAAAGTTCGTTTTTTTTAAAAGGATTCCGAAATGGCTGAAAACCTGTTATGTACATGTGTCGCATAGATATTACAATTACAGTGGTTTTATATCACGCAGGCGAAATGTACGTGCATTGGTGTCGTCTACATGCACAGTGTATCTGCGTGCGTAAGTAAAAGAGCGGTCAGTTACCGTTATAGTAGTGACGGTTACGTACGTTACGCACAGACCTAGACGCACTGCGCTATACACGTACGAGACACCAAATACTGAACTGTCACCAGCCTGCGTGAGATGGACCAACTGTATCATAAAAAAATGTTTACGGATAAACGAAAGCACTGCGAGCCACTCTCATGCCTGTTCCCCGTCCGTAGTCCAGTCGAAATAGGATTTCACCTGGAATTAATTCCGGGCTTCGATTTTCTTTTTTTATACTTAGGGGCGGGGGGGGGGGGGGGTGGTTGGTAGTGTAAATCTCGATTTTCGGGAAAATCCCCCTGGTGCATTTGCCGCCGTCTTGATTGGAAGACGGATATTTTTTTGTTTTTCGAATAACTCGCTTATTTTCAACCTTAGAGTGAAAATGATTGTATTCAAAGTTGTGGGAAATGTAATTCTCCACAAGTTTAGTGATTATAATTTTTACCTTAGGATCGATATTTATAGAGTTAGACTGCTAAAAGGGGTAAAAAACGTTTTTTTTTAAACTTATCTCGTTTATTATCAAGTTTATTGTAAAAATGGTAATTAATAATCACATAGAAAATTTTATTTCCTCCAACTTTGGTTATTAGCATTTTTACCCCCGGATCAATATTTTCGGACTTATACTTAATTTAGGGGTGAACTTTTTTTTATGTTCAGTTATTTCGTTTATTATCAAATTTATCGTAAGAAAGGTAAGGAGTAATCGGGTAGGAAATTTTATTTTCTTTAGCTTTGGTCAGCACTATTTTTACCCTAGGATCAATATTTTTGTACTTATACTTAATTTAGGGGTGAACTTTTTACCCCTATTTGCAGTGTAACTATAAATATCGATCCTAGGGTAAAAACTATAATCACCAAACTTGTGGGGAATTACATTTCCCACAACTTTTGATATGATCATTTTCACTCTAAGGTTGAAATTAAGCGAGTTATTCGAAAAACAAAAAATCTCTCTTCATATCAAGATGGCGGCAAACGCACCAGGGGGATTTTCCCGAAAAACGAGATTTACACTACCAACAATCCCCCCCTAAGTATAAAAGAAGAAAATCGAAGCCCGGAATTAATTCCAGGTTAATAGAATTTTAGACCTATCTCGACTGGACTACGGCGTCACCGTGTGCGAATAGATCATATATTTGTTTTCTCTTAACTATTGATTCAAATTATAAAGTGTAAACAGCAATGTACCTTTATAGAAAACGTTTAGATGGATTGTGATATTTATTTTGATAGGCATTACTAAATCAGGTTAATAAATGGACCTAAACTTCATGTTTACCTTTTTCTCGATCTTTTAAAACATAAAAGCAGCTACTGTAGCAAATTTTTACCACCGACCATTTCTCCATACATAGTGTATATATAATAGTTTTGCCTGCGTTTTTCACGAAAGCGCCCGAATCGGTGAATTTTTCTCTGACTGCATTGACATATTAAACTATATCTCAATATACATATGGTATATTGACATACTATGTAGCCTATAACCAGCTGGAAACTATAAGCTGTCAAATATTGAAATATGGATGTAAATAGGACAAGTAGTTTTTGCGCAAATAGCAAAACATAGTACATTATGACACGAGGACGAAAAAAGTTTTTCTACCGAGTGTGAGTTTGCAGCATGAACCGAAGGCGAGTATTGCAATCACACAAGATTAGAAAAAGATTTTTCGTCGAGTGTTGTGTGAAATTTCATTTTACGGGGTGTAAAATCGGGGGGTTTATGCACGCTAAGCGTGCATAAAACGTCCAACATCGGGCCGTGTGAAATAAACAAACAAACAAAACGTTTCTCTTTATAACATCAGTTTGATAATCAACACACGATGATACATTGTATATATCAGCCAATGAGCAGAGCTCACACATCCACCTCAACGCTCCACGCGGCGCCTATCCGAGGACTGCGTAGGCGGGCGGGATATTTAAAAAGTATTTCAAAGTTTGATTTATATTCTGCGCAGGCGTGGGGCCCCCACAGACGCAGGGCCTGTAGCATTTGCTACTCTTGCTATATGGCTAATTCGGCACTGGCGGCGGGAAGCGGGTTATCGCGCTAGCTTGTAGCGACATCTTCGTGCGTTAGGTGCCTGCGTGTGTAGCCTTGAGCGAAAGCGTTAATTCGAAATACGATTTTCGTTCGTTAGCCCTTATTAGCCGACAGGCCTTATTACCCGCAGGTACCTTATATTATGCAATACAAAAAATACGGTGACATGTCAAGACTTTGTACTATCTTCGTGCGAAAGATCGACCTTATCATCTCAATACCTGAGACGAAAAATAAATATTGAAAATCGATCTGTTTTTTAACTCCAAGGTTATGCATAGCCCTTCACCGCGTTTTTCTCGAAACACTGTTTTCAAAGGCGGTGGACATGGTACTTCGAGAACCACTTGATGGATTGTTTCCAAATTCACAGAAGATGCGATAAGAATCATTTAAAGATCGTTGACGATCTCACATTTTTCAAACCGATCTTCATTGTTTAACAGTTACGTAAAAATCATGAACCTTTTGCATATATTTTGTTTGTCCGAGTTTCAATTCATCGGCACAGTATTAAAAAATATATTTAAAAAATCGACCACCGTCAACGACGCGTATTTATTGTTATCTAGAATAACCCGTTTGGTTCTTAGATTTCAGATGAACCGTTTAATCTGGAGGGTGTCCACCGCCAGACGTCGCGAAACAAATTTCAGCATCTATGGGCGGCCATGTTTTTGTTGTTTGTCTGTATTCGTCGGTGATTTTCTTTAAAGGCTCTTAATATGTGTTAAGACAATGCGTTTCTTTTTCACCAATCGTTTCCCAGAAAATAATTGTAATTTGGCCATTTTTTCGGGCCTTTAGATAAATAGATGTAGCCCCTTAAGTACGAAACTTGATTTCTATAGATTTTGTTCAAATTTGAACCAGTCATTGTTCATATCATTATGCATGTCTGAGTGAAATTTCAGAACAGTTGACTATCTAGATTGGGAGATAATGGGTTTTAAACTTGCAACTTTTAACACTGCAGGGTCTGCATTGAAATTTAGACAGAATCATTTTCCGTAAAAAAGATTCGTCCCCTATAATAAGAAGACATATGGCAACACCGCAGAACGGTATTGGTCAATATTTCGAGAAAGAAATAATTATCGCGGCCCTAAAGTTAAAAATGTTATCATAAAAAAAAGATTTGCATTATATATATTAATATTTTACATTGTTTATGTTATCTTCATTAACAAATAAAAGTGTTGGTTCATTCATAAGTAATTAAAAACTTTGTTCGATTAAAAATTACTTCCATACACAGAAAAAAAAACGTGTAAATTTTCATGGAAATCCCATCAAAATGTACTGTGTCTCACATCAATAGCGCCTCTCGGTACAAAACCTTCGATATTTACTACGTAAAACTCTAAAAAGTGCACGCCACGTTTCACACAAAGATCTGTAGGACTATTAAGTTTATGCTAAGCGATCGATACATTTTCGCAGTGTGAAACTGTGAACAGTAGATGAACCGACTCACGACTTTTTATAATGTGAAACTGTAAACAGTAGATGGACCGACTCACGAATTTTTACATTGTGAAACTGTAACCAGTAGATGGATCGACTCACGATTTTTTACAATGTGAAACTGTAAACAGTAGATGGACCGACTTGCGAATTTTTACTATGTGAAACTGTTAAACGTAAATGAGCGGACCCACGAATTTTTACATTTGAAAATGTTATAAAATTAACGACTTCATTGAGAAATTTTTACACTGCAAAATAGCAAATAATGAAGATATTCAATAGCTTTAGGTACATCAAGCATAATTATATTTTACAGATTTTCTTTAAAAAAATCATATTGTTCGTTGGAAAAGTATCAATTAAACTATTTAAAAATGCTTTTATTTTCAATCACAAAACAGCTGTAACTTAAAAATTGCTTATGACATTTTGGAAAATTGTAATTTCTCACAAGTTGTGCTGTGTTTTGTACGTTTCTATATTTGTATGTATTATAATCACAAACACAAGTACTGCATTAAGTAATTGTGTATTTGTATCTGTAATTGCGATACATAAAATAATAAACAATGCACAATACATAGCATAACCGGGAAAAAATTACAATTTGTTAAATGACATAAACAATCCTTCAAGGGACGCAGTGAAATTTTGAGGATAAAAAATAAAAGATTTTTTAATAGTTCAATAAAACTTTTCCTCACGGGCGATAACATGCCCTTCATAAATGTGGATGTGAAATTGTCCATTGCTTTATTGTTATCTAAGCATTGAGAAATACCACAAAAGAACCTTATTGTGGAATGGGTACACGAATGTTTAATAATAAATCACATAGAAATGTACAACATTTAATGGAAACGAACATTTTATTGAAAATTACAGTAACAATCTTACATCTAGCCTTTTACCATTTATTAATCACGTACCATCTGCCATTTCATTGTTTAATTATGTTACTTATCCCGTTAATATGTTTCACTCCGTAAGTTTGCCATTCTTTTTCATTTGGATCGACTTCAAAAGCTTGGAAATGTTCATCGGAAAATGTTACTTCAATGACATTGTCCGTTACGTATATATCTATTTCATAAGCAAATATATATTTGATTTTTACAAATATCGGATCTGAACCTTTCAGTACTAGTACAACGTTATTCGGATGAATACTTGATCCTAAATAATTAATCCATTTCACAGGCCGCAATTTCTCATGGATAGTTCCGTTCGGTAATGTTTTCGCGATCTTTTGATTATTTGGGATATCTGAAAACGTATATTTTATTGACGGGCCCAGCCGAATACCAAAGTCTGCTACGTTTTCTATTGTATTCTTCTGGCAACTGAATGCGTATTGCTGTTTTAACTGACTTTTTAACGCTAACGTAAAACATATGTTTTTTCGCGCAAAAGTCGCTCGAGCTGCAATTTTTGATTCACGATGCTTACTTTCGTGTCTCATGGACCAATAGTGAACCGCTGGACCAGCTAATTTTATGATTCTTGGATAATAAATCAAATTATGCTGCTTTGGATTTAAATGTTTTTGTGCCGATCCAAATGTTCCTGGATAAGAGTGGCAAGAAAATCAGGGCACGAATTATGAAAAATTCTACACACGATGATTTTGACGATTTCATTTAGTGTTGTGTACACTTCCCAAATAGGATCATTTTCTGGAATTAAATCTCCCAGTAGAAGACCGAAATGTCTCTTTAGACATAAAGTTTCTGAGGCCGATAACTTTAAGTTCAATTTTTTCAAATTTTGCGGCGCTAATGCGGGAGGTTTAGGTATTAGCAACTTTATGATTGAGAGTGCTTTCAGTCAATACTTTTTCCACAAAAATATAGCGATTCTATATCTCAGCCAAAACCATTTTGCATACTCCTTCTAATAAATCATGCATTGCGTCGACGCTGAAATTTCGCGCTACGAGAAAATTATCGCCAGCATTCCAAACGCATTTTTCTTTTATCCCGAATTTCTCCGACTTCTCGTTGTGGAATACATTTACTATCTTGTCATAATCGTCCTTGGTTCGAATGCGATTGATGCATTCGACAGTTTCAGAACGGGTACTTGGTTTGTCGGAAATGCAACAACGACAGCAATAGGATGCGTTGAAAGATTCTACGTATCCTAATATTGAATTTAAACCGAGATTATTACCGATGATCAAGCCGAGTGCAAAAAAACCCTTTTTTCTCCATCAAGAGTTTTAATTGTAATCCCTTCTAGCGCTAAAAAAATCAATTGTCGATCACCTTTTAAAATACGCGTTGATTACCAAAAACGTTTCGATGCAGAGAATTGAATAATTGAAACAAGAAAATGTTTTCCAGTTTACTGCTTATTTCGAGTGGAAGACAGGGGATTTGAACGTACATCGCACCAAGTTTACCACCGACGCCTGAATGGCTCCCTAAACAATTGTTCGTTTCATAATCGTCAAAGAAAATAAACAGGGGGAATACAGTTTTTGTTCCGTACGTTTGGCGAATATTTTTCCATATGGAACCTTGCAGAAAATTGCACATCTTGGAAATCTCAGTCTCGAGGTATTCTACGTAGAGCATTGTACGATCAAAAACCATTGGCAATTGGAAAAAAATTGTCAATACTTTTCTCATTGATATGAATTGAGCAGATACTTCGTCAACCACCAATTCCGCTTCCTCATCTACCATTCTGTTTCCGGGAATTGTACCGAGGAGAACTTTTTCGGGATAAATTAACGAGCAATCATTTCCAAATATGTTAAATCTTTTATGTTCCGTTAGCAATGAATCGAAAGGCTTTTGAGCTTTACAGATAGTGTTCTTCACAGCTGTTACAATTTCATCGGTTACATTGCGGGAAATTAAAATTTGGGTAACGTCTTGAGACAAAATTTCCAACATATCGGTGACAAAATCATTGAAGTCCGTAATATTTGATTGTACTTTCTTAGTAAAGGAACTAGAGCGGTTCTAACCCAGGTATCTCAGGGGTGAGCGGGGCGGGGCGTCGAGCGCGGGGAAGACGGGGTATGCATGGCGGAGCGGGGGGGGGGATCCTGAATGTGGCAGCCGAGTGCGGGGTTCCGGCGGAGGGAAAGGGGAGGGGGTGGTGTTAGAGAGTGGGGAGGCTAGTTTTTGGTGACGATGTCTTCCAGGCGATAGCTGGACCCGCGGGCGAGAGGGGGAAGCCGCTGTCGACTCTGTGGGGGAGGGGGCATCATAGAGTCGCGGGTCCTTGAAAACCCATAAAATCTGATAATTTATTATCAACAATATAGATGTAAGCGGAGCATTTGTGTCTAGACTATTCACAGGAGTTTATATATAAAAAAAGATAACTTAGCCAAATGTGTGCATGTGTGTGTGTGTGTGTGTGTGTGTGTGTGTGTGTGTGTGTGTGTGTGTGTGTGTGTGTGTGTGTGTGCGCGTGTGTGTGTGTGTGTGTGTGTGTGTGTGTGTGTGTGTGTGTGTGTGTGTGTGTGTGCGCGCGCGCGTGTGTGTGTGTGTGTGTGTGAAACTCCCATTTATGGCTAGGAAAATTTTCGAGAGTGAGATAACGATAGTTCACATATGAAGGGTGACTCTTCAAAGCCCATAAAATGTTTTATTTATTTCATGCAGTTGCAGCGTTATTCCAAAACAAGCTTCAACCCGTCGAGGTTTCATTCCACAAGATTACGTCAAGATGTTCACATGTGCGAGTATGTACGCAGTGCATCCGGCCAAGCACCCCCTGGACTTGACCAAAAACGAGCTCGAACAGGTTCCAAAGGTCTTGCTCCTAAAATATTGGGGTAATTTTATTGGTTTACTGTGGGATCGTTTGCCGGATCATCATCGGAACGATAGTGGAGTGATATCGTATCTTCCATGCATGGAGCATTACAATACGCCACAGATGAAGGATCACATTGATGGTCCCCCACCCCAACGTCGGGACTGTGAAAAGTGTTGCGAGGGGGGAAATTCTCTACGTGCGGGGTTCTTCGAACGTGTTTGAACCTGTTACACATGTCTATGATTGGATAAGTGGGGAGAAGTTTTCAAAATCAGAGTGGAGGGGTTACGAGGGAACTTATGATTTCGTGGACCAAGCTCAGACTGCACTATTCCACCGCGCCATCAACTTCTCCGAAAAGAACTTTGAAGAAGAGTGAAAATGGATCTCTCAAATATCAACAAAATCAGCCTGATGGCGGAATTCCTCCCAACGAAGAAGCTGTCAGAACTCCATGTCCATTCGGATCATCAAATCACGGACATGAGAGCTGTACAGACCAAGTTTGGAAAACGCTACATCGTGGACGTTGCAAATGAGTTTGCCGTCTTCTTGCCAGCGCGGCTGGTAAAGGCCTTCGATCAAGATCTGAAAATGTTCGAGAGTATGCTGCAACTGGCGCGCAATGGTCAACTCTACATGAAGTACATTGGTGGAAAATACAACAGCGTCGAGTTCCATCGAGTCTGAGTATGGTGGAAAAGAGCGCTCGTGAAGGCCTGGTGGAAACAACGAGTTTAACAGCAGCCAGCATCATCACCATCGTAGAGTGCAAGGACTGTTTGCATCACTCTCATCATCATCGTAGAGTTTTCGGCGCTCGAGTCTGAGTATGGTGGAAAAGAACGCTCGTGAAGGCCCGGTGGAAACAACGAGTTCAGCGGCAGCTGGCATCGTCACCATCGTAGAGTGCAAGGACTGTTTGCATCACTCTCATCATCATCGTAGAGTTTTCGACGCTCGAGTCTGAATATGGTGGAAAAGAACGCTCGTGAAGGCCCGGTGGAAACAACGAGTTCAGCGGCAGCTGGCATCGTCACCATCGTAGAGTGCAACGACTGTTTGCACTCATCATCGTAGAGTTTCATCATCGTAGAGTTTTCAACGCTTGATGCTATGTAAAAATGTACAAAAAAAACTTTTTCATCGAATATAATGTAAAAAAAAAGAATTGTCAAACCGTATTCTCCGTAGATATAGGAAATAAATGGAGAACGATATTTGTTCAAAATGTTTTTATTCATTTTAAAAAAATCCCTCGCTCACGCTTCGTACACAGAGAGCCAGTTTTTCCACGACTTTACATTCGTTTTGGCGCAATTGTATTTTGTATTGAAGAAATGATGGGCACATTTAACGTTTGCGTATTTCGGCAACTTCTGCAGCGATGGACAGTCCAGAGTCTCCAGATTGATGACTTTTGTTGCTGAATCCGTGAATCTCGATAGCCATGAGCACTTCTCGAATCCCTTGGCATAGATCGTAGGAGCTCCTTCCAAGATTCCTCGAATTGTCGTTCTAGCTGCCTCGTATGGTACACCGCTCTGTTCCCATCGTATTCCATGATAATTGCGGTTCAGCCACTTGTTTGTCATTTTGTACTTGGCCGGTAAAGCGCCCCAGGCAAATGGTGCATCGAAGAAGAATGTCAGCGGTTCAGCGTTCTTCTCTTGGAGTTTGACGATGGACATCTCCTTTAGGACAAATTCGTTGACGGGTCTCTTGAACCCTTGCACGTCGACGATAAGCTCCATTTGACTGAAGTGGGCGCGGATCATTGGCGTGATTTTATACCAATTTTTTAACCCTACCACTGATTGGATTGTACTCGACAATACGATCATGGAGGATCATGCGATACGCTGAAGTTTGCGGTGGAATATTGTTTTTCAATTCAAACTCAAGGCGCACATCAACAGGACCGGACTTGAGCGAATCGTTTTGTTTTGAGCAGTCAATGACAACGAGGGGGGCTTTTTCTAAAAATTCCATCCTACTCAGCCATGGTTCAGCCTCTTTGTTGTAATAGGTCGGTTGAAAGTTTGCATACATCTCGTAGAGAAGAGCATATTGATTTTGATCAATGTTCAAATTCAAATTTCCATATGGATAACATTGCGAGTTGAGGTACAGTTTGACGTCGCTCAGGTTACAATGATCAAAGTGGCTCGCATTCTGTGCTTTCTTATTTTTTCGCCCCGTCTGCAGCGCGAGTATGACATATCGTGGCATCTCCAGCTGATGCGAAGTTTTCACAGACCACACATGCTTGGAGGTGGCAGGCAGCAATGGATATTCATACAGTTCCCATGTACGAAAACTCATGGAAATTGATGCGTCTTTGGCGAGAAACTTTAACAGTTGAATTTTTCGCTGATCTGAGACGATGATATACGGTACGAGCCATTCTATTTTATGCAATACGAGTTTGTAGTCTTCGGGCGCTGTTTGTACAATGGCATTGTCATCGGTCTTTGATCTTGTGAGAATCAGCTCGTGCTTGGCATTTACGACAATCTTTCGATAATCCTCGACAAATCCAAGGAGCATGTTGAGCGGTATACAGACATCAAAGTTTCCTGATACATCTACAATCTGCTTGGTCTCTTCGACATCGAGCCATCCAGTGTTCTCGAGCATAGAACTTTTGGCCGGTGAGAGAGATGAATATCCCTTAATTACACTCGTAATGCCGACATTCTTATTACAATCGATTTCTATGGCATTCAATTCATATCGCACTTCCTCAAACAAATGACAAATGGCATTGTTGACGAGACTTGTAGCAGTGGTTGGCGTCCCATCTCGCTTGGATAATTTTCCACATATGTGTAGGGAACTCTTGCTTGGCAGGATGGAGACGTCTTGATGTTGGATGGCAATGCGGATTTCATCGCTGTTATTGAAGGTTGAAGTGCACGAAAAACCACCGGGTAAGCAGCAGGAAAAGCTGCTAGCAACCGTCTGCGACAAACAACGCTACAGCATACACTACAGAAATTTACAACAATGTTTACGTCATGGACTTTGCCTCACGAAAATCCATAGGGTATTAAGATTCACACAATCCCCATGGCTACGTTCATATATCGAGTTAAATACTCAGTTTCGAACGCTGGCCAAAAATGATTTCGAAAAGAATCTATTCAAATTGATGAATAATGCGGTGTTTGGCAAAACGATGGAGAATGTGCGCAATCATGTAGATGTAAAGCTTTTGATAAAATGCGAGGACAGGTATGGCGCGGAGGCAATGATTGCGAAGCCAAACTTCCACAGCCGAAGCGTTTTTGCCGAAAACCTCGTTGCCGTAGAATTGCGCAATCTCGAGGTGAAGTTCAACAAGCCGATATATGTGGGTATGTGCATACTCGACATATCCAAAACGTGCTTGTATGGATTTCATCACGAGTATATGGTACCATTGTATCGGAATAAATGTAAAGTGATGTATACCGATACAGATAGCCTCATATATGCCATTGAGAGCGAAGATGTATATGCAGACATGAAGTGCGACATTGAAAAAATTGATACGAGCGACTATTCAGCGGACAATAAGTATGATATGCCGCTTGTCAACAATAAGGTACCCGGTCTCATGAAAGACGAATGCAATGGTGCAATTATGACCGAGTTAATTGGACTTCGATCGAAAATGTATGCGACACGTGTCGAGGGTAAGAGGGATACTAAAAAAGTTAAAGGTGTCAAGAGCAGTGTTGTGGCTAGGACAATCACGTTTGACGATTATGCTCAATGCTTGAAGGAAGACATTGAAATGATGCGTAGTCAAACGTGTATTCGATCGAAGTTGCACAAGGTCTACACCATTCGTGAGACAAAAATCGCTCTAAGTCCTCATGATGATAAGCGGTATATCATACCTGGGACCTCTGATACCCTACCATAGGGGCATTATAGAATACCGTCGTGAAAAGTTTTGTAATTTTTTTTTCCACAACCTTGAAGTAAAATTGTGTATATTTTTGTGAATATTGACGTATAAAACTCATGACAATTATGTATATATTTTGTTCACTCGATATTAAAATTATGTTTGTTGTATATATTGAATTGTGCAAGAATGGATTTATTATTTTCCGTAAATAAAGAAGCGGTCTTTTTATAATCACCTGCGTTTATTCACTCTATCCATCTCCTCACGTTCCACGAAAAAGGGCGACGGCGTGAAGGGGAGAAGCAAGCCTGCTGTGGAGTCGGTCGGAGGGATGCGGGGACGACCAGCAGGTCAAAAGTCATAAAACATACATATTTTTCCATTTTCTTTATTATCGACTACAAATCGGATTTACTAATCCAACTATTGTGGCTATTGTCGAAACCTAACCACTTTACAAACATTCGACTACCGCGCTTCTTCAATACCGCTTCAATGAGATAAATATCGGCGTGCTTGACCCTGAGAAGCTCTTGTTCGTAGAAACCACCGGCGATCGCTTCATCTTTATGGTCCTTCAAGTGGTACGTTACGGGATGAGTTTTTTTCACACGATATATTGTAAATATTTCCGTTGTCCAGTTTGGGGTGTAAGCCTGTTCGAAAACAGTCTTAAATTTTCTGATTCTCACTTTATCACCAACGGCGAACTTCGGCGATTTTTTCATTGGAGGCTTATTGAAAATCTGCTGCAATTGCTTCTCATTTTACGCGTTGACATTTCTCGGCTTCATCTTAATGGTGCGGTGTACAGAATCGTTGTACTCGGCAATTAGATTATCAAGAATATCGATCCACTTATAATTACCACGAAGACTAAATTGCATCCACATCTTGTTCTTCAATGTACGATTGAAACGCTCGCAAATGGATGCCTTCAAGTTGCTATATGTTGAATACATGTGAATATTGTACTTTTTCATGATGGCCTTAAAGTCACAATTGTAAAATTCTTTTCCCCGATCAACGTGTAAGTTCTGCGGTATGCGTCCCTTAACGAGGATCGACTTCATTGCTGCTGCTACATCTTTACCACTCTTACTCAGCATTGGCACGGCCCAGGCGAATTTTGAGAACGTATCGATGACGGTGAGGAGAAATTTGTGTTTGGAGTTGCGACGCGCGTATGATGACATATCGACGAGATCAGCTTGCCAGGTCTCGTCCAAGCCACGGATGTCCACATGTCGACGCGGATACTTTCGTCGAGCAGGCTTATGTAGCTCCAGCACGAGAGCGCCCCTTTTTTCGTTCATTTTCCAGTCCACTCAGTCGTGCGTCCAATTCAATAATGACGTTCGAATTACGAATCACCAAATCTTGTAGATTTTTTACATCGACCTCGAGTGTCCTCGCAATGTCTCGTATCATAGCTTCAAGTCCATTAACCAACAACTGACTACTCTCATTCATTTCTTTGCGTATGTTCTTAATGATAGTTCGAGATTTCTTTTGTAATGCACTTAGAGTGATGGCGTCAGCTTCTCCTTCCGGATTTGCAATGTTACACAATCGTTTCTGCCCCAAGTCATAATGACCATCTGCGGTAATTATAAAGCCAATCCCTGGTCGACCTGGAGGACCTTGCTTACTGTGGAGTACACTCCTACTTGAATGACGTCCAAACACATCGACACTCATGATGAGAATGCGTAAATTCTCCGATGTCGAGTTAATAAATGATTTCAGCTTCGCGCAATTCCTCAATAATCGATATAATTTCATTCGCATGTGATGAATTTCCGGCTGCTTGGGATGCCAGAAGCAAGCGAAGGCGATCCACTAGCTCATTTGGATTGTGCCAATAAATATAGTCCAATTGGGTGTTTTTTCTAGCTAGCTTACACTTTGGCATACCCTGTCCCACATGATGATCGACTATATTTGCGATATATGTGTTAAATTTATGGCTGGTGTTACGTCGTATAGCCTCACTAGGCTTATACAATTTTTTGTGAGCGATCGTCGAGATAACAATCTTTTCGTAGTTTTTCAAATCATCCGGTGTGAGAGTTTCGACATTAGGCACGTTTTTAAACAACAGCTCCGTTAATCCAACAGCTTTCGCATAACTCACATCTCCCACACGAATATGTTCAGAGTCGAAAATTATCAGAGAATTGCCAATCATTAATTTGTTGTTAGCGAGATTGCGTACACCATATAATACATCCAAGCTTGCCTTTCTATTTGTTTGTAATAGCAGGAGATGTTCGCTGATCAGCTCATCGACATTTTGCGAGTCATCATCATCCTCATATATCAATTTAAACGAATCCTGTGTTTCACTCTTCAAGGAATCATGTGCCGCATTTTGATTTTTCACGCTATTTAACGCATCTTCGTTTTCTTTTTCAACATTATCACCCACTTTTTCATCCTTAATTTCCTCCTTCACCGCCACCACCTCACCGTTTTTATAGGACACCAATTTCTCCAATGGCCCCACTATAGGCTTAAAGACATCCTGCATTCTCTGTTGATCGGTATCTTTCCCAATTTTCATCATTCGATGCTTTCGTCTGATTGCATCGCTCGCCTTGGCAATTTCGCGCAATACATCCTTTTCACGCAATAATTGTTCGCTCATAAAATATATAGACCGTACGTTAACAAGAAGAAGAATGTGGGGGAAATCCCCACGCGCTTTGTCTAGTATTCTATCATTCCTTCCTCGCCTTTTTCCCCCTCTCAGAATCTCAAGAAAACCATTATTAACATAGGGTGATAGATCTGAACGTACGATCGTTATCAAATAAATAAACGATCGTGTTAAACTAAACGCAAAGTTCCAATAAATCAACGTGTACGCGCATTATATAAAAGACAAAAGTCGCACAAGACAAAATGTATACGTGAAAGCGAGATCGAAAAGTACAAATACAATACTCACTTCATTTTTTCGTCCTCTTTTCAGCAGCAACAAATCTTTCACGGCACTTTTTCTTCACTAACAGTTTGTCCTTGTTCGCTATATGTGTCCGTTTTCACATTGATTATAAATAATTGTCGTTTCTCGAAGACACTGCGCAAAACTTTACGCCACGAGATCCAAAAGAGCACTGAGTAGATGTCGAGACTGAGGGCGACCACGCGATAGAATTTTTCTTTGTTCATTTAGGCGTGCGTAGTGGCTAACGTGTCCACGCGTTTACAGTGCACATTGTAAAAATTCGAGGTACGCGCGGTGTACCGCGCAATGTCGGCTGTAACTTCTACTGAGCGCTTTAAATTTTTTTTTCATGTATCACACTAATAAATTTAAATATCCATATTAGTATTTAACAACCCGTTATCAAAATATGCTTTGCCCGATTTGTTAAAAAATGACAATTGACTCTGTAAAAATTAAATCTGTACGTATTGAATAATACCGAGCTACGATACAATTTGCAAGGTGTACACTTCAATTTTTAATTTAAACTCACACCACATTTTTCGGAAGACAATACCAAATTTCAATAGAATTTAATCTCTTTTTTAACATTTGCTTGTTGAAGAATTTTATGGTTCAAATCAATGATTACCAGTCTCATCACACTTTTTTAAGGTACTCCGTATATTTTCCGCATTAAGTACCGCGATATCTTATATTCAATTTGTAAGTTCGACAGTTTACTTTATCGCGGTGATCATTATGAGTTTTTTACAGTTTAAATCTGCATTTGCATCGGTTCGAATAGTAAAAAGCACGTCTGACCCATTACTTTTTCCTAAAAGTGCTGGTTCGCAGTGTGAAACTGCATTATGTTCATCTTTCCTCAGTAATTTATAAACACCAACTATTAATTTTGACGAATCATTTTTTTCCGTGTATAAAATATTGTGTTGCAGTATTATTTCAAATATGCCGTGCAAACTCACGTCATTGGATACGTGGAACGGTGTTGCCATATGTCTTCTTATTATAGGGGACAAATATTTTTACGGAAAATTATTCTGTCTAAATTTCAATGCATATCCTGCAGTGTTCAAAGTTGCAATTTTGAAACCCATTATCTCCCAATCTAAATAGTCGACTATTCGGAAATTTCACTCAAACATGCATAATGATATGAACAATGTCTGGTTAAAATTTGAATAAAATCTATTGCGCGCTCGTAGGTACTATCATAACTTCGATATACATATTTTTGCATAAATTCCAGCTATTAGAAAAATGCATTAATTTATGTCGAAATTAAAAAAGGCAGTTTCCAAATAGATATAAATTGGGAAATAAATAATCATATCGATATTTTTAAAAATAAGCGATCGGACGGTGCGAAGATCAGCTATAAGACTCTTTAAGCGTATTTAGAAATGTGAATTTTTCGTTGAGTTGTTCAAGTTGTAACGTGAAATGCGGATTTCCCGAGTAAACCACAAGGGTAATGAAGTATCGTGCGCGACCACTTAGACTTGAGTCGTAGAACGCAGCTTTGGAAATACGATTTTTCTTTGTCACGTAATAATGTCACCGCATTTCCAAATAATGTCACGATAATGTAGGCGTCGAAATTGATTGCATTCGACATGCTCCAATGTATATATCTAATGCCTTTTGCCAAAACCGCCAAACTTTTTCTAATGCTCTTTAACTCGGACCCTCTTTTGCAATTTATCAAAATTCAAACCCTCAATCTTTGTCTCCAACATTCCGCAGACTGGAGATTAGGCTGAAATTAGAATATCGGTTTTTCGAGAAAGTCCAAATTGAAACGAAAAAGGCTACAACAAAACTAAATCGGTACATTGGAAGAATGGAATTAGATTAAATCGAATCAAGGCCTTCCCTTTATCGTCTCGCGCTACTTGGAAAGTGTTCGAAGCTCATGGGCTAAGGATATTATGACAAATGACATTGTTTTTTGCCCGACCTCACTTAAATGAACATGCCTGTATCTATTCTGGGCGCAATGAAATTGTTTATCCTTACCGTCAGAACAGCTATGTCATGACTATATGGCGGTTTGCATGAGTATTCTTGGGGCCAAACGGCACGTACTATTTTATATCGTCTTCCTCCATGGTACGGATCTAACGTAACAGTTACGGCTATTATTTCTGGGTATATAAGGTGTGCATCGTCGTCGTAACCGGTAGTGAAGATGCAGTGAGCAGCCGTAAGAACGTGTTTCCGGCCTATCAACGAACCACCGCATGCCAAGATGTTGTCATTGAGTAACGCCACGAAATATGTTACATCCTCGATAGCTACTGGTTGTCCACCTATGATTCGTTTCAAACGAGCACCGATTGTTCCTACAATGGTGCGCGATTATTAAAAACTTGCTATAGATAATCACACAATCATTATGCAGCGTTTATTAATTCCATGATGATAATATAATCGTTGATGGAAAAATGATTTGGTATCGCTATACTGATCATGCGAAGTACACCCGTATTTACCGGGTATTTACCAGTTACCGATTTTTTACGAATGATTTGCCAATAGAGACAGATCGTACATTTTTTGTTGATTAATAAACGATTGGCTATTGTTGAGTTGTGCGCTGATGGGAAGTTTATGTTTGCTACTGATTGAGAAACAAATGAACCTCGAATAACAGCCTTCTGGGAACTGTCATAGGTGTGGTAATGTGGTACAGAGCAGAAAAAACTTTAAAAAGGTCAAGGGTGCGATCAATTTTGATGCACAAATAATTTCAGCATAAATTGACAGTAGTAAAAACGTGGTCAGTGTGCAACTTCGGCGAAGACTCATCTTCACCCTCGTTTTTATAGGTCAATACCTGGTAGGGTGACCGCTGGGCCGTGCACTTAGGTAGCGTACACAAATCACATAACGCCCAATTCCCTAATTTTCGACCCCCGCCCCGTACCAGGGGTAAAGTGGGAAAGCCACTATGCAATTTTTTGCACAGTGACTTTTCCGTTTAACTGATATTTCGTATGGAAAGACGTCAACTTTCCGCGGTAAAATTGAGCCCGAGTTTTAAATTCAAAACTTGAACATGAAGATATTTCGATATTTCTGGCAGTTCTAAAATCGTTACGTAACGCAAACCTTGGCCGCCCCTCCTCTACATACGCAGGGGCGTAACACCTGGTTGGACCCCCTCCCTCGGCCCAAATTGCATTATGTAATTTGCATATGTCCCCTTATTGAGACTCCAACTATGGTGGTTGTATTGAATGATCAAGGGCCACCCAACCGAAACTCAGAATCACTTAAATACTGCCGCATGTATAATATAATGACTAGGGCAACGTTGGGCGGGATTGAAAGTAGGATAGCGACAAGTGTGGGATGAAAGTCAAAGCATTGGCATCGTGAAAGCCGGAGAAAAATTAATAATTTTATGTCAACATAGAGATCATTCCGAAATTATTGAATGAGATTCAATGTACTTACCACCAGTTACGAAGAAAACCATCAACAGGATAATTTTCGAGTCGACTTTTAATTGTTGAAATCGGCCGTGAGTATGCAACTGGAAAATAACAAAATATGATATTTCATTTGAAACACAGAGACTCGGATTCAAAATGAACCAAAAATTAGCCGACACCGGACGGGATCGGTGCCATGTCAGGAGCTTCGACTCTTTCAAAGTAAGCCGAGCATAAAATGTATAACAACTTAAATCTGTTAAATCCAATCTTATTGTGCCAACGGGCTAAGACTCTTTTTTAAACCGTTGTTACGAACCAATACTAAAAACGCTTAAAAAAATTAAGCAGGCAAGGCTAGCAAGATTTGGCAAGATGTTTGAAAAGCTTTGTACAAACCGTTTAATAAATATCGAAATCATATATTCAATAACTTTTATATTTCATTATAAAATCGAAATCAGCGTCAGAACGTCAAGGCTAAACGAGGGCTTAGAAATACTTTAACCTGATGGAAAGTAAATTCTTTTCATTTTACAGTAAAAATTTAATTAGAAATGGTTGAAAAACAACTACAAATATGTTGCAAGGTGGGGATCGATTAGGGATGTGGATTGAAGAAAATGGTGGCAAATATAAAAAGGGGAAATCCCTGTACATGGAAGCTACAATTAGCGAAGCGTTCGCCGTAGCAGAGGTAATTCAAAAAAATATAAAAAATTAAAATACTTTAACCTGATGAAAAGTAAATTCGTTTCATTTTACAGTAAAAATTTAATTAGAAATGGTTGAATAACAACTACAAAAATGACTTTTTTCGACCGTGTTTTATAAGCTTGTTATATACTTACGCCGCGATACCGGTAACTCGAAGCTAGAACAAATACGAATTTCTTAGTGAAAAACTCACTGGGAACTGCAAAGCGAGACTGAATTAGTGACGATATTGGCAAGAGTTTCGTAGTGAAAACTTGTGTCAGCGAGCAACAGAAAATATGCATTCGCTTTATACAAGCAGGTACGAATTTTTCCACTAAAGGAATTCTTTGCCGCTACATGTTCGTGCCTGATATGCTTTATTTAATCTTCATTTCCACATTTATATTCAATGTCATTTGTTTGATAAACGAGTTGGTGCACCGACGAAGTGAATATCTGATTTAAGGAACAATGGTATGAAAAACCCGTGAATGTCTAAATGAAGATATTGGTCTTTGCTTGTTTTTTCTTATGCATTCGTGTTTTGAATTGTGCTCATGGAGAGTTTTGTGGCTGAGGGTTGGGCTGTCGTTCGCTAGGCCGATTCCGGCAGTTTAAGTTTATTTTAAGACGCCAGACTAGGCTGGGTTTCGTTGACGTCCGTTGCCATGGGCTAGGCAGAGGTGATGTCAAGGAGTGGCCTGAGTTGGTGGTAGTAGACGCTCTCTCCGGCGTTGTCGGTGGCGTCGGCACCTCGGGTGGAGCTGTGAGCTGCTGGACAGCCTGGCTGGCTGTGGCCGTTAGCGAGCGGCTAACGACTGGTTCGGATGGCTCCCACTCGCTGCCCGACTGGTCGCTGCTCTGGCAGGCTGAGGCCGTTAGCGAGCGGCTAACGACTGGCTCGGCGGGTTCCCATTCGCTGCTCGACTGGTCGCTGGTCTGGCAGGCTCTGCTGGTTCCACCCGATGGGCTGGTCTGAGTGCCTTGGGTCGTCGAGGCTACGCTGGAGCCGAGTGGTGGCGTGGCAGGCAACGGTGAGTGCGGCGTGGGCACGATGGTCCAGCGTGGCGATGTCCAGCGTCTTCGGCGAGGGTCCAGAGGTCCCAGCAGGCAGGCCGGTGGCCGCGTCAGTGGAGCTCGTGGCCCTAGTAGGGGGGTAGGCTTCCACGGCAGCGTAGGTGGTCCGGAGCGGGTAGGCAAGCGAGGGCTCCCCGAGATATCTTTACCGCCGCTAGGCAAAGGTGAGCGTCTGCTCTCGTGTATGGACCTGCTTGTAAGGCAGTGATCTAGAGCGGATCTGGTCTGGAGAGTTCAGCTGACAAGTGAGCCGCGTCGCCGCTATAAATAGATCCTTGCGCATCGCGCCGCTTGTGAGAAACTAGGGCGCGTCGGCCGGGTCGGCTGACTCGGGCGCTTACTGCCGCGTCGAGCGGGTAGCGGCCACGCAGGCGCCGGTCGAATCCCATTCGAAGTTACAATTTCGAAGAAAATTAAACGAAAATAACGAAACTCGTCTCCACCATCATTTAAGCGGAATCGGCCTAGCGAACGACAGCCCAACCCTCAGCCACGAAACTCTCCATGAGCGCAATTCGAAACATTTCGAAGTTACACGTTCCATGATTGCTTCCACATTTTTAAAGAAACAAAAAGAGAATCAATTTATTAGCAATAAAAAAATGCGGTCATAATTTAATTTTTTTCGAAATAGTTGATAGTTTTTTTTGTTGAAAAAAGTATTCAATTGATAAAAACGAGCAAGAGACGCGGCAGCACCTCTTAGTAATGAAACGAAAACGTTTACCCTACAGATTTCCACCGCACTGATGAATACCCCACTGACGAACACTCCGCATACTCTTTATACGCTATTGTAGGATGGGATTTTATGTCATTTTTTAACTTTGAATCGAAGCCACGCGAAAACGCATCGCCGAATCGAAAATCTGATGACATTTGAAAAGTGTTTTTTACCCACAAAAGTGGGCAAAGTAAATCCATTGTGTCGTAAGCATTGTACATACGCCCTTCTGAGGGCTGATTAACAAATCGTTTAACAGCGCAAGGAGCGACGAGTTTAAGACTCGTCTGGCGCAGTTCAACAGCTGATTGTTATCTTGCCTGCTATATATACATATTCCACGATATGTTACAGAGTGAGGCGTTTTCACAGCTTTAAATTCTAGTCATGATCAGAGCGTTTCAACGCGTGAAACAAACGGTCCATTTTAGGACAAATAAAAAATTCACGATCCAAAGAATTAAAAGAATACGAAGAACAGACGGCCCCTTTTTAGGGCCAAAAATAAATTTGACAACGGTCCCTCATGTCTCATATTCAAACCTTAAAAAATTCGGACGGCAAGTTCTACATTATGTATGTAAAGAGTTGGCCATGTTTACTTCATCCTGCATTGAACATAGGTAAGAAAAATGTATATTTTCAGGTATGAAAAGTCTCGTTCAGGTACTGTTTTAAAAATTGAAACCGATTTTAAGGTAATAGAAAGTGTGAACAATAAAAATAAACTTTTCATTGTTCAAACACAACGAAAAACGTATACCCTTTAGGTATCGAGGCGCTGAAAATATCGATTAGCCTCGCGTCAAGCACAATGACTGAAAAGAGCCAGCCGATATTGCGACGTCAAATACGATTTGTTTGCTTGATCACGGAGAAAACGGAGAACTTTAGATATCGCGAGGTCCAAATACTAATTTGTGTTGCATCGAACACACGCAATGAAAAATGTTGAGCGCTTCAGGCATCAAAAGGAAACAAATGAGGGTTGCTCATGGTGGAAAGAGAAAACTGATTTGGAGATTTTCAGTATTTTTAAAAATGGCTGATGGTTTGGCAAAAAGAAAGGAAAAATCTTTCGCTCTTTTGCTAAAAAAATGGGTTTCTTCGCAGCGATGGGAGACATTGAAAAACTTATATTTCTCGACATACAGGAGCCAATTCATTTATTTTTCTCACCAATGGAAAGCAATAAAAAAAAGTATACCTCTACGAATATACATTTTTCATTGCCTTCAGTTGATGGGAAAAAGATTCAAGATTTGGCTCCGCTATACCGAGAAATATCAATTTCTTAATGTCTGATCGCTGCGCAGAAATCCATGTTTTTGGTTCGCAGACTCAAAATATCGAGCTTGTTTTCTTTTAGTTAATGTAAGGCAAACAATGAAATGTTCATATCATTAGGCACTGGGAAGCCAAACATGTGTGTTTCTCTTATTTTACCTTAAAAAATTCAACATTTCATATTTTTAGAGACTGCGAAGTGAAAATCATAGACGTCTTCGTAGCGATCAGAAACATCGAAAACGTTAAACGTCTAGATACAGTCTATACATTTTTCTCACATCAAACGAAAGCAATAGAGAAATTGTATTTCCATGGATATATATTTCTAATTGCCGTCAGTTGAGGTGGGAAAAATTTAAGAATTTGATCCTGTATACCGATGAATATAAATTCATCAATGTCTCCGATCGCTGCGGAATTCAACAGTAATTGTTGAATTCAATTGTTATCCAACTTAATTCCTCACTTCCAGTAATTGGAAACAAACAACGGTCAATTTGAAATTCACTTGTCTTTGGCCTGAAGCGAATAGAAATAAGGATTGTTTTCCCTTCCAAAAAGATATTCCAAAAGATATGTGTAACGACGTAAGAACAAACGCTATCTATTTCTTTTTCCTCTCCTATTTTATTTAACTCCGGCGAAAATGCGGGCTTACCCGATTCCACATGGAAATCGTGGAAAACTACGAAAATCAATACACACGATAACGGCATTCTCATTTTTCGACGGGTCCTTAGATTTTCTTTAGAATTAGGCGTACCACAGCCGAAACGAAATATATCGATAAGAAGCGAGCGTCGCGCATAATTTTCCACGCGAGAGCACAGTCGGTCTTGACGATATCTACACGCAACCCTTAAACGCTCTTGATGATAAAATCCTTAGGCATAAGAACGTACAACACACGAAGACACACGAAAATATCGAAATCCTTACTCCACAAAAATATACATTCTTCAAAAGAAAATCCTTCATGCCGAAAAGTTAACTCGGCAATAAAACAACGTTGGTATCTCCCATGCGCTCTCACACCTGGGTTAACAAAGCCTATCTTGAGGCAAGCGCGGCAACGCGACCAAGGCCCTTTTTCCTCCCTATATTTTTCCAACGCTCCAGATAACGAGACGCGGACTAGTTTCCGAGAATCGAGATGGAGATCACAAATATCATAGCCTACACCCAATCATAGTCTCCAAAAATATTTCCCCTTCCAACTCGACCAGTCATATGCACTAGTAAATTTCCTACATCCTTTCCACCAATCAAAAAATTAACGCAAGACAAAAATGCACTTTTCGAGAAACTCCTTCTCCCACAATCCCAGCGTCCAAAATATCCTACAAGCTAGGAGAGAAAAATCTTGGAGTCAGTGTTCCATCATCACTCGCTGAGTAAAAGTCTCCCATGAGCATCCGGCGAACTCAGACGTTAACTTTAAAATTTAGTATATATCTCCGGTATAATTGTTTCAAGTTCTGTTCATATTTTAAAAGGCGCGACTTATAAAACTTCCAATATTTATATCGAGTGTCCACACTAACATCGATACATCGAATTCCGTAAATTAACAATTAATTCGAAGACGCAGCTCGCGATAAATACCCATGTGTTAAAAATTTGTGTCGACTTGAACCCAAAATTGTTACCAAGCGTGCGCAATCGAGGGATCTGACCTACGTGCGGAGGCCCGAACCCGACGGCTGTAAACAGATTAGCAAGATTGAGACGGAGAGATCCGTCTCACGCGCGCGTACGAAACAAACCGAACGAAGGGCAATAATGGGTCAAGCGCGGCCACGGCCGTCTCTTTCTCTGGTGGAGAAATTTGCTAGAAACGGCACAAGTGGTGCCATCCCTCGGGGAAACCCCGAGGGATGGCATCATGTCAATAGAAAAAGAAAAAGAACGGAGATAGCATTAAAACAATATTAGTTGGAAAAAGGCGCTTGGGAAGGGGAAAGAATTGGCGGGAAACCAGGTGTATAAAAGGGCCTCCCTGAGGATAGGAAGGCACTTCTTGTTTGAAGTCCAACTCAGACGCGAGTCCGGAGACGAACATAGGTCCAAGCTGACAGAAGCAAAGATCATGTTTGGCAGAAGGATATGCTGAGAGTGGACCAAGAGAAACCAAGTTTTTGGCCCTCTGAATAAGTACCCGAGTGTCCGGAGTAGCGAATATATCCAAGCTGAAGAAAGTAAGGAAAATATTCGTGAAAGGATGGGATCGGGACTGAAAAGAAAAGGCAATAAAGAATAAGGAGGGAGGATCGGTGGAAAAAGGACGATAAGAAAAATTTATAAAGTCAAAAATTAAAGCCGAGAAGTCTCAGCTGACCAAGCGCCTCGAAAGAGATTATCGGTCTTTAAAGCCCAACGATAAAGGCAAGAAAAATAAGGAGCATTCCCCACGAGAGAAAGAGAGAAGGAAGGAAAACAAAAGGGCTAACGGCCGAGCGAGGCCGGACGCGAAGATTCAAAATCTCACATACACAACAAATCGAGGCGGTACACCTATAAAAGAAATTGGAGCGAAATATCCCGCGATACACACACACCAACTAACTGTACAGAAAGTAAATTCAAAGCGAGCGGCACCAAAACAACGTCTCGGTGACAGACGTCAAAGCGACAGTACAGAGATACGCAATTGCGAAGAAATGAAATGTACAGGGTGATTCACATCTGATGTGCCTGATCGAGTAAAGAAATTGCAAATAAAATTCGATTCTTTTGCCAAATAAAAAGGTCTAAATTAATTTACTCCCTAGTCGAGTCCCGAACCCAAATAAATTTGATGTAATAAGGGGTTACCCGTTACAGTATCCACGACGCATCATCAATGTGAGCGAAATATTTTATGTATATTTTTATAATTATTTATTTAATCGAATTAACCAAATTGGTTAATTATAATAAACCTCAAATTGTCCAGTCACTTGCGTAAATCAATTCATTTATCAATCGAGTCACTGCATCACACCCACCTTTGCATGCACCTTTCCCTTTTACACCCTCATCCCGAGCTAGTGCGCTAGGTGTAGGCTAAAAAGAGGGAACCGCGATAGATATATGCCCACGTCCCTTCAGGACGTGACATATGAAATCCCTTGTAAAAAGTTTTAAAAAGTAAAAAATAGACGCCAAGTAATTAAAAAAACCCTCAAAAACATTATCGCTTGTTTTACTTTAGAAAAGCATTCCGATTTACCTTATAATTATTTTTTATTTTGATTCAAGCAATGGTATTAAACTATTTTTTTAATTAAAGGGTGAGATGCAGTCAGAATTTTTGAAAAACCGATGTTTTTTACATTTACTTAAAGTATGATGTTTCGAAAATATTCCCTGAAAATTTCAAGTTAATCCGATGAATAGTTTGCGGGATATCCCACAATTAGTGAAGGGGCGTCGGGTCCCCAACACATAGACGTGGCTGACAAACGCGCAAACGATAATACCCGGGAAGGCATAATGCTTCGAAGACAACAAGAAATTGATATTTTGGAAGCTTTATGGGAAGCTTTATATTATGGGTCAGGAATTGATGATTCGATGAAAGTAATTTTTTAATTAGTATTTCTATACATGAATCAAGCGTAAATTGGAAAACTCTTACAGAATTTTTCAAAAAATTATTACTAAAAAACTATGAACTTTAAAAAAAAAATGTGTAGAGTATACTTTCGTTACAAAATAGCTCAAAATGTTTTTAAAAAAAATTATTCATCCCGAAAAACTTTAATTTTTTGAAAAGTTGTTTTAACAATTGGCTGTGAACAATTGAATTCTCGACTTTTCGGCAAAAGCATTGTGGTATTCAGATTCAGCGGATCAAAATACATTTAAAAAAGTTCACCTTCATCCATCGAGCTCAACATTTTACGAACATATAATATCGTATTCACATTGAAACCCTTTAAACGCGTTTTTCTCGAAACTGTTTTCGACGTCGGTGACCACTGTAATTAAAAAAACACTCGATGGATTTTGATGAAATTTTGTGTGCTTATTGATAGCATTAAAAACTAGTCCTTAATCAAAGGATTATCATTTTTGTTGAAAATTTATATTTTTTAACAATAAACAAGCGATTTTTTGGTCGAAAATCGAAAGTTATGTGTCGGAAGTCGCCGTTTGTTAATTTAAAAATAAGCTTCGATTAAGGAACAGATTTATTATTAAACTAATGATTTTCTTTTGATTATTCGATTTCAAATGATCCAGTAAAATTTTCAACGCAAAGCACTACATCTCAGAGGGACAGAGATGGCGATATTCTTTTAAATAATTCATATTTTTCTTTGAAAATTTGTAAAAGTCAAGTTGTAATATAACATGAAAAGTCTGTGTAACCATTTTTGTAAAACAAACTTAATTACTATATTAAAAAAAAAATTATTGAAAATGCTCGTTTTTCACGCCTCTAACTGTATCTCCCCCTTTAATCAAACGTACAAAAAAGTGAGATAATATTTTTGTAAACCCGTCAAGCCAGTTTACTAGAAATGTTATACGCAAAATTGTTGAGGGGTTAGGCCACAGAAACGGGTATGAAATCATGTGCGAATTTAACAATTTTTTCCGTATGAAAAAGTGATTCGCTCATAAAATTAATTACATATCTATATAGTATGAACATAAAGCTGTTAGAATTTTTTGCGGCGTACAAAATGGCCGACTACTAATATTATCTTTTTTCTAGGCGCTCCGCGGCGTGACATTTAGCATTTACAAGTTTTGACCTAGAATAAAAAACAAACATTCTCATCAATCTACATTAGAATACCTAAAGAAGTACGTACGGAATAAAAAAAATATTGTTTTATTCAAAAGTTATAGGTATTTGAACTTAAATTTTAATTGAACTTGAATTTTCAGTGAAAAATTTCGTATAACACTGCTCATAAAATGAAAAGTTATCAATTAATCAGAAATTCCGTACCTACTTCTCTGCGAAATGTAATTAGGAACATAAATTTTAAATTTGAAGTAAATCGAGTGAAAATTGTTGAAGTTATTTCTCACGCCAATTGGAAAAAAGCTGTTTCGAGAAAAACGCGTTAAGGTTTTATATACACCTCTGGCCGTGCCAGAGGTGGGCTTACGTTATACGCTCAAAGTTGGTGAAAAAAGTTCTCCCTATAAATCGAATATTAACTTATTCTTATGATGATACAGCACCATTTTAGCGAGAAAAAAATCGATTTTTTGAAAATTCTACTGTGGCCTTACCCCTTAAATCTCAAGAATAATATTCTTGAGGTCACTATTATATAACAGTATAGTAGAACAGTACACTATTATATATCACTATTATATAACATTACAGCGTATGTACCACGCGAGTACCCTAGGAATGCTGTGCACACACACACACATGTGTATACGCGCTACTCGTACTACACGAGTGTGCGCGATGCCACTCGAAGTTTTTCGTGCCGTCGACACGTGCGTAACTCTCAAGTTAAAGAAATATTGAATTGCCTCATGTCGATCTTAGGAATACAAGTAAATCAGATACTAATAATTCTATATAGTACATCGATCGTCGCAAGGCCATCGTGCTAGAAAATAATTTTTACAGAAGTGTATTTTGCATGATTGGGTCCCAGAGAAGTAATATTACCTACAACTACCTCAGATAACCCTCTGTTACCCTCAATTCATTATGCAAATAGATATCAAATTCATAATTTTTCCAAGTGGTGATGAAATCAGTGATGTACTCTTAGATCATAAGATACTCAAAATCTTATTTTATATACATAATTTAAAAAGTTATATAAAAATATTAACTTGGTCTCATAACTATTACACATTGCATGAAAGATATTTAGTTACATAGACTTTGGCCGTCGTCTTGCTAGCGAAAAAAGATGTATACTTCCGAAGAGCGGAAACCGAATTTCGGTCCGACATTTGGCACAGCCCTTGATTTTAATACTTTAAAATATCCCGTAAAAAAGGTTTGACGATGCGCCATAGTTTTCGAGATATCGATTTTTGGAGGTTATTTTTTACCGCGCTCCTACTATATCTATAGCTGACGGGCTCAGCTCTAACTATACCTATATATGTTATCACGCTCTCCGTTTTGGAGGCGTGGACAAATTACGTAACGACAAATTCCCCAATCCCCGCCACGAACCACGTCCTGGCCGGATCCCCCTGCCTCTATTCCGATGCGTTACGGGTGCTTAAATGGCGACGGGTTGGACTTTTTTTTCTATTTTCAATGACTCTTTTGTATTCAAGTAGTTTAAAAAAACGGTAATTATAAAAATTTACAAAATCGGATACGTACAACCTGAGTAGCTGCGATTACAAAAATAAAAAAATAAAATAGAATACCGGTTGAAAAGTTTTTGAGTATTCGCTGGGACAAGGTCGAAAAAGTTGGTTTCGAGAAAAACGCGTTCACAGTTTTCGTTCCGTTTTTTTAATATAATTTTTTGTCAAGAATATTGATTCTTACATTAAAGTACCTAGGCTCGGGCGATATGACGGTTTTTCATCTTCATTATATTTCTCAAAATAAAAAGACCCTGAATTTCATCTATCGTGAACGCTGCCACACCTGTAAGAACTGAGGGTCCTAACCGGTCACGCTACCTGTTCCCACTAAAGTGACTGTAAATATTTGCTTGGGGAAAGTGTGAAAGAGGGAAAGCCACTATGCAAATTTGTTGCACTTTGGTTTTCACCCTTAATTGAAATTTCGTATGAAAAGCTGTTAACGTTCCGCAGGTAATATTGCGCCCCAGATTTGAATAAATAAACTTGAACGTGCAGAAATTTGGCTATTTAGGGCTGTTCTAAAATCGCGACGTACCGCAAACCTTGGCCTCCCCTCCCCCACGTACGTAGGACCATACCGCTTGGCCGGACCCCCCCCCCCAAATTGAGTTATGTAATTTCCATATGCCCCCTTATGAGCCACGGTGGTTCCTGTGCCACGCACACTAGCACACAGACGGTGCATGTTCATTACAAGTGCGCAATGTCAGAATAAGTGGGAGGAGTAGTTGCGTGGTCGCCGACCGGCGCTGGGTTGAGTGCCACGAACGTTGCTACTGTTTCGCGCTAAGTAAAAGTAAAAAAAGCAGTTCGTCCTATCTTTTGGTCGCTAGCCCATGCTTGTGGTATTACGGCAATTAGTGTATTTTGATTTCATAATAGTGCATTTAGATCCACGGTTTCTTCTTCTTTTTTTATGTTTCTCTTGTGGAAAAAACCTATACTTTTCTTATATTCATGTATGTTTAGCCTAGTAAGCAGTTTTTCCTACAGTTTTTCGAGGGTGTTACATAGCCAAATAAACAACCTATTTATTTTAAAATATTTCATGACTTAACACGTCATTAATTCGAAGCTATACTGCTTAGGACAAAATCATGATCAAGTGACTTCGCTCTGCCCTACACTAGGAATGCTATGCGACGGATCGGCGTGCGTGGTTACGAAAAAAAGCTCGGCCAAGGATCTTGTCCTCTTCACTACTCAACTCTCAAGTTGAAAAAATATTATATTTCCCCATGTTAGGTATCCGAGTTCATCAGATAGTTATAATTCTGTATAGCATATAGATCAGTGTTTGTCAACCTTTTTTATGAAGCGGCACACTTGAATCTTTGTAAAATTCTTACGGCGCACCTTCGTATTGGATTTCGCCCCGCGCCGCCCGCCCCGCGAATCGACACTCGTCACGATCGGTGCCCGCGTATTATCACGTGATACATACATCCGCCTATTTTTTGGCGGCACACAAGAAATACACTCACAGCACCCCAGTGTGCCTCGGCTCACCGTTTTGAATTCACTGATATAGATCGTCGCAATTTCATCGTGCTAGAAAATTATTTTTGCAGAAAATCATTTTGCATGATTGGGTTCCAAAGTAATATTACCTACAACTTCCGTAACTAACCCTCAGTTACCCTCAATTTGTTATACAAGTGGATATCGAATTCATGATTTTGCAAAGTAGGGATTAAGGGAGGGGCTAGACCAGTGTGACACTCAAAAAATCGTTTTCTTGCCTTTATCGACAGTTCATACGTTTAAGAATATCATTATCATTTATATCAATATCATTTTATCTTGCAAAAGCGATAGTTAAATCTTTAAGGCAGTCCTCTAGTTTCTCGGGTCGAAAAAATCGATTTTTGTTCATAAATCACATCTACAACATGTGTAGAAAATGTGTGCCAAAGGATTTTTCGATATTCGAAGTGGTTCACAAGTTACGGCCCTGGAACGGAGCAGGTATACGGAGCGCGCGCCGGGCTGCTCCGAAAGCCGAGCAATTCAAACACAATAAACCGCCTCTTTCTGAAGCAGTTCAAAAAGTTATAAAGCCAATTTATGAGGATTTATCCAAAGAAGAATTGTTAAGCAGATGCCTGGGAGCGGAAACTCAAAATAATAACGAGTCGCTCAATTCGTTAATTTGGACTTTTGCTTCGAAGCACCTCCATTCTGGGCCAAAAGTGGTTGAAATCGCCACGTTTCTCGCTGTCATAATATTCAACGAAGGATTCAAATCTATCCTGAAGACCTTGGAAACCATGGGAGTAAAAATCGGCTCACAAGCTAAAGGATATGTTCAACAGCGTGATAGCTCTCGGATCGACTGTTCAGAAAGGCGCACGAGTGATATTGTAAAACAGGCCCGAATCGCCAAAAGGGAAGACGGAGCAGCTCTGCGTGACTTCCAAGAAGAAGAGGAAGGCCTATTGTATGGTCCAGGCATAGCAGATTGACGGTGAGATGAAATTTTTAGTATAAATCACATGCGCGAACTTTCAAACGTGTTTTTCTCGAAACACCATTTTTCGAAACGGTGACCACGATATTTCAGAAACGACTGCACCGATCTTGTTCAAATTTATGCAGCATCTTTAATATGTTATAAGCCAGCGATTGAACTAGGATTATCATGATTACTTCGATAGTTTTTTTTGTACGAGCGCAAAACTTAAGAAAAAATGAGTAAAAAATAGAATGTAATTTTCAAAAGTGTATAAAAAAAGTCAATTTTTGTCATTTAGAATTCACTCTAGTTCAATCGCTAGTCTTAAATATGAAGATTAAAATGCCACTATAACTTTTATTCTATTATATATTTTGACTTAAAAAAATTTGTAAAGCTTATTTAAATGTTAATAAAGATTATGCAAAAACAATGAGATTGATTATTTCGATGCTTTGCCCGTAAAAAATTATTGAAAAAGCCGTAAAAAAAACAGCCGAGAAACTAGAGGACCGCGTTAAACGCGTTTTTCTTGAAATGAGATTTTTCAAATTTGCTGACATTGTAACTCGAAGAGCAGGTATCCGATTGACTTGAAACTTGGACTGAGTACTCTTGAATATATTTACTCTACAATGACGTAGGATATTTTCGATTGGATGAAAATTGACGATTTCGCATTGAAAACAACGACCATTTTATAGGCACGAAAACAAACTTCTTTTCATAAATACGCCATTTTGTTAGATTTTGATATTTTTCGAAAATCCTACGCCATTGTACAGAAAATTCCTTCCAGTTCAACGATTTTTTTTCCTTTTTCGGTTTCAGCTACTCAATCGGCCGGAATCATGTCAGCACTGGAGGAACTTTTTTTTGCGCCTCTGAAGGCAGAATATTGAGTCACTTGGATCTCAATATTTTTCTATGAAAAAACTATGTAATATAGGTCAAATATAGCCAAATATATTCTTAATTTTCCGAAACATTTAATTGAGTAATTTTCTTCCAAAAAAATTTCCGAAAATCAACCAAATTTTCAGCGTTTACACTGGTATAACCCCTTAAATCGGTGACGTACGCCTAGATCATACGATACTCGAAATCTTATTTTATTCACACAAATTAAAAAGTTATATTAAAGTATAAACATGATCGCATAACCATACACCATTACACATTACATTAAACATATTTACTTACATAGACTTTGGCCGTCGTTTTGCTAGCAGAAAAATATATATCTCCGTTTTCCTGCTGAAATCTAGCGCGCTATATTCGATGATTTGAAACGAATACAGTCGAATACTTATTGACAGTGGATATAACGTAGCTCCGGCACCGTGACGCGAAATGAGTAGTTCAACGTACACACCGATACCTGTATCAAGGTTACACCATCCGAATCACACTAGCGTAAGAGACAGTAAATCCCATTACTAATAACCGCAGGAGTTGATGCGACGCTTCAAATTAAACATTATATACACACACACACACACACACACACACACACACACACACACACACACACACACACACACACACACACACACACACACACACACAGACACACACACACACACACACACACACACACACACTGGCGCAAACGTCATTTATGCAGGCGATAGGAATGGAAAATGTTATTTTTTGCCGAGCTAGTTTTTCTTAACCATGTACGCCAAGTAATTGCATAGTATTGCCAGTATACTTGTGTGGTACATACAGTGTACTGTTATATAATGGAGATACCAATTTTATGTTACAATACTTCTATGATTTTTTTTCAATGTAAATATTATATTTGGAAGAATGTTATCCTTAAGAATTTCGCACGAGTAGTGTGCGGCCGTGTTCATGAATACGTGTTGTTGAGGAATCGGCTCCAGGAAAGGAGCCAAGGAAAACCAGGAGGAGAGTTTCCAAGGTCGTGATGGAAAAAAAGATGTTCTGTTACGTTTCGATCCTTGATTCGGATCCTCTTTAGAATTTTATTTGTTCTATAAATTATGAGATACAAATTGTATAGACAGAGTTTACAAGATTTTGTATAATTGTGCTTTGTGATTGTGCTTTGATTCAGAAACGAATTGTTTGGAAAAATTAAAATTTTCATTGCCATTACATAAATGATATGTCGATGACATTATTATTGCCAACAAACAAAATTGAATCCACTATCAATATTTTCAAGTCATATAATTCAAAATTACAATTTACATCAGAAATAGAAGAAAATAATAAAATTCCTTTTCTCAATATACTTCTAATCCGCAATTAAAATTCAATTATCACAAATTGGTACAGAAAACCTACTTGGTCTGGCAGATTTATAAACTTCTTTTCACACCATCCACTTTCTCAAAAAAAAGCTAAAATTTACATGTTAATTGACAGAGCAATAAAACTATCTCATCTATTTTTTCACCAAAAAAATCTTCAACTTATTAGGAACACGATGACAAAAAATTGTTATCCGATCTCTTTCACGGAAAATATAATAAAACAAAGACTTTCTCAACAATTAACAATCAAAATAACAAAAATAAAAACTTTATTTTCTCTAGACTGATAAATCTATCAGACAAAAAATATCCATCACCAACTAATTCGTCTTTTCCAACAATATAATATAACACTAGTCACAAACAATAAACACACCATTTTATCGATAACAGGCTCCATCAAAGACAACATAGATAACAACAAAAAATCTAACATAGTTTACAAAATTGATTGTAATGATTGCAATTCTATATATACAGGCCAAACAAAAAGATACCTAAAAACAGAATCAATGAACATAAAAATAGCGTAAAACACACCACCACAATACACACAGCCCTAGCACAGCACGCAATAGAACAAAAACACGATTTCAAATTTGATAATGTAAACATTTTAAACAATGAAAAATGGCTCAAAAAAATATTGATCCTAGAAATGATACAAATTAAAGCGCATTCTAATGCCATACATTTTAGAATAGACATAAATAAACTAAGCTCGATATATAACTCAATAATATAATCATAATAATATTTTATAACCATAATTATACACATCAATTTAAAAACTCGTGACTCAATTTAAAAACCCATTGCACAACACATTAACTTAAAAACTCCTGACAAGACACATTAATCGTTATTTACAAAAATTCTGAACATGACACAGAAATTTTAAACTTCCAAACTCTTGACACTTTAATAATTTAAAAAATTATTAACATGACACAGGTACTTTAAAACTCTTGACACGGCATTGCCAAAAGGATCATTCTCTCTCTCTCCGGAAAAAATAAGTTCGCCACTTAGTTTCTCTGGAACTATCAGAAACTTCACTACTCGACATGTAGAACAGAGAAAATTTCTAGTTTTCATCCTTGTGCTTGCGAAGATATAGTTATTTTTATTTAAAACATCTTAAATTTCAATTGGTAAATAGCACATACACACAACATTTCATTAATTTAAACAAATTTCATAGATCGAACTAAAGATTCTCTTACAATACGAAATCTTCACAGATAATAGAAATCGCCAAAAAACGATAAATTCTTTCAATCGATTGGAAATAACGGGTCCGAATCAATCCTCCGATTCACCTTCATCAGACAGTATTGGACCAACATAAATACTGTTTATTCTAATCATCTTCCAAGCACAAACAAAATAACTGGAAATATTGACAATATTCAGGTTCGTCATTTGACATATTTTTTAACCTTAAAATCTATAATAGATAACATCACACTCTCATACACAACTCTTGTCACACAACAAAGAGAATAAATTAACACATTACAAAAAAATTGCTCATGTAATATTACTATGATTAAAATTAGGAAAAAACTAACACATAATTTACACAAATCATTATAACACGTGTATAGCTTGTTTACACCACAAAGCACAATTAAACGAAATCTTGTAAACTCTCTCTATAGAATTTGTATCATAATTTATAGAACAAATAAAATTATGAAGAGGATCCGAATGAAGGATCGAAACGTAACAGAAAAACTTTTTTTCCATCACGACCTTGGAAACTTTCATAGGCCGAATCGAAGCCGATTCTTCAACAACACATGTTATCCTTAAGGTTTAACAATTTTGCGTACAACATCTCTAGTAAACTGGCTTAGAGGGTTTAGAAAATGTTATATCACTATTTTTGTACATTTTATTAATTTATAAAATGGATTGAAACCATTACTCGAATTAAAATAAAAAATAACTATAAAGTTAATCAGAATGTTTTTATAAGTAAAACAAGCTTGACGTTAATCTTTTTTTACTTTTATAGAGTTTTCAAAAGTACTACTTTTACGTAAAATATTGCTATGAGGCCCAACAAAGATTCCAGTAAATCTGTGAAGAATTGACGATGTAATGGTACCCGTCATACGACAGTATCAGATAAAGATGATTCATTTTATCCCACTCCATCGCGGCCGTTTATGTACTAAATCGTGTGAAAAAGATTTAAAGATACTTACAGATATGTAGAATAACACCCGCTCATAGGAATTTTTATTCTATCAACTGGCTATGCATAAAATTGTTACAATTCACCTCTTGTTCCAGTCTTATTATTACCAGAGTTGTAGCATCTTGAAGTGAGCGCAACAGTGAGTAGGACCGCATCTGGCGAAGGTACCTGGTTTTCATATCAAAAGACGGAGACGTCTGGACCTTTGGGTTCTTATAAGCATAAAAATTCTCTTCCTATAGTTGTCCAAAAACCAATTCAACCGGCACCTATACGAAAAATTCACGAATGCCAAGTTGTTCAAACGATGTTTAGAAGGATGCACTCAGAATGATGTCAAAAATCGAAAAGCTGACGTTTGGCCTTTTGCTTCAAAAGTCCGTTTTAGTGGTGCAACAGTTACTGATATTGCATCTTATCTTGCAGCGAATCAATTTAATAATGGATATCCTAGTGTATTAACAATAATGCAAGTATTTAATTCACAATTGGCCCAAGCGCACTGCGAGTATTCGAAAACGTGGATGCGGGTGTATATCGATAGCCAACATGAGAGCTCAGCAAGACATAAAAGGGGTTAGAAGGTTAAAAACAGCAGCTCAAATGGAGTTAGGTCACATCACAACATCAATGGACGACCTCATGTATGGTTCACGAATCGCAGATTGTAGGTAATATAGAAAAATAATTGATTTTAAGACGCTAACGCCGTACTGTTTTTTCGTTGGCGTTTTTCTCGAAAGTACTTCTTCAAACTGGTTTCAAACCAAATATCTCGAAATCTACTCGACCGATTTTCATTTAATTTATACCACGTATTCGTTATAATATTATCTTGGATGTGGTTCAGGATTTTTTTTTTATTGCATGGTGCGTTAAGTTTTCATTAATTTTTAAACTCGCCATTTTGACGAAACCTGTCGTTTTTTTCGAATAGCTGACAGTTGTGTAAATGTTACTTCTATCCTTATGATACACTTTGTTCGCAAGAATTTTTAAATTTCATTTTCCAGACGATGCTTGACGGAGAAAAACATTCCATCATCGGCAAGGATTTTCGGTAAAACTATAGAATCACGGCTGTAGCCCAAAATCGGTCCAAATTTTTTTTTGGGTATTGTTATGGATAAAAAAAGATGCTTCATGTTGAACAAAGGTAGGTAATATGTGAAAAAACGTTAAAAAGTGTGATTACGGTGGAGGGTAAAAAAGAAATACGCAACATGATTCTTTGTTTTCAAACTTTTTCTTGTGGGTGTGTTTATTGTGCGTGTGTTTTTTTAATTTATTTTTTTAAGAAGTTTAGTGGGAAAATGCCTCCGCACCGTAGCAAATAATTGCTGTGTGTCAGGCTTGCACCGATTAAAAACCCTTGTTCCTCTGCGGCCTTACAAATTCTCCTTGCAGTGTTGTCAGACGACCTTACATCTCCCGTTCCAGTCAAGATGGTCTGCACGTCGCAACGCCTTCATTACTGCGGCAGCATAAGCCGGTACCGCTGTCCATGCATGTGCTGACTTCAGCATGAATTCTCGACTATCGCGCGGGAGGCACTGAAACGTGGGCATTGGAACAATGCAAGTTTAGCGCTCTCCTTGACTGCTACACATGCTGGGTAGTCCGGGGAATCTATATAATGAAACTTATAGAGATAAGCCCGGAAACAGCCATGTCTCCACCTTCGGCATTAGTCAGTGTATCCACCTTCCCTTGGTAGAGGCATCCCATATCGTCTGCCACTGGTTGAAACTAGTTGCTCTCGCTTCTGTCCTTGCATAACTGGGCTTTCTAGCTCCCATCTGCTGGTATATCGATCTACGCTCCTCGGCGAGCACCTCAATGGGCAGCATTCCCGCGATAACGTTGATAGCGTCCTCGGAGACAGTGTGAAATGCACAGGCTAACCTTGAGGCGCTGACGCGATACGTTGTGGCAGCCTTCCTACGGTACTCCTGGACGTTCAGTGCATGAGCCCATATGGGTATGCCATAGGTGAGCACTGAGGTCGTCACTGATGACAGCAGTTTCCTCCGCTTCGGTCTGGGGCCACCGACATTAGGCATCAGCCGCGCCAGTGTAGTAGCCATTACCGAGGCATTTATGCTCATCTGCTCGGGTTGCTCTTTAAAGTTCAGCGTCGCGTTGAGAATCACACCCAGGTACCCAATGAACGGTTGGGACGTGATTTCGGCGTTTCCAACCCGGAGCGACACCGTTTCCATCGCCTTCTGCTGGATACGAGGAGTACTTCTGTGTTGTGGGCTGCAAGCTGCAGTGCAACAGAAGACATCCATTCCTTTATCCTGGCGAAAGCTTCGCCGAAAAGTGCGGTGATTTGCTCCAGGAATTTGGCGATGACAATCAGCGCCGCGTCATCTGCGAACGTTATGATGGACACTCCTTTCGGCAATTGTAATAGCAGCAGAGCATTGTACATGATGATCCACAGAAGCGGTCCACGTACAGAGCCCCGAGAAACTCCTCCAGTCACCCTATATGTCTTCGGTCCATCCTCTGTGTCGTACATAAGCCACCAATTCCATAGGTAACTTGCCACTATTCTCCGTAGGTACGATGGTAAACCGATTGTTTTTAGGGCATCCATGATACACTTCCAGATCGCCGAGTTGAAACCGTTTTTGACGTCGAGAGCGACAACTGCGCAGTACTTCTTGGACCCTCTTGTCCATCATTTCCCCGCAGTCGACTCCTGCGCCGGCTTCACCACTGTGTCAATGACATCCAGAGTAGAGCGCTCCTTCCTGAAGCCAAACTGGCCCTCCGCCAGTAGAGGGCCCACGACCTTCTCAATCATGTTATCGATGATGCGCTCGAAGATCTTTCCGGTGGTATCCAGCATACAGAGCGGGCGATAGGATGAAGGGTCATCCGGTGGCTTTTTCCCTTTCGGGAGGAGCACTAGAGTAGAGGGGCTAGGGGGGTTCTGACCCAAGGAGAGGTGGTGTGTCAAGACTAGGGAAGCCAAGGTGGCGCCACCGTCGACGGTAGGTCGCCGGGCGCGTGTGACGTCACAGAGGAGACCTCTACGGAGGGAGTAGTCATGTGCTCCGCGGATCGACTGGCGGGAGGGGGAAGTCAGCGTCGATGAGTGGTGTGTGTGTCTGTGTGTGTGTGTGTTTGTGTGGAAGGAAGGGGGAGGGGGCAAAAAGAATGCATTGAATCATATGACAATAAAACAATAGATTATTAATAATTAAATTGAACAATGACGTTGCATAGAATGTATTATACATCAAATCTTTGGTGTGTATGTGTGTGTGTGTGTGTGTGTTTTTTTTTTTTTTTTTTTAAAGAGGTTTAGCGGGAAAATGCCTGCGCACCGTAGCAAATAATTGCCGTGTGTCGGGCTTGCACCGACTAAAAACCCCCGTTCCTCTGTGGCCTTACAAATTCTCCCGCGGGACGACCGCTAGGTATTACATCGCGGGAGAGGCCTTAGCCGTAGCTCTTCCTACAGTGGTCAGACGACCTTACATCCCCCATTCCACTCGAGATGGTATGAGTGGTTTAGGGGTTCGTGTCGCTGATTTCATCTATGACTGCCTGGTCTTCCGGCGTCGTCTTCTTCCTCGCGCGTTCTGCACGTCGCAACTCCTTCATTACTGCGACAGCATAAGCCGATACAGCTGTCCATGCGTCTGCTGACTTCAGCATCAACTCAACCAGGTTATCCGGGGTGATGCGTGTCTCCAGCTGATCCTCGACTATCGCGCGAGAGGCACTAAACCGTGGGCATTGGAACAATGCATGTTCAGCGTTCTCCTCGACTGCTACACATGCTGGGCAGTCCGGGGAATCTTTATAATTAAACTTATAGAGATAAGCCCGGAAGCAGCCGTGTCCTGAGATCACTTGAGTGAGATAATAGTTGAGCTCCCCATGTAGACGCGTCACCCATATCTCCACCTTCGGAATTAGTCGATGTGTCCACCTTCCCTTGGTAGAGGCATCCCACATCGTCTGCCACTGGTTCAAACTGGTTGCTCTCGCTTCTGTCCTTGCACAACTGGGATTTCTAGCTCCCTTCTGCTGGTACATCGCTCTACGCTCCTCAGCGAGCACCTCAATGGGCAGCATTCCCGCGATAACGTTGATAGCGTCCTCGGAGACAGTGCGAAATGCACAGGCTACCCTCAAGGCACTGACGCGATACGTTGCTGCAGCCTTCCTGCGGTACTCCTGGATTTTCAGTGCGTCAGCCCATATGGGTATGCCATAGGTGAGCACTGAGGTCGTCACTGATGACAGCAGTTTCCTCCTCTTCTGTCTGGGGCCACCAACATTAGGCATGAGTCGCGCCAGTGTGGTAGCCACTCGAGCGGCCTTTCTGCTGATCTGCTCGGTTTGCTCTTTGAAGTTCAGCCTCGCGTCGAGAATCACACCCAGGTACCGAATGAACGGTTGGGATGTGATTTCGGTGTTTCCAACCCTGAGCGTTACCGTTTCCATCACCTTCCTGCTGGATACGAGGAGTACTTCTGTTTTGTGGGCTGCAAGCTGCAGTCCAACAGAAGACATCCATTCCTTTATCTTGGCGAAAGCTTCGCCGAAGAGTGCGGTGATTTGCTCCAGGAATTTGGCGATGACAATCAGCGCCGCGTCATCTGCAAACGCTACGACGGACACTCCTTTCGGCAATTGCAATAGCAGCAGATCATTGTACATGATGATCCACAGAAGCGGTCCAAGTACAGAGCCCTGAGGAACTCCTCCAGTCACCCTATACGTCTTCGGTCCATCCTCTGTGTCGTACATGAGCCACCTATTACATAGGTAACTCGCCACTATTCTCCGGAGGTACCATGCTACACCTAATGTTTTTAGGGCATCCATGATACACTTCCATATCGCCGAGTTGAAAGCGTTTTTGACGTCGAGAGCGACAACTGCGCAGTACTTCTTGGACCCTCTTGTCCATCGTTTACCCGCAGTCGACTCCTGCGCCTGCTTCACCACTGTGTTAATGGCATCCAGCGTAGAGCGCTCCTTTTTGAAGCCAAACTGGCCCTCCGCCAGTAGAGGGTCCACGAACTTCTCAATCCTGTTATGGATGATGCCCTCGAAGATCTTTCCGGCGGTATCCAGCATACAGAGCGGACGATAGGATGAAGGTTCGTCCGGCGGCTTCTTCCCTTTCGGGAGGAGCACTAGCTTCTGCCACTTCCACTTGTCCGGGAAGATTCCTTCCTTGAGACACCCATTGTACATGCCCAGGAATATTGCCGGTGCCAACTTGATCGCTGCCTTGAGTGCGATGTTGGGTATCCCATCCATACCGGGGGCTTTATTGTTGCCCACCCTGGCAATCGCCGTAAGAAGCTCTTCTTCAGTAATGGCTGGGATGTCCTCATCGACGTCCTCCGCGAGCTGGTAGTCCTCCTCGGGTTGCTCAGGGAACAGATGTGTAACAATCTTTTCCAGCAGGGCTCCGTCTACAGGCGATGGCATCGGCTGGCTTTTCAGCCGAGTCATTACTACTTTGTATGGCCTGCCCCAGGGAGCATCTTCCACCTCGCTGAGCAGTTCGCCCCAGCTTTCAGCTTTACTCTGCTTGATAGCTTTTTTAAGCTTCAAGCGCGCCTTCCTGTGCTGTTCTTCCAAATCGGGGAACGAGCGTTTGCCTCGAGCTCGTTGCGCTCGGCGGCGAGTTCGATGACACTCCCTTCGGAGGCCAGCAATTCGTTCGCTCCACCAGTGTACCGCTGGTCGGAAGTCGACATCACGTTTCCGTGGCATTGTGGCATCGCATGCTTCGCTGACCCTCTGCATGACCACCTCGACCTTCTCGGTTGCACTTTCTGCTGCGAGGGGGCTGGTGTCAAAAGTTTCACGAAACAAGTCCGCGTCAAACATTTTCGCTTTCCAGCCCTTCCCGTTTGTCTTCGGTGCCTTCGCTATTCTGCTGAAGTCTCCGCGAATCTCCCAGAGAATCGCTTGATGATCACTGTGAGTGTAGATATCACTGACTACCCAGTGGCACTGGTTGCCTCTGGCCAGGCTACTACTCACAAAAGTGAGGTCCACTATAGACGAGGCTTCACCTTTAACAAAAGTGGGCTTTGTACCTGCATTAAGTAGTACTACATCCAATAAGGACATAGCCTCAAGCAGGACTTGACCCTTCCTGTTCGTCACTTTACTACCCCATTCCACAGCCCACGCGTTGTAATCTCCGGCTATGGCTACCGGGAATCGTTGTTTAGCGTCTGCGACTAAGTTGTCGAGAAAATTCTCAAACTCATCAGTCGTCAGGCTAGGCGGTGCGTAACAACTGTAGAAATGAACTCCTTTGGCTTTTATTCTCACAAAACCAGTTTCCATCCGACTCGCAAGATCCTGAAATGGAAGCTTTCCGCAAGACCAAATTGCGGCCTTCCCACTTGCGTCAGATTCCCAGGGTTGCGTGTCTAGATGTCTATATGGTTCCGAGAGTATCGCCAAGTCAGGCTTCAGCTCGCGCACAGTCTGCATGAGCAGGTCCTGTGCGGCTTCACAATGGTTGAGGTTGAGCTGGAGTACTCTCATTTGCAGCGTTTTTGGAGTGCCTGGAGAGCCTGGAGAGCCCGCGTATACGCTGGACATCGGCTGCTACCTGCGATGTGGGCTGTGGGTGCCCCATCTCCCGCTTCTGCACATATGACACACTTTGCGCTTGCTGTGCATTCGGCAACTTTGTGGCCAGTGATACCGCACTTGATGCAGTCTTTAGCCCGGTCGACGCTGCTCTTGCAGTTCCGTGATAAGTGTCCAAATTTCCAGCACTTGAAACACTTGAGTGGCCTCACCACCTCTCGGATTCTGCAATTACACCAGCCGACTCGGATGATTCCTGTATCCAGAAGTTTCCGGGCAGCGGGCACCATGATTCGTAATACCGCGGTCTGAGTCCTGCCATATGCTTTACGCAGAGACTTAAGAGAGTGTTCCGTGGCTGGATAGTCCGGTCCCAAGACTCTCTGCAGGGCCGCCAATATCTCCTCCTTCGTCGCATCCTCTTCCAGGTCCTTGGTCTCCAGATCCACTTCCTGGACTTTACTCTGCACCGTTGCTGATTCGCCAAGAACACCTTCGAATTGGTTTCGCAATTCCGGTGCTTTGGCTGAGCTCTCCTTATTCAGAACGAACAGCAGATCTCCCGCGTTCGTTCTGCGTACCTTTTGGACGCATTCACCTGCATCCTTGAGCGCCGGATCCTTCTTTATACGACTCAAGATCTCCGCATAGCTCAAGTCACCCTTTTTGTGGATGACGAGAGCGTTGGGCAGAGTCGGCCGTTCGCGAGGTTTCTGCGGCTTCTTCTGAGGCTGCGTCTGGGATATCTTGTGCGATCTTTTCTTCTTTCCGGCAGTCTGCCACTCCTGCTCTGATCGCACGCCTCCCTTATCCTCGGGTTGACCAGCCAGCTCCTCCAGCTGCTTCTTCTTCTTCGGCACCTTTCCCTCGGTCGACGTTGGTGTAACCCGCTTTCTCCTCTTCGCCTTGCTTACTTGCGTCGAGGTACCGTCCACGTCCGTGCCTTCATCGTTCCTCTCCTTGTTAGGTAGAGTCGATTTCGCTTGGCTTATGGTTGGCGTGGTTTGCGTAACTCCAGTCGACGTTTCCGCCTGTGGCTTTGCACTCCACGTTACCAGGTCCTCTATACCTTTCCAAGTACTGGTAAGCATAGGAACCCACCGATGGATCTCTTTGTGGAGGTTTTTCTTCTGCTGAATAAAAGAGGCTAGGCTCTCCAGCGTCTTTCCGTGCCTCTCCACCAACTTCAAGATTTTTTGGTTT
>OZ023324.1:8147477-8356140 GCA_964007375.1 Ophion obscuratus
TGGTGGGTCGGCCCGCCGCAGTTGGTACAAAAGATCCCCCGAATGTTGTTGAATCGTTCGCTGAAGTGGCCACATCTTTAGATCAGTCGACCAACCGCGTCCCGCATATCGAAATAGCATGACACACAAAATATCGCTCGATCGTTTTCGGTAAAATATTCATAGTTCACACAGCACATCACGTCCCGGTTCAATCGATTTATTTGCTGCTGGTCCACAATTATTTCCCGCATATAATGAACTCCCTCGACTGAGGCATCGCCCAACCCGCTATCCACTGATTCGGTATCACTTTCCAGTTTAGCTAATTCCATATCATCATGTGCAAGCCATTCAATTTCCGCCCACTCATTGTCGTCATCATCGGCGATATCAATGACTACTTCATCTGCCACAACTATCACTTCGACGTCATCGGCGATGTTCACCACCACCTCCATGTCATCATCGATGAGATCAATCTTGTCTCAAGATTGATCTCATCTCAATCAAGAACTCGATGAGTTCTTGAGTGATTTTCCGTTTTCGGACTCTTTCACACTAACACCTCGGAGGTTGAAGACTGGAATGGCGAAAACTGCTGCTCCGATCCTTCTTCGGATTTCGATTTTTGGATTCTCATGGGCTCGTAGTAGGGTGGGGGATGGTCAACAGGATGTGAAAATGGTTTTCAACATTAGTTGGGACTTGTAGAAAAAAAACCTTGCAAGATGCTGCATCCTGGCCAGGGATAAACGAAAAGTGTTTTCTTAACTATCTCTATGGGGTAGACGTCTGCTATCCAGAAGAGTGTGCACTCGTGGAGGTCAAAGCTGGCCAGGCTCTCCAAGCATTGACTTTTATGATCTCTACAGAACAGCGTAAGGTCATGAAGACTCAACTGGTGTATTATATAGAGCATCTTAGAGTTTTCAGATTACCGTCTAGGCGCAACTTGACGTCATTTTAAATATTCGGTCCAGATAGCGGGTGGTGATACATTTCACTCAAGAACGCAAAATCCCTGACAAAAATGCTGTATTGTTTGCAACTGCCCAAGGAAACGCTGTTTAAAAAAATAAAAAAAATAAAATAAAAATAAAAAAACCGAGGTCTTGGTTCCATTCCGAAAGACAATGCCAATTGCATCCGCCTTGTCTCAAAGCTCGACGACACTCGAGACAGGTCCTGACAGGTTTCTCGGGAAAACTATAATCTTTAGGGATCAAAGGGACCGCGGATGGACCACTTGAGCGCAGCTCTTGAAAAGTCGAGGTCTCCATTCCAAAAGATAATGTCAAGATGTTTGCAGGCGTGTCCACTCCTGTCACGAGTCTCGCCAACACTTTAGACAGGTCTCGACAACTCAGGATTTCTTGGAAAAACTATAAACTTTAGGGATCAAGGGCCGTTGGCGCCGATGGACCACTTGAGCTGCAGGACCCATACAATCTTTTGACCCGATGCATCCCGACTTCCTGTTTTTTGTCTAGCGTTCCTCGAGCAATCTACGCGTTATCGGAAAACTCTGGTTTTTTTCCCGAGAGAGGGCCGAACTTCTTTTTCCCGAAAAGCCTTTTTAATTATCCGCTCCGCTCAAATCTGACCACACTTTGCATGTAGCAGTCAGTCTGTTAACATCGTGGAAGTTTTTTTTTGTACTCATCAACATGGAGCAAATCTTACATGACCAAGCCATGCTTTTACGCTCGATCGAAGATTTTACCGCATGGGAGCAACGATCCGTCGAGTTCATCGAAGGGCTGGAAACGCAAAGCCGGATTAAGCGCCCGCGATTATTAATTGGGCATCAACAGTCCCTTATAGCCCAAATAGCGCGTCTGCAAGGATTGAGGAATTCTGTGCAGAGTCGTTTCATACACACGGGTGCAGGACATGGTGATCATGAGTTAACCTGGCGGGAGATTGAAACGTCCTTCGAGAGTCGGATATTGACCGGGTCCATCATCAATCGCAGCCACATCGAGCCGAGACACTTTCTCAACGATGCTCGCGTCCTAGTGCTTCATCATGTGCAAAACATCATCGACAAGCACAACAGTGTTAAAATCAATACAGTGTTTAATGGTGAATTCGCGAGTGGTGACAAACATGCGAATAAAAGCGTCAACACCCGAAACTGCGAACTATTTAGCACAAGCAATTTGAACGAGTGGTATGAACAGCGTGTTGTGGAGCCCACTTTAACCTTACTCGATGAATTCCAAGAACGTGATAGTGGCTGGGCTCTGCAGAAAATACTTAACCTCACGATAAATGTGAATAAGTATAATCCGATGCGTGCCGGGTGCTCCATATCATTGCCACGGGAAATAATGGTGAAGAAGGCCGTCGTTAACGTCAAATCTGAGGATAACGCATGTATCGCATGGGCAGTTGTCGCTGCTCTATACCCAGCACACAGTGCCACAGTGCCCGTCCATCTTCTTACCCTCATTATTCGACAGTATTGAATCTGAAAGATATCGAATTCCCAATAACGATCCATCAAATAAAAAAATTTGAAGCTCATAACAATGTATCGATCAACGTATATACCACCACCGCCAAAAAGGACATTGTTCCGATACGAGTCACTCATCGCAAGAAGAAAAAGCACATCAATTTGCTGTACATTCAAGATACCGAGGACAGCAATGTGGGACACTTCGTATGGATCAAGAACCTGTCGAGACTCGTGAGGGCAGAACTGACCAAAAAGAAGCACAAGAAATACATATGCGATCGGTATGTAGTTAACATAATATATATAAAGGTAATTATATATGCTAGACGAATTAAACAAAACAATCTTGTTTTTTTTACAGATGTTTACACTACTTCGGGTCAGAGGAAAAATTGCAATCACACGAGATCGATTGTGGAGCAATAAATGACTGTGCGATCCGGCTACCAAACGACACCAATACGTCGCTCCAGTTCAGCAACTTTAGCCGGAAAGAGCGATATCCCTTCATTGTGTATGCTGATTTGGAGTGTGTGTTGGCAAAGACCGATGGAGAGAACCTATCGAAAGATATATATCAACACCATGAAGTGTTTAGTACCGGATACTATGTGTGTTGTTCGTATGACGATTCATTATCTTCGTATCACTCACGCCGCAGTGCTGATTGCGTATCATGGTTTGTCGAAGAACTAAAAAATCTGGCACTGCGGATAAACAAACTTTTCTGTGATAATGTACCAATGGTGCATTTAACACCGAGTGAGTGGGCTAGTTTTCGAGCGGCGACTCAATGTCATATATGTGAGAAACCATTTGCGGAAGAAGATGTACGCGTTCGAGATCATTGTCATCTGACTGGGCGCTAAAGAGGCCCTGCCCACTCCAACTGCAACCTAAATTACAAACAGTCATTTTTCATGCCAGTAGTTTTCCACAATTTATCCGGTTATGATGCGCATTTTATAATCAATGAAGTAACCACAGCGTTCGAAGGAACAACCAATGTGCTTCTAATCACAAAGGAGAAATACATCTCATTTACGAAGCATGTTGAAATTGAAGACGATTCAAAACACAAGATCCAATTGCGCTTTATCGACTCATACAAATTCCTCAACACCAGTCTCGACAAATTAGCATCATTCTTGACTGAGGACAAACTGAAAATTTTAAACACGCAATTCCCAACTCACTCGACAGACGATTTCAATTTGCTGACGCGAAAAGGGGTCTTCCCTTATGAATATATTGATGACGTGACGAAGCTAGACGACACGTGCCTACCACCACGTGACGCATTTTACAGTTCCCTGACAGATGCTACAGTATGTGAGAGCGAGTACGCACATGCTGAGAACGTTTGGGAGGAGTCCTCCATTCGAACGCTGGGTGACTATAGCGATTTGTACTTGAAGGCAGATGTCTTGTTATTAGCCGATATTTTCGAAAACTTTCGAAATACATGCGTTGAGAGCTATGGCCTAGATCCCGCGTATTACTACACATTGCCCGGATACACCTGGGATGCAATGTTAAAACACTCAAATGTCAAGTTTGAATTACTAACTGACATCGACATGGTTTTATTCATTGAGCGGGGTATACGCGGTGGTCTGAGTCAATGCTCAAACCGATATGCACACGCTAATAACAAGTACATGGAGTCGTTTGATCCATCGAAAGCATCATCATACTTGACGTATTTTGATGTCAATAATTTGTATGGATGGGCAATGTGCCAACCCTTGCCATATGCAGATTTTCGATAGGCCAACGATGTGTCCAATTTTGATCCATCATTCATCGCGCTAGACTCACCTATGGGCTACATCCTTGAAGTCGACTTGGAATATCCCCAATCTCTACATGATGCGCACAAAGACCTACCGTTTTATCCAATACATGAAAAACCGCTGGGTAAGCGGGAAGAAAAGCTGTTAGCAACCGTCTGCGATAAAAAGCGCTACATCATACACTACCGGAATTTACAACAGTGCTTATGCCATGGGCTTCGCCTCACGAAAATCCATAGATTCCTACAGTTTACACAATCCTCATGGCTGCGTTCGTATATTCAGTCGAATACCCAGTTTCGGACGCTTGCCAAAAACGATTTCGAAAAGAATTTGTTCAAATTAATGCGGTGAATAATGAATAATGCGGTCTTTAGCAAAACGATTGAGAATGTGCGCAACCATGTAGATGTAAACCTTTAAACAAAATGTTGGGTATATATAATTGAATGAGGAATGGAGGTCGAGGTTTTTTAAGAAATGAAAAACACTCCCGTTTGAGCCATCGTATTTTCTACGTTTATTGGCTCTTGTGGGAAAAACCTTGCGGCATAAAAACCCACGACGATTCGACTATTGTTAATTGCGTATATATGAGGCAGAAAGCCCGTTTGGCTTGTACCATTGTGATCTCGCGCGTTACTTCGTATTGAATCTTCGATTGATTGTTTGTATTGTTTTCGATTTTGCGTTTGATGACCTTTACCGAGGATTCGTCAGCTGTTGCTGTCCTTTTTTGGTAAGAGGTATATGATCACGGATCGGAGAATCGAGGACCGTACGGCCGTTCACTCGTGCTTGGAGAATCAAGGACCGTACGGCCGTTCACCCGACCGCTGTGATCATCGAATGTATTTTAAGGGTTGGAGAATCGAGGACCGTATGGCCGTTCACCCAACCGCTTGTGATAGGTTAGTTGCCCGTGTTTGACGGGTTGGAGAATCGAGGACCATACGGCCGTTCACCCAACCGCTTGTGATAGGCTAGTTGCCTGTGTTTTACTCGGGAGAGTCGTATGTGTTTTACTCAGTGGAGTCGTATGTGAGAGGACCCAGGGCCCTTCCGCCTTGCGCGTCACCGACGATCGTCACTCGACGGACGACCGCGCTGCACTGTCCCAAAAAGTATATTGCACGCTCGCCCACTCGTTCACAAGAGATTTTTCATCCCTGTTGACGCGAGTTGGTCGAGCGCGGCTAGCAACAGAGATCGCAATGGCCAAACGAAACTGCTCTCAGGCACTAAACATCCTCCCCCCGTTGGGAGTGCTAACGAACAAAATTATTCAAACCGGTAGTATATGTTATTGAATTTATTGTAATCGATCCTTCTACAAATCATCATCTCAGTTTTTAACAAGTCGTTGGAATGTAATACAGAGAGATATCGTCAGCTTACATCTTGCATTTTACATTAAATTGAATCTTGAACGAGTATGAATGGATAACTAATATTTGAGAAATTAGATAAGCAATTGAAATCTTAAATGAGAAATTTGTCAAATTCTCGTATATCGGTGAATAGTCGACGATAATTTCATCATTTCATTTCAAATCGATCTCGTGTTGCGCTTGTAGAGTCCTTGAGTTGTTTTAACGGTGACGACTCTGACCACGCCATCGCCTCCCGGATGCAACTCGACCACTCGACACAGTCGCCACTGCATGCATGGTTGATTTTTGTCGATTAATAGGACTACAGTGTCCTGCGCGATGTTTTCGGTTGGATTTATCCATTTCTGTCTTTTCTGCAGCTCGCTCAGATATTCGAGTTGCCATCTGCGCCAGAATTCTTGTCGAGTCTTAGTGATTAGTTACCACGAGGACAATCGGTTGTCTGGAACAAGCAAAAAATCATTTTTCGGCAGCATAGTGAGAGGTCTGCCAACAAGAAAGTGCGCAGGAGTTAAAGCGATTGGATCGTTTGGATCTGGGGAAATGGGACACAGTGGGCGCGAGTTGAGAATTGCTTTGATCTCGATTGCTAGAGTGGTCAATTCTTCATATGTGAAGAAGAGATCGCGCATGACGCGCTTGAGATGGTGTTTACATGATTTTACTGCCGCCTCCCAGATACCCCCGAAATGAGGTGAGAGGGGTGGATTGAAGTGCCATTCGATTTTTCTGGTTGATGTGAATTCATAAAGTTGAGAACGAAATTCTTCGGATTCTCTCAATGCGTAAAATTCGCGGAATTGACTATTCGCGCCGACGAAATTTGTCCCGTTATCAGAATAGACATGGCTCGGAATACCCCGACGACTTATGAATCGTCGCAAGGCCGCTAGGAACGCGTCTGTTGATAAATCACTCGCGATCTCGAGATGGATAGCCTTAGTCGACATGCAGATAAATACGCAGCCGTACACCTTCACGCTACCGCGATTCCGATGTTTCTTTTCTTTGACAAGTATAGGACCGAAATAATCGACTCCCGTGTGATAAAACGCCGGCGCGTTCTCCACTCTCGATTTAGGCAAGTCAGCCATTTTATACGTCCCTGGTATGGCCCGAAACCGGATGCATCTCACGCAACGTTGAACGATTTTACGAACTTGATTTCTACCGTCCAATATCCAAAATCTTTGCCGGATATTGTACAGGGTGCGCCAGAGAAACTTACTTATTTGAAAGGTCAATAAAAACAAAAGTACTTCAATTATTGTCTTAAATTTTTTTTTATTTGAGCATACAATATCCCAATTTTTTTTTCATGCAGTCTTGAAAATGACATCGGATAAATGGCGACCCCCATTGCGCATACACTGATGAAGTCGATTTTTGAAATTCGTATCCACTCTTTGCAGCATATCAATCGGTATGTTGGCAATGGCGTCGCGAATGTTATTCTTGAGGTGTGCTATGGTCCGTGGTCGATCGCCATAAACCAGAGATTTCAAATAACCCCATAAAAATAAATCGCATGGAGTCAAATCTGGAGAGCGTGCCGGCCATTGGAGATCGCCTCTGAGAGAGATGAGACGGTCGGGGAAATGTTGTCGCAACAAATTCATTGAGTCTCGTGCTGTGTGTGCTGTGGCTCCATCTTGCTGAAACCACACGTTCCTAACGTTCATTTCTTCGAGTCTTGGAAGAAAAAATTCCTCGATCATGTTCCTGTAACGAGCTCCATTCACGGTAACTGCGCGTTCGTTTTCTTCAAAAAAATAAGGACCAATTATTCCCATTACCGACATCGCACACCAGACAGTAACTCGCTCATAATTAAGTGGCTTCTGGTGAAGCTCACGTGGATTTACACCACACCAATAACGCATGTTTTGCTTGTTGACGCAGCCGGAAATGTGGAAGTGAGCCTCGTCACTGAAAAAAACGACCGCGTCTTCAGGCAGGTTGTCAACCAGCATTTCACATGCATTTTGACGGACAACCAAATCGCGTTCAGTTAATTCTTGCACAACAGCCAATTTATAGGGATGAAATTGAAGGTCTTCATGGAGAATTCGTCGAACAGTGGTGTCAGAAATTCCCGTAGCAGCTGCGTGTTTGCGAGCCGAACGCCGGGGAGAACGCTCAACTAACTGCCTCACTCTTTCGACATTTTCCGGAGTTCTGATGGTCCGTTGAAGTCCATTTCTGGGTTTAGCGACACTTCCACACTCCCGAAATGAGTTAACCCACGACAGAATCGAATTACGGCCAGGAACGAGTCTGTGAGGAGGAATTTCAAAGCGAGCGCGGAAGGCACGTTGCGTAGCAACAAGTGAGCGACCGTTGGAAAAGAAGCTCTCGACTGCGAGGCCCGCTGCTCTCTAGACCAGAGCATGATGGCAACTGACTGGAGGGAGAAACAAACTTGGGAACTTCCCCCTCCAGATGCGCCCCCTCTCGCCCCTCTACCCGCCCAACTCACCGCGCGGGAATTTTTTCAAATAAGTAAGTTTCTCTGGCGCACCCTGTATAATGTCGATTGAATCCCGGTGTGATGGAATTTTTCGTGCTTATGTCGAATCAAAAGATCGGTTACGTAATGTCGAGGTAGAAGAAGCATTGGATTCTTTTGATCCATCGAGATATCGGCCTTATTTATGCGACCACCGACGCGAAGCAAGCCTCTCTCGTCGACCAGCGGGTTCAGAGATCCGAGTTTCCCGCATTTTACCCTTTCTTCGGACAAAAGACGACCGATCTCGTCTTGAAAGTGCGCTTGTTGTATCAATCGAATAACGCGATACTCGGCCTCGTTAATTTCTTTGATTGTCAAAGCGCCCTTGATTTTATCGTCGCGTACGAAACGTAAGCAATACGCGACGATGCGAATTAATCGCGTATATGACGAAAATTTCTCGAAATTTTTTTCTGATTGCGATTGCGAGGCCATGCAAAATAACCTCTTGATTCCCGGTAAATCCCTTTGAGGCGTCACGGTAACTTGCGGCCAAACGGATTCGGCTGGGTCAGCCACGAAGGCCCCCGAAACCACGAGTCGTTATTTAAAAATTCCCGAGGGAGCTGACCTCTCGAAAACGCGTCAGCCGGATTTTGATCGGTTCGGATGTGCCGCCACTCCGCGTTTTTACTGACCTCTTGTATCTCCGCAACGCGATTTGCTTCGAACACCTTTAAGACGCTCGGATGTTTTTTCAGCCATTGTAAAACTGTCGTCGAGTCTGACCAAAAAATCGTCTTGCAAACGCGAAAGCTTAATACCTCGCGGACTTCGTAATATAGACGAGCAACTGTCAATGCGCCGCAGAGTTCGAGTCGAGGGATTGTTTGCTCCTTTAGTGGAGCGACACGCCCCTTTGAACAGAATAGTCTCACGCGAATTTCGCCCTTCTAGTTGCAAGAGCGCACATAGATACACGTCCCGTAACCTGTCTTGCTCGCGTCGCAAAATCCGTTAATCTGAATATCGATTGTGTTATTTAGCGAGACGTATCGATCAATCTTTAGATTGTCGATTAATGAGAGGTGTTCCTCGAACGATCGCCACGCGGAATCCAGCGCGCTGGGCACGGATTCGTCCCAGGTAGTTTTTGCCTTTCAGCATCGCTACATAAGCACCTTCGAGACGAGAATGACCGGACCGAGTAGACCGAGGGGGTCGAAAATTTTAGCGATTTCTGATAAAATATATCGTTTAGTAACTCTTGCGGAGGGCTCGATACGTTGCACCGTGTATAGTAAGTCGTCATTTCGCGCGTTCCACGAGATACCGAGTGTCTTATGCACAGGATTTTCGTCTGTCAGAAATTCGATATTTGCGGTTTTCTCGATCAAATTATTTAAAGCTCGCGGGTGATTTGAAGCTCATTGTCCGATATCGAATCGCCGCGCTTCAATATCTTGATAACTTCATCTCGAATTTGTACGATTTCATCGAAAGTGTCTGCTCCCGATAATAAATCGTCGACGTATAAGTCGCACGTCAAAGCTTCGGCGCCCTTTGGATAATCCGCGCTCTCATCGCTCGCGAGTCGCTGTATGGTTCGTATCGCGAGAAACGGAGCCGACGACACGCCGAATGTTACCGTGTTTAATTCGAATACGCGTACTTTTTCATGCTGGACCCAAAAAACTCGTTGATATCGACGGTCGCTGGGATGAATCCAGATTTGCCGATACATTTTCGCGATATCCGCGGTGATCACGTATTTGTGGCTGCGAAACCGCAAAAGATGCTCGAATAGTTTTAATTGAATAGTCAGACCGACCATCAACGTATCGTTGAGCGATATTCCCTTGTTTGCCTTGGCGGACGCGTCAAATTCAACTCGAGTCTTCGTCGTAGCGCTTGTCGATTTTATAACCGCGTGGTGTGGGAGATAATACCCGGTTTGCGATTCGTCGACAACGAGCGACATGTGGCCTAGCTCGATGTATTCGTTCATAACGCGATGATATTCTTGTTTAAGGATCGGATCCGCGTTGAGTCTTTTTTGCAAGCCGGCGAATCGTCGCAAGGCTATTGATCGCGAATCACCGAGGTCTCGATCGGCGCTACGAAACGGCAGACGAACGACGTACCGTCCCGAAGGATCGCGAGTGGTGCTTCGATTGAAATGAGTTTCACAGCCCGTATTTTCCGACACTTTTATTTGACTCGCGCTTGCATCATCGAGCAACCAAAATTTTTCGATTTGTTCTTTTAATTCGATTAACTGGCACGATGTTCGTTTCCCGACCGTGGTATTTGTTTTTCCGCCGGCAACGGCCCAGCCGAGCTGAGTTTTTTGTAGGAAGAGGTCGCAACCATCGCGAGATAGATCACATTGTCCGATCGATAGTAATGACAACATCGTTCCTGACCCGATGAGGACATCGATTTTTTGAGGGAAATGAAATTGTGGATCGGCCAATTTTACATTCCGCGGTATGTCGATTGATTTGCGAGAAAAGATTTCATTCGGTATATTATCAGCGATTTTCGGGATAATCAGAAACGTGAGAGTTTTATTGAAATTATTATGTATCGAATAAAAGGTGCACTCGACCGCGCCTTTAGAAATTGTATTCGCGTCGTCGATCATTCCCACCGAGATCGAGCACGCGCGTGTCGGTAATTTCAATTCTTTCACGAGATCTTCCGTTATGAAATGTGCCGTCGCACATGTGTCCAATAAAGCGCGACAATTTATGTACTGACCGCGCGAGCCTTTGACCCGTATTTGAGCGCTCAGCATTCACTGCGACTGCAGAGCTCGCGACGTAAAACTGTGTGCAATTATTTCGCGACATGTTGAATTTACCTTTGTTGTCGACTTGGTTGTAGCATCCGACCTTGCCGTTTCTTGAGTCGCGTGGGCGGCTGCGGCAGAGGACTCGCCGTGCAACAGAGTGTGGTAAAATCTCGGGCATTTTTGCAATGCATCGATCCGCATTTGCCGCTGTGCGAGCGCAGACAATTCTTACACAGGGATGCATTTTTTACGAAATTCCACCGTCCAATTAAAAAAATGTTGTACCGTCATTTTTTGAAATTCGCGACACTGATACGCGGGATGACTTTCCTTTTTGCATACTACGCACTTTGCTAACGCGCCGGTCGCGAATGTACGCGCGCCGTTTTCCCCTCGTCGAAACTTTAATCCGCTTTGAACTTTCTTATTCGGGAGTGGTCGTTTGCTGTTGTTCTCTTGTTTCGACCGCGATGCATTTTGCTCGAGCGTGCACAAACGAAACGCGGTCTCGAAGACGAATTTGTAAATTTGCTCGAGCGTTGGCGAGTGATCAAGATTGAGCGTTTCTTCCCATTTGACCCGAATATTGTTGGGCAACGCGCGTTCGATTATTTGGACTAATAAATGTTTATCCGGTGTCACATTCATTGACGCGAGCATATTCACGTGCTGACGCATGTCGACGAGTCGCGCCAAACCCTTATGCGTCGCCTTTGTCAACACTGGTAATTCGAGGATCACGTCGAGATGTTTCACGATTAGAATTCGGACCTTGTCATACGAATCTAAGAGTAACTTCCACGCCGTCTCGTAATTTTCTTCGCTTACGTTAATAATGAGGATTTTATTCAACGCGTCACCCTCGAGGCAATTCTTTAGATATAGGAATTTTGGCAACTTCGTTATGTCTTCGCGTGAATCGATCATTGTAAGAAAAGTGTTTTGAACGATAGCCACTTTTCGATGTTACCGTCGAACCTTGGGAGGTCGGCGACCGGTAATTTGAGTCGACGCGTGCCGTCGATCGGCAGAGAGGTCACGTTTAATACACTTGGAGGTTGAGGCGTTGTCGATTGCAAATCCGCTTCGATCTTTGTCACGATCGCATAGAATCGATCTTGCAACTCGTCGAACTCGTCGACCTGGTCACTCTCTGCTTCGACCAACAACGCGAATTCATCATGTAATTCTTCGTATAAACAGAATTGTTCTTTTACACGGTCTAAACGCATTTTTATATTCGCGGGACCTAACTCAGCTTCCTCCGCAATTTTTTTGAGTTTTGTAATTTGCGTCTTCAAGATCGCGCGCTTTTGATTAATAAACGTTACGCGGCTAGCCATTTTAACTGAACTTGAACCGAATAAATACTTCCGAGATATTTGAAAAAGAAAACGTATCCACACTTCTGGTTACTTCGAGGTCTGGAGACAGAATGCCCCTTCGTTGTCCATTTCTAAGCGCCTCGCCTAAGACCCCTTGGGCCTTCGTCCCTTATCTTCTCCCTTAGCTCCGGAATAAAACAGCCCTGGCGTTTAAGACCCACTCAAGAGCCTCGTAACCCGATCTCAGACCGAGTCCCGTCAATGCAAAAGGAAGAGGAACGAAAGACCTATCCCACTCGTTAAATGTCGAAACGCGATTCCAAAAATCTCAAGGGTCAGCTCTCAGCCCTTCCACATGTAGCGCGTATTTTTCAAAAACGCGCATGAACTCGTACGTCCACCGACAAAAATTAAGAGACCGAGCGCGGCCCAAGTTAAGTAAACGAGCCGCCCCGTATAGCGGGTACCCTTCAACGCTCGTAAACTGAGATCCTCACATCAACGCGGCCTATGTTTTTATACACGTGGTTGTGGAATATATACATGCTATGTTCTTCGCACAAAGCGTACGTTGAACAGAACTGTGTATCCGTCTATGTCGAACGTTATGAGTCATGGAGAAGACGTATAATGCCAAAAATAATGCAATATATGAAATTATGAACAGTTGTATACTTATATTTTTGTAGATGATGATCGCTTTCCACGCATAGCGAACTGGGGGTGGCGAGTCCGGAGGCGATGGTTGGCTGGTCGTAGAGTCTCCCTTTTGTTGGTACGATGCACCTTTGCACCTTTTCTTAGTCCACTTATGTGTGGGCGTGAGTTCGAATCCCACTTCTGACACCAATTTTGTATTGTCGAAGCTCCTTCATTGCGAAGTTACCTCGTAGTTTTGGGTATATATCATTGACTGGGAATGGAGGTCGAGGTTTTTTAAGAAATGAAAAACACTCGCGTTTGAGCGTGCATCGTATTTTCTACGTTTATTGGCTCTTGTGGGAAAAGCCTTGCGGCATAAAAACCCACGACGATTCGACGATTGTTAATTGCGTATATAAGAGGCAGAAAGCCCGTTCGGCTTGTACCATTGTGATCTCGCGCGTTATTTCGTATTAAATGTTCGATTGATTATTTGTATTGTTTTCGATTTTGCGTTTGATGACCGTTACCGAGGATTCGTCAGCTGTTGCTGTCCTTTTTTGGTAAGAGGTATATGATCACGGATCGGAGAATCGAGGACCGTACGGCCGTTCACCCGTGCTCGGAGAATCAAGGACCGTACGGCCGTTCACCCGACCGCTGTGATCATCAAATGTATTTTAACGGTTGGAGAATCGAGGACCGTATGGCCGTTAACCCAACCGCTTGTGATAGGCTAGTTGCTCGTGTTTGACGGGTTAGAGAATCGACGACCATACGGCCGTTCACCCAACCGCTTGTGATAGGCTAGTTGCCTGTGTTTTACTCGGGAGAGTCGTATGTGTTTTACTCAGTGGAGTCGTATGTGAGAGGACCCAGGGCCCTTCCGCCTTGCGCGTCACCGACGATCGTCACTCGACAGACGACCGCGCTGCACTGTCCCAAAAAGTATATTGCCCGCTCGCCCACTCATTCACAAGAGAGTTTTCATCCCTGTTGACGCGAGTTGGTCGAGCGCGGCTAGCAACAGAGATCGCAATGGCCAAACGCAAACTACTCTCAGGCACTAAACAAAATGGGAGGGCAGATATGGCGCAGGGGCAATGAGTGCGAAGCCAAACTTCCACAGCCGAACTGTTTTTTCGGAAAACTTCGTGGCCGTGGAATTGCGCAATCTCGAGGTGAAATTCAACAAGCCGATATATGTGGGTATGTGCATTCTCGACATATCCAAAACGTGCTTGTATGGATTTCACCACGAGTACATGGTACCTCTGTATCGAGATAGATGTAAAGTGATGTATACCGATACGGATAGTCTCATATATGCCATTGAGAGCGATGATATATATGCCGACATGAAGCGCGACATTGAAAAATTTGATACAAGCGATTATTCGGCGGACAATGGTATACCGCTCATCAACAAGAAGGTGCCTGGTCTCATGAAGGACGAATGTAATGGAGCAATTATGACGGAATTTATTGGACTTCGATCGAAAATGTACGCGACACGTGTCGAGGGTAAGAAGGACATGAAAAAAGTTAAAGGTGTCAAGAGTAGCGTTGTGGCGAGGACAATCACATTTGACGATTATGCTCAATTCTTGAAGGAAAATATTGAAATGGAGCGTAGTCAAACGTGTATTGAAGAATAAGATGTGGATGCAATTTAGTCTTCGTGGTAATTATAAGTGGATCGATATTCTTGATAATCTAGTAGCCGAATATAACGATTCTGTACACCGCATCATTAAGATGAGGCAGGGCCTCTATAGCGCCCAGTCAGATGACAATGATCTCGAACGCGTACATCTTCTTCCGCAAATGGTTTCTCACATATATGACATTGAGTCGCTGCTTGAAAACTAGCCCACTCACTCGGTGTTAAATGCACCATTGGTACATTATCACAGAAAAGTTTGTTTATCCGCAGTGCCAGATTTTTTAGTTCTTCGACAAACCATGATACGCAATCAGCACTGCGGCGTGAGTGATACGAAGATAATGAATCGTCATACGAACAACACATATAGTATCCGGTACTAAACACTTCATGGTGTTGATATATATCTTTTGATAGGTTCTCTCCATCGGTCTTTGCCAACACACACTCCAAATCAACATACACAATCAAGGGATGTCGCTCTTTCCGGCTAAAGTTGCTGAACTGGAGCGACTTATTGATGTCGGTTGGTAGCTGGATCGCACAGTCATTTATTGCTCCACAATCGATCTCGTGTGATTGCAATTTTTCCTCTGACCCGAAGTAGTGTAAACATCTGTAAAAAAACAAGATTGTTTTGTTTAATTCGTCTAGCATATATAATTACCTTTATATATATTATGTTAACTACATACCGATCGCATATGTATTTCTTATGCTTCTTTTTGGTCAGTTGTGCCCTCACGAGTCTCGACAGGTTCTTGATCCATACGAAGTGTCCCACATTGCTGTCCTCGGTATCTTGAATGTACAGCAAATTGATGTGCTTTTCCTTCTTGTGTTGAGTGACTCGTATCGGAACAATTTTCTTTTTGGCGGTGGTGGTATATACGTTGATCGATACATTGTTATGAGCTTCAAATTTTTTTATTTGATGGATCGTTATTGGGAATTCGATATCTTTCAGATTCAATACTGTCGAATAATGAGGGTAAGAAGATGGACGGGCACTGTGTCGTCCATCTGGGTATAGAGCAGCGACAACTGCCCATGCGAAACATGCGTTATCCTCAGATTTGACGTTAACGATGGCCTTCTTCAACATTATTTCCCGCGGCAATGATATGGAGCACCCGGCACGCATCGGATTATACTTATTCACATTTATCGTGAGGTTAAGTATTTTCTGCAGAGCCCAGCCACTATCACGTTCTTGGAATTCATCGAGTAAGGTTAAAGTGGGCTCCACAACACGCTGGTCATACCACTCGTTCAAATCGCTTGTGCTAAATAGTTCGCAGTTTCGGATGTTGACGCTTTTATTCGCATGTTTGTCACCACTCGCGAATTTACCATTAAACACTGTATTGATTTTAGCACTGTTGTGCTTGTCGATGATATTTTGCACATGATGAAGCACTAGGACGCGAGCATCATTTAGAAAGTGTCTCGGCTTGATGTGGCTGCGATTGATGATGGACCCGGTCAATATCCGACTCTCGAAGGACTTTTCAATCTCCCGCCAGTTTAACTCATGATCAACATGTCCTGCGCCCGTGTGTATGAAACGACTCCGCACAGAATTCCTCAATCCTTCCAGACGCGCTATTTGGGCTATAAGGGACTGTTGATGCCCAATTAATAATCGCGGGCACTTAATCCGGCTTTGCGTTTCCAGCCCTTCGATGAACTCGATGGATCGTTGCTCCCATGCGGTAAAATCTTCGATCGAGCGTAAAAGCATGGCTTGGTCATGTAAGATTTGCTCCATGTTGATGAGTACAAAAAAAAAACTTCCACGATGTTAACAGACTGACTGCTTCATGCAAAGTGTGGTCAGATTTGAGCGGAGCTGATCATTAAAAAGGCTTTTCGGGAAAAGAAGTTCGGCCCTCTCTCGGGAAAAAACAGAGTTTTCCGATAACGCGTAGATTGCTCGAGGAACGCTAGACAAAAAAAACAGGAAGTCGGGATGCATCGGGTCAAAAGATTGTATGGGTCCTGCAGCTCAAGTGGTCCATCGGCGCCAACGGCCCTTGATCCCTAAAGTTTATAGTTTTTCCAAGAAGTCCTGACTTGTCGAGACCTGTCTAAAGTGTTGGCGAGACTCGTGACAGGAGTGGACACGCATGCAAACATCTTGACATTATCTTTCGGAATGGAGACCTCGACTTTTCAAGAGCTGCGCTCAAGTGGTCTATCCGCGGTCCCTTTGATCCCTAAAGATTATAGTTTTCCCGAGAAACCTGTCAGGACCTGTCTCGAGTGTCGTCGAGCTTTGAGACAAGGCGGATGCAATTGGCATTGTCTTTCGGAATGGAACCAAGACCTCGGTTTTTTTATTTTTATTTTTATTTTTTTTTTTTAAACAGCATTTACTTGGGCAGTTGCAAACAATAAAGCATTTTTGTTAGGGATTCTGCGTTCTTGAGTAAGATGTATCACCACCCGCTATCTGGACCGAATATTTAAAATGACGTCAAGTTGCGCCTAGACGGTAATCTGAAAACTCTAAGATGCTCTTTATAATACACCAGTTTAGTCTCCATGACCTTACGCTGTTCTGTAGAGATCATAAAAGTCAATGCTTGGAGAGCCTGGCCAGCTTTCACCTCCACGAGTGCACACTCTTCTGGATAGCAGACGTCTACCCCATAGAGATAGTTAAGAAAAAACTTTTCGTTTATCCCTGGCCAGGATGCAGCATCTTGCAAGGTTTTTTTTCTACAAGTCCCAACTAATGTTGAAAACCATTTTCACATCCTGTTGACCATCCCCCACCCTACTATAAGCCCATGAGGATCCAAAAATCGAAATGCGAAGAAGGATCGGAGCAGCAGTTTTCGCCATTCCAGTCTTCAACCTCCGAAGTGTCAGTGTGAAAGAGTCCGAAAAAGGAAAATCACTCAAGAACAATGTCGCGTCAAATCGAATTGATTGATCTCATCGATGATGACATGGAGGTGGTGGTGAATATCGCTGATGATGACGAAGTGATAGTTGTGGCAGATGAAGTAGTCATTGATATCGCCGATGATGATGACGATGAGTGGGCGGAAATTGAACGGCTTGCACACGATGATATGGAATTGGCTGAACTGGAAAGTGATACCGAAACAGTGGATAGCGGGTTGGGCGATGCCTCAGATGAGGGAGTTCATTATATGCGGGCAATAATTGTGGACCAGCAGCAAATAAATGAGTTGAACCGGGACGTGATGTGCTGTGTGAACTATAAATATTTTACTGAAAAAGATCGGGCGATATTTTGTGTGTCGTGCTATTGCTATATGCGGGACGCGGTTGATCGACTGATCTAAAGATGTGGCCACTTCAGCGAACGATTCAACCACATTCGGGGGATCTTTTGTACCAACTGCGGCGGGCCGACCCACCAAGTTTCGATGCACGACACACGCCCCACCTTCTTAAGCTTATATTGGGCGATGGTTCGTATTATCTTTAGTATGATTCAAAATATGATTATGATTGATAGGTTAATAAGATGCCTGCTTTATTATGTTCCAGGATAACGGATCCACTGCGGATATTTGACACACACACAGACACACACACACACACACACACACACACACACACACACACACACACACACCAAAGATTTGATGTATAATACATTCTATGCAACGTCATTGTTCAATTTAATTATTAATAAACTATTGTTTTATTGTCATATGATTCAAAGCATTCTTTTTGCCCCCTCCCCCTTCCTTCCACACAAACACACACACACACACACACACACACATACACACACACACACACACACACACACACACACACACACACACACACACACACGCACACACAGAGAGAGAGAGAGAGAGAGAGAGAGAGAGAGAGAGAGAGAGAGAGAGAGAGAGAGAGAGAGAGAGAGAGAGAGAGAGAGAGAGAGAGAGAGACAGACACACACACCACTCATCGACGCTAACTTCCCCCACCCGCCAGTCGATCCGCGGACCACATGACTACTCCCTCCATAGATGTCCCCTCTGTGACGTCACACGCGCCCGGCGACCTCCCGTCGACGGTGGCGCCACCTTGGCTTCCCTACTCTTGACACACCACCTCCCCTTGGGTCAGAACCCCCCTAGCCCCTCTACTCACTAGCCTCTGCCACTTCCACTTGTCTGGGAAGATTCCTTCCGTACGACACGCTTTCTACATGCCCAGGAATATTGCCGGTGCCAACTCCCAAATCCCATCCATGCCGGGGACTTTATTGTTGCCTACCCTGTCAATCACCATAAGGAGCTTTTCTTCAGTAATGGGTGGGATGTCCTTATCAACGTCCTCCTCGAGCTGCTAGTCCTCCACGGGTTGCTTAGGGAACATAATGCCATCGCCTGTGTCCGCAAGCGATGGCATTGGCTGGTTTTTGAGCCGAGTCATTACCATTTTGTACGGCCTACCTCAGGGAGCATCTTTCACCTAGCTTAGCAGTTCGCCCCAGCTTTCAACTTTACTCTGCTTGATAACCTTTTTAAGCTTCAAGCGCGCCTTCCTGTGCTGTTCTTCCAAACCGGGGAACAAGCGTTTGCCTCGAGCTCGTTGTGCTAGGCGGCGAGTTCAATGACACTCCCTTCGGATGCCGGCAATTTGTTCGCTCCACCAGTGTACCGCCGGTCGGATGTCGACATGATGTTTCTGTGGCATTGTGGCATCGCATGCTTCGGTGACTCTCTGCACGACCACCTCGACCTTCTCGGTTGCACTTTCTGCAGCGAAGGGGCTGGTGTCAAAAGTTTCACGAAACAAGTCTGCGTCAACCATTTTAGCTTTCCAGCCCTTCTCATTTGTCTTCGTTGCCTTCGCTGTTCGGCTGAAGTGTCCGCGAATCTACCAGAGAATCGCTTGATAATCACTGTGAGTGTAGATATCACTGACTATCCAGTGGCACTGGTTTCCTCTCGACAGGCTACTACTCACAAAAGTGAGATCCACCATAGAGGAGAACTTTAACAAAAGTGGGCTTTGTCAATGCATTGAGTAGTACTACATCCAATAAGGACATAGCCTCAAGCAGGGCTTGCGTCAAGCAAGTCCTGTGCGGTCTCACAATGGTTGAGGTTGTGCTGGAGTACTCTCATTAGCAGCGTCTTGGAGTGCCTGGAGAGCCTGCGTATACGTTGGGCAGCGGCCGCTACCTGCGATATGGGCTGTAGGTGCCCTATCTCCCGCTTCTGCACATATGACACACTTTGCGCTTGCTGTGCTTTCGGCAACTTCGTGACCAGTATTCCCGCTCTTGATGCACTCTTTAGCCCGGTCGACGCTGCTTTTGCAGTTCCGTGAAAAGTGTCCAAAATTCCTGCCCTTGGAACACTTTAGTGGTCTCACCCCCTCTCGGATTCTGCAATTCCACCAGCCGACTCGAATGGTTCCTTTGTCCAGAAGTTTCCGGGCACCAGGCACTCGGTCTGAGCGTCACCATATGCTTTTGGCAAAAACTTAAGAGAGTGTTCCGTGGCTGGATAGTCCGGACCCAGGACTCCCTGCAGAGCCGCCGATATGTCCTTCATCGCGTCCTCTTCCAGGTCCTTGATCTCAAGATCAACTTCGTGGACTTTACTCTGGACCAATGCTGATTCGCCAAAAACACCTTCGAATTGGTTTCGCAATTCCGGTGCTTTGGCTGAGCTCATCTTATTCAGAACGATCAGCAGATCTCCCGCGTTCGTTCTGCGTACCTTTTGGACGCATTTACATGCATCCTTGGGCGGCAGATCTTTCTTTATACGACTCAAGATCTCCGCATAGCTTAAGTCACCCTTTTTGTGGATGAAGAGAGCGTTGGGCAGAGTCGGCCGTTCGCGAGGTTTCTGCGGGTTCTTTTGAGGCTGCTTCTGGGATATCTTGTGCGATCTTTTCTTCTTTCTCCCCGTCTGCCACCTCTGCTCTGATCTCTCGCCTCCCTTCTCCTTGGGTTAACCAGCCAATGGCTCCTCCAGCTGCTTCTTATTCATCGGATCCTTTCCCTTGGTCAACGTCGGTGTATCCCGCTTTCTCCTCTTCGCTTTGCTTACTCGCGTCGAGGTTCGTCCACGTCCATGACTTCATCGTTCCTCTCCTTGTTAGGGAGAGTTGATTTCGCTTGGTTTATGGAGGCCACGTGGCCTCCATGGCGCACAATATTCCAAGTGAAGAAAAGAAAGAGGAAGGTGGAAACTAGAAGGAGATTATGAAGTTGGTGGAGAGACACGGAAAGACGCTGGAGAGCCTAGCCTCTTTTATTCTGCAGAAGAAAAACCTTCACAAAGAGATCCAGCGGTGGGTTCCTATGCTTACCAATACTTGAAAAGGTATAGAAGAGCTGGTAACGTGGAGTGTAAAGCCACAGGCGGCAACGTCGACTGGAGGTCCGCAAACCACGCCGACCATAAACCAAGCGAAATCGACTCTCCCTAACAAGGAGAGGAACGATGAAGTCATGGACGTGGACAAACCTCGACGCAAGTAAGCAAAGCGAAGAGGAGAAAGCGGGATACACCGACGTTGACCAAGGGAAAGGATCCGATGAATAAGAAGCAGCTGGAGGAGCCATTGGCTGGTTAACCCAAGGAGAAGGGAGGCGAGAGATCAGAACAGAGGTGGCAGACGGGGAGAAAGAAGAAAAGATCGCACAAGATATCCCAGAAGCAGCCTCAAAAGAACCCGCAGAAACCTCGCGAACGGCCGACTCTGCCCAACGCTCTCTTCATCCACAAAAAGGGTGACTTGAGCTATGCGGAGATCTTGAGTCGTATAAAGGAAGATCTGCCGCCCAAGGATGCATGTAAATGCGTCCAAAAGGTACGCAGAACGAACGCGGGAGATCTGCTGATCGTTCTGAATAAGATGAGCTCAGCCAAAGCACCGGAATTGCGGAACCAATTCGAAGGTGTTCTTGGCGAATCAGCATTGGTCCAGAGTAAAGACCACGAAGTTGATCTTGAGATCAAGGACCTGGAAGAGGACGCGATGAAGGACATATCGGCGGCTCTGCAGGGAGTCCTGGGTCCGGACTATCCAGCCACGGAACACTCTCTTAAGTTTTTGCCAAAAGCATATGGTGACGCTCAGACCGAGTGCCTGGTGCCCGGAAACTTCTGGACAAAGGAACCATTCGAGTCGGCTGGTGGAATTGCAGAATCCGAGAGGGGGTGAGACCACTAAAGTGTTCCAAGGGCAGGAATTTTGGACACTTTTCACGGAACTGCAAAAGCAGCGTCGACCGGGCTAAAGAGTGCATCAAGAGCGGGAATACTGGTCACGAAGTTGCCGAAAGCACAGCAAGCGCAAAGTGTGTCATATGTGCAGAAGCGGGAGATAGGGCACCTACAGCCCATATCGCAGGTAGCGGCCGCTGCCCAACGTATACGCAGGCTCTCCAGGCACTCCAAAACGCTGCTAATGAGAGTACTCCAGCACAACCTCAACCATTGTGAGACCGCACAGGACTTGCTTGACGCAAGCCCTGCTTGAGGCTATGTCCTTATTGGATGTAGTACTACTCTATGCATTGACAAAGCCCACTTTTGTTAAAGGTCTCCTCTATGGTGGATCTCACTTTTGTGAGTAGTAGCCTGTCGAGAGGAAACCAGTGCCACTGGATAGTCAGTGATATCTACACTCACAGTGATTATCAAGCGATTCTCTGGTAGATTCGCGGACACTTCAGCCGAACAGCGAAGGCAACGAAGACAAATGAGAAGGGCTGGAAAGCTAAAATGGTTGACGCAGACTTGTTTCGTGAAACTTTTGACACCAGCCCCTTCGCTGCAGAAAGTGCAACCGAGAAGGTCGAGGTGGTCGTGCAGAGAGTCACCGAAGCATGCGATGCCACAATGCCACAGAAACATCATGTCGACATCCGACCGGCGGTACACTGGTGGAGCGAACAAATTGCCGGCATCCGAAGGGAGTGTCATTGAACTCGCCGCCTAGCACAACGAGCTCGAGGCAAACGCTTGTTCCCCGGTTTGGAAGAACAGCACAGGAAGGCGCGCTTGAAGCTTAAAAAGGTTATCAAGCAGAGTAAAGTTGAAAGCTGGGGCGAACTACTAAGCTAGGTGAAAGATGCTCCCTGAGGTAGGCCGTACAAAATGGTAATGACTCGGCTCAAAAACCAGCCAATGCCATCGCTTGCGGACACAGGCGATGGCATTATGTTCCCTAAGCAACCCGAGGAGGACTACCAGCTCGAGGAGGACGTTGATAAGGACATCCCACCCATTACTGAAGAAAAGCTCCTTATGGTGATTGACAGGGTAGGCAACAATAAAGTCCCCGGCATGGATAGGATTTGGGAGTTGGCACCGGCAATATTCCTGGGCATGTAGAAAGCGTGTCGTACGGAAGGAATCTTCCCAGACAAGTGGAAGTGGCAGAGGCTAGTGAGTAGAGGGGCTAGGGGGGTTCTGACCCAAGGGGAGGTGGTGTGTCAAGAGTAGGGAAGCCAAGGTGGCGCCACCGTCGACGGGAGGTCGCCGGGCGCGTGTGACGTCACAGAGGGGACATCTATGGAGGGAGTAGTCATGTGGTCCGCGGATCGACTGGCGGGTGGGGGAAGTTAGCGTCGATGAGTGGTGTGTGTGTCTGTCTCTCTCTCTCTCTCTGTGTGTGTGTGTATGTGTGTGTGTGTGTGTGTGTGTGTGTGTGTGTGTGTGTGTGTGTGTGTGTGTGTGTGTGTGTGTGTGTGTGTGTGTGTGTGTGTGTGTGTGTGTGTGTGTGTGTGTGTGTGTGTTTGTGTGGAAGGAAGGGGGAGGGGGCAAAAATAATGCTTTGAATCATATGACAATAAAACAATAGTTTATTAATAATTAAATTGAACAATGACGTTGCATAGAATGTATTATACATCAAATCTTTGGTGTGTGTGTGTGTGTGTATGTGTGTGTGTGTGTATGTGTGTGTGTGTGTGTGTGTGTGTGTGTGTGTGTGTGTGTGTGTGTGTGTGTGTGTGTGTGTGTGTGTGTCTGTGTGTGTGTCAAATATCCGCAGTGGATCCGTTATCCTGGAACATAATAAAGCATGCATCTTATTAACCTATCAATCATAATCATATTTTGAATCATACTAAAGATAATACGAACCATCGCCCAATATAAGTTTAAGAAGGTGGGGCGTGTGTCGTGCATCGAAACTTGGTGGGTCGGCCCGCCGCAGTTGGTACAAAAGATCCCCCGAATGTGGTTGAATCGTTCGCTGAAGTGGCCACATCTTTAGATCAGTCGATCAACCGCGTCCCGCATATAGCAATAGCACGACACACAAAATATCGCCCGATCTTTTTCAGTAAAATATTCATAGTTCACACAGCACATCACGTCCCGGTTCAACCCATTTATTTGCTGCTGGTCCACAATTATTGCCCGCATATAATGAACTCCCTCATCTGAGGCATCGCCCAACCCGCTATCCACTGTTTCGGTATCACTTTCCAGTTCAGCCAATTCCATATCATCGTGTGCAAGCCGTTCAATTTCCGCCCACTCATCGTCATCATCATCGGCGATATCAATGACTACTTCATCTGCCACAACTATCACTTCGTCATCATCAGCGATATTCACCACCACCTCCATGTCATCATCGATGAGATCAATCAATTCGATTTGACGCGACATTGTTCTTGAGTGATTTTCCTTTTTCGGACTCTTTCACACTGACACTTCGGAGGTTGAAGACTGGAATGGCGAAAACTGCTGCTCCGATCCTTCTTCGCATTTCGATTTTTGGATCCTCATGGGCTTATAGTAGGGTGGGGGATGGTCAACAGGATGTGAAAATGGTTTTCAACATTAGTTGGGACTTGTAGAAAAAAAACCTTGCAAGATGCTGCATCCTGGCCAGGGATAAACGAAAAGTTTTTTCTTAACTATCTCTATGGGGTAGACGTCTGCTATCCAGAAGAGTGTGCACTCGTGGAGGTGAAAGCTGGCCAGGCTCTCCAAGCATTGACTTTTATGATCTCTACAGAACAGCGTAAGGTCATGGAGACTAAACTGGTGTATTATAAAGAGCATCTTAGAGTTTTCAGATTACCGTCTAGGCGCAACTTGACGTCATTTTAAATATTCGGTCCAGATAGCGGGTGGTGATACATCTTACTCAAGAACGCAGAATCCCTAACAAAAATGCTTTATTGTTTGCAACTGCCCAAATAAATGCTGTTTAAAAAAAATAAATAAATAAAATAAAAATAAAAAAACCGAGGTCTTGGTTCTATTCCGAAAGACAATGCCAATTGCATCCGCCTTGTCTCAAAGCTCGACGACACTCGAGACAGGTCCTGACAGGTTTCTCGGGAAAACTATAATCTTTAGGGATCAAAGGGACCGCGGATAGACCACTTGAGCGCAGCTCTTGAAAAGTCGAGGTCTCCATTCCGAAAGATAATGTCAAGATGTTTGCATGCGTGTCCACTCCTGTCACGAGTCTCGCCAACACTTTAGACAGGTCTCGACAAGTCAGGACTTCTTGGAAAAACTATAAACTTTAGGGATCAAGGGCCGTTGGCGCCGATGGACCACTTGAGCTGCAGGACCCATACAATCTTTTGACCCGATGCATCCCGACTTCCTGTTTTTTTTTGTCTAGCGTTCCTCGAGCAATCTACGCGTTATCGGAAAACTCTGTTTTTTCCCGAGAGAGGGCCGAACTTCTTTTTCCCGAAAAGCCTTTTTAATGATCAGCTCCGCTCAAATCTGACCACACTTTGCATGAAGCAGTCAGTCTGTTAACATCGTGGAAGTTTTTTTTTTGTACTCATCAACATGGCGCAAATCTTACATGACCAAGCCATGCTTTTACGCTCGATCGAAGATTTTACCGCATGGGAGCAACGATCCATCGAGTTCATCGAAGGGCTGGAAACGCAAAGCCGGATTAAGCGCCCGCGATTATTAATTGGGCATCAACAGTCCCTTATAGCCCAAATAGCGCGTCTGGAAGGATTGAGGAATTCTGTGCGGAGTCGTTTCATACACACGGGCGCAGGACATGTTGATCATGAGTTAACCTGGCGGGAGATTGAAAAGTCCTTCGAGAGTCGGATATTGACCGGGTCCATCATCAATCGCAGCCACATCAAGCCGAGACACTTTCTAAATGATGCTCGCGTCCTAGTGCTTCATCATGTGCAAAATATCATCGACAAGCACAACAGTGCTAAAATCAATACAGTGTTTAATGGTAAATTCGCGAGTGGTGACAAATATGCGAATAAAAGCGTCAACATCCGAAACTGCGAACTATTTAGCACAAGCGATTTGAACGAGTGGTATGACCAGCGTGTTGTGGAGCCCACTTTAACCTTACTCGATGAATTCCAAGAACGTGATAGTGGCTGGGCTCTGCAGAAAATACTTAACCTCAGGATAAATGTGAATAAGTATAATCCGATGCGTGCCGGGTGCTCCATATCATTGCCGCGGGAAATAATGTTGAAGAAGGCCATCGTTAACGTCAAATCTGAGGATAACGCATGTTTCGCATGGGCAGTTGTCGCTGCTCTATACCCAGATGGACGACACAGGGCCCGTCCATCTTCTTACCCTCATTATTCGACAGTATTGAATCTGAAAGATATCGAATTCCCAATAACGATCCATCAAATAAAAAAAATTGAAGCTCATAACAATGTATCGATCAACGTATATACCACCACCGCCAAAAAGAAAATTGTTCCGATACGAGTCACTCAACACAAGAAGGAAAAGCACATCAATTTGCTGTACATTCAAGATACCGAGGACAGCAATGTGGGACACTTCGTATGGATCAAGAACCTGTCGAGACTCGTGAGGGCACAACTGACCAAAAAGAAGCATAAGAAATACATATGCGATCGGTATGTAGTTAACATAATATATATAAAGGTAATTATATATGCTAGACGAATTGAACAAAACAATCTTGTTTTTTTTACAGATGTTTACACTACTTCGGGTCAGAGGAAAAATTGCAATCACACGAGATCGATTGTGGAGCAATAAATGACTGTGCGATCCAGCTACCAAACGACATCAATAAGTCGCTCCAGTTCAGCAACTTTAGCCGGAAAGAGCGACATCCCTTGATTGTGTATGTTGATTTGGAGTGTGTGTTGGCAAAGACCGATGGAGAGAACCTATCAAAAGATATATATCAACACCATGAAGTGTTTAGTACCGGATACTATGTGTGTTGTTCGTATGACGATTCATTATCTTCGTATCACTCACGCCGCAGTGCTGATTGCGTATCATGGTTTGTCGAAGAACTAAAAAATCTGGCACTGCGGATAAACAAACTTTTCTGTGATAATGTACCAATGGTGCATTTAACACCGAGTGAGTGGGCTAGTTTTCAAACAGCGACTCAATGTCATATATGTGAGAAACCATTTGCGGAAGAAGATGTACGCGTTCGAGATCATTGTCATCTGACTGGGCGCTATAGAGGCCCTGCCTCATCTTAATGATGCGGTGTACAGAATCGTTATATTCGGCTACTAGATTATCTAGAATATCGATCCACTTATAATTACCACGAAGACTAAATTGCATCCACATCTTATTCTTCAATACACGTTTGACTACGCTCCATTTCAATATTTTCCTTCAAGAATTGAGCATAATCGTCAAATGTGATTGTCCTCGCCACAACGCTACTCTTGACACCTTTAACTTTTTTCATGTCCTTCTTACCCTCGACACGTGTCGCGTACATTTTCGATCGAAGTCCAATAAATTCCGTCATAATTGCTCCATTACATTCGTCCTTCATGAGACCAGGCACCTTCTTGTTGATGAGCGGTATACCATTGTCCGCCGAATAATCGCTTGTATCAAATTTTTCAATGTCGCGCTTCATGTCGGCATATATATCATCGCTCTCAATGGCATATATGAGACTATCCGTATCGGTATACATCACTTTACATCTATCTCGATACAGAGGTACCATGTACTCGTGGTGAAATCCATACAAGCACGTTTTGGATATGTCGAGGATGCACATACCCACATATATCGGCTTGTTGAATTCCACCTCGAGATTGCGCAATTCCACGGCCACGAGGTTTTCCGAAAAAACAGTTCGGCTGTGGAAGTTTGGCTTCGCAATCATTGCCTCTGCGCCATATCTGCCCTCCCATTTTGTTTAGTGCCTGAGAGTAGTTTGCGTTTGGCCATTGCGATCTCTGTTGCTAGCCGCGCTCGACCAACTCGCGTCAACAGGGATGAAAACTCTCTTGTGAACGAGTGGGCGAGCGTGCAATATACTTTTTGGGACAGTGCAGCGCGGTCGTCTGTCGAGTGACGATCGTCGGTGACGCGCAAGGCGGAAGGGCCCTGGGTCCTCTCACATACGACTCCACTGAGTAAAACACATACGACTCTCCCGAGTAAAACACAGGCAACTAGCCTATCACAAGCGGTTGGGTGAACGGCCGTATGGTCGTCGATTCTCTAACCCGTCAAACACGAGCAACTAGCCTATCACAAGCGGTTGGGTTAACGGCCATACGGTCCTCGATTCTCCAACCGTTAAAATACATTTGATGATCACAGCGGTCGGGTGAACGGCCGTACGGTCCTTGATTCTCCGAGCACGGGTGAACGGCCGTACGGTCCTCGATTCTCCGATCCGTGATCATATACCTCTTACCAAAAAAGGACAGCAACAGCTGACGAATCCTCGGTAACGGTCATCAAACGCAAAATCGAAAACAATACAAATAATCAATCGAAGATTTAATACGAAATAACGCGCGAGATCACAATGGTACAAGCCGAACGGGCTTTCTGCCTCTTATATACGCAATTAACAATCGTCGAATCGTCGTGGGTTTTTATGCCGCAAGGCTTTTCCCACAAGAGCCAATAAACGTAGAAAATACGATGCACGCTCAAACGCGAGTGTTTTTCATTTCTTAAAACACCTCGACCTCCATTCCTCATTCAATTATATATACCCAAAACTACGAGGTAACTTCGCAATGAAGGAGCTTCGACAATACAAAATTGGTGTCAGAAGTGGGATTCGAACTCACGCCCACACATAAGTGGACTAAGAAAAGGTGCAAAGGTGCATCGTACCAACAAAAGGGAGACTCTACGACCAGCCAACCATCGCCTCCGGACTCGCCACCCCCAGTTCGCTATGTGTGGAAAGCGATCATCATCTACAAAAATATAAGTATACAACTGTTCATAATTTCATATATTGCATTATTTTTGGCATTATACGTCTTCTCCATGACTCATAACGTTCGACATAGACGGATACACAGTTCTGTTCAACGTACGCTTTGTGCGAAGAACATAGCATGTATATATTCCACAACCACGTGTATAAAAACATAGGCCGCGTTGATGTGAGGATCGTTCCTCTCCTTGTTAGGGAGAGTCGATTTCGCTTGGTTTATGGTCGGCGTGGTTTGCGGACCTCCAGTCGACGTTGCCGCCTGTGGCTTTACACTCCACGTTACCAGCTCTTCTATACCTTTTCAAGTATTGGTAAGCATAGGAACCCACCGCTGGATCTCTTTGTGAAGGTTTTTCTTCTGCAGAATAAAAGAGGCTAGGCTCTCCAGCGTCTTTCCGTGTCTCTCCACCAACTTCATAATCTCCTTCTAGTTTCCACCTTCCTCTTTCTTTTCTTCACTTGGAATATTGTGCGCCATGGAGGCCACGTGGCCTCCATGGTACTGCGGTTGTTCGATGACGATGCCCGGGAGTCCGCTTGCTCACCCCCTGGAGGCATCGGTACTGGGGTTTCGTATCCCTGTACCCTAATCAGTACATCCTTCATTGGACTTCCCATAGTCATTTGTTTTCGAGGTTCGTTTTCCGTGTCTGTTTGGTCCACGAGACGTATTTCAATTGCCTCCCACCCTCCACATGTAGAAAGTAGGAGGTATTTTAATTGCCTTCCTCTCTCTACATGTAGACTGCCTCCCCCATCCGCCACCTGGGGAAGCGCCACGTAGGGGATTGAGACCCCCCTGTGGCGCGCGCGCTCGAGTGTGTGAGGGTGTGTGTGTGTGTGTGTGTGTGTCTATAATGCGCTGTTTTGTCCCTCGGTTCCGCTAACTTCAAAATCCCATAATTTATGGAATTAATAAAAAGTGTCGGCCTCCCCCAACTGAATATCAATAGTGATGACGTTATAAAGGCGTTCATGGCAAAAAATATGTTAGCACTGATATTGGTCTGAAGCCGTGATTCTATAGTTTTACTGGATTTTCAGCAGGGGGTTTTACTAGATGACACATTGCTGTCATAATTCTCTTTTAAATTTGTACATAAAATGATAATACATTTGTGAAAAATAAAAATTATTTTACATATGCCCGGGTAGAAAACATAGGTGTGGTTCCGAAAACTCCCCCACCCCCCAATCGAGCTGAAATTTTGCACAAACCTCCCTTTTAATATTTTAAGACAACTCCAAAAGGGTTTTTTGGCGACGCGCAATAGTTTTTGAGATATTCAATTTTAAAGTTAATCATTTTACCGCGCGTCGACTATATCTATATCTGCTACGTCTCAGATCTGGTTATACCCACATATGTTATTGCGCTCTCCGCTTTGTGCGGATCTTCACCTAATCTACGCGGATGCTCTCCCCCACCATACACTGTTATATGAGGTTGGCTCGAAGGTTTGCTAGGATGTTCGCTGTTCGATCTAGCGTTCAATTTTTATTTGTACCGCCTTCGATTTTGGTTCGTCTTTCGTTCTACACCGTGAATGTAACGGACATTTTGTACAAGTAGTCATTTGATCACGGTGCCTCTCCCTAATTCGGGACAGAATTCGAGAACGGAATTTAAAAAAATGGAAATTCGCTTTGCCAAATCGTTTGTTGAATGAGAGCCTTTTTCTATTATAATGTTATTATTGAGAAACTACCATAGTTTTATTTTTGTGCAATCGTTGTTACCGAGTTATCATCGGCCAAATGAAAAAAGAGCATTTTTTTCACTTCGGTTAGTCATTGGTGTTCAACGTACCCCACTCTTCCAGACGCACGTCGATGTTGCCCTGCGCCCACACGAGTGTTGCACGCACCCCACTATTCCACGCGCACATACGAGGTACCCTGCGCCCTCACCAGTGTTCCACGCACCCCACTGTTTCACGCGCACATCCGAGGTGTCCTGTGCTCGCACCAGAGTTCCACGCACCCCACTATTCTACACGCACATCCGAGGTGCCCTGCGCCCACACCAGTATTCCACGCGCCAGCGATCCCAAATGCACACCCGAGGCGCCCAGTGCCCCCACGGCATTGCACGCACCGCACATTTCTATAGCATGAACACATTCTCCATACATACCATACACGCATTTTCTGCACATCATTGCATTCTCCATCGAAAATAAAAATAAAAATTTAGCGCCACACCGACTTCGAAAAACGATGGCAATACGGGTACCGCGATGACTAGACGAACCGCACAAAACGGAGAGCGCGATAACATATATAGGTATAGCCAGAACGGAGACGTAGCAGATACAGATATATTCTGCCTGGGATAAAATATATCACTCTAAAATTAAAAATGTTGAAAGCTATTGCGAGTCTGCCAAGATTTCCTTTAGGGGTTTTGTTAAAATATTAAAAGGAAGATCTGTGCAAAATTGCAGCTCGATCGGCGGGGGGAGAGGGGTTCGGAACCTTATCCGAAAACATAATTCATTACCGCCTAGCCACAAGTTAGTAAAATTATGTTTCGAATCGCCATTATCTAGCCATTTTAGCTGTTGACTACCCAGCTTTGAAACGCTTTGGTCGTCTAGTGAATGAACATAAAAATGAACATAGACTTTGAGGCTAAGCAAGAAACGGATTGATAAGGTATTATTTTGACTTTAATATGAAGCAAATCAGCGTTTTATTAGCTCAAGGATCAAGCCTTCTTTTAGTTATGGCATTCTAACGCTCCTTTAGATGTCGTTTTTTAAATATTAAAGCCGTTGGGTATGTTATGCGTGTATTAGGCTGTGTTGGCTCAGAAATAGTACTCTTACGCCATTGCAAGCAATGTTATCAGATACGAAATAACAATCACGCCAAATTTAAGCTCGCAAATTTGAGTTTAAGGCGTTTCGGGACAATTGGCGATATGCTATAATTTGATTCAAATTTATACACTGAATGCTTTGTCATATACTGAATGCACCCTCCAAATTTGTAGTCGATCGTCTACACCGTTTCCATAACATTAACAATTGTAGAAACTAATTTTAAGGGGTTAGGCCACAGTAACGGGTATAATTCATGTGCGAATTAAACAATTTTTTTTCGTATGAAAAAGTGATTCACTTATAAAATTAATTACACATCTATTTAGTATGAATATAAAGCTGTTAGAAAAAAAATATATACTTTTTTTGATGTACAAAATGGCCGACGACTAATATTTTCTTTTGTTATCTTTTTTAGACGTTCCGCGGTGTGACATTTAGCAGCCACAATTTTCGACCTAGAACAAAAAACAAGCATTCTCATCAATCTACATTAGAATTCCTAGAGAAGAACGTACGGAATTTAAAAAATATTGCTTTATTCAAAAGTTGTAGGTATTTGAATGTTGTTGTAGTTGAAGGAATAAATTTTCAGTGAAAAATTTCGTATAAAACTGCTCATAAAATGAAAAGTTTTCGATTGATCAGAAATTCCGTACGTACTCCTCTGCGAAATCTGCGAAATGCAATTAGGAACATAACTTTTAAGTTTTAACAATCTAGTGAAAATTGTTGAGGTTATTTGTCACGCTGAATGGAAAAAAACTGTTTGGAATAAAACGCGTTTAAAGTTTTAGATATACCACTGGCCGTGCCAGAGGTTGGCTTACGTTATACGCTCAACGTCGGTGAAACAAAAATGTTGTTGCTATAAATCGACTAGTAACTTATTCTTATGATTATAAAGCACCGTTTGAGAGAGAAAAAAAAATCGATTTTCTGAAAATTCTACTGTGTCCTTACCCCTTAACATAGGGAGATGCGTAATTGTTGTTTAAGGGGTCGTACGCAAATTACGTACCGCAATGGGGGGTCGGCCAGGCGTTACAGTCTACGTACGTCAAGGTTTGCGTTACGTCACGATTTTAAAACTGCCAGAAATAGCGAAATTTCTGCATGTTCCAGTTTTGAATTTAAATCTCGCGTGCAATTCTACCGTGGACAGCACACAGCTTTCTATACGCAACGTCAAGGGGGAAAGACAATGTGCAAAAACTTGCACAGTGGCTTTCCCACATCCGCCAAGCAAAATTTTAAGGCATTTTTTTTTTAATAATTCTTCAAAGGACATGTATTGAAAAATATGTTAGCAACATTTTTATTCACGAGTCCGAAAATTGAGGGAGTTATACACTTTAATGAAAACAGGTAGTGCGACCGGTCAGTGCCTTCAGTCCCTACAGGTATGGCATCATTTACAATAGATAAAGTACAGGGTCTTATTATTTTGTGAACTATCATGAAGATGAAGAACCGTCATATCGCACGCGACTAGATACTTCAATGTAAGGATCAATTTTGTAGAAAAAACATAACTTTATATCAAGAAACACGGAACGAAAATTTTTAACGCATTTTTCTCGAAAAGTAGAGGAGCTAGGGCGGTTCTGACGCAAAAGGAGGTCACCGGGTCGAGGGGAGGTCGCCGGGCGCGTGTGACGCCACAGGAGAGCCTCGGTGGAGGGCCATGTGGTCCTTGGACCGACTGGTGGGGACACCGTCTCAAACCTCGCCGACACTCGAGACAGGTCCTAACAGGTTTCTCGGGAAAACTATAATCTTTATGTCGCTCGAACTTCTCGAACTTCTCGAAAAGCTCGAACGTCTTATGAATGTCTTCGGAAGTCTCTGCAACGTATCACGAAGAGTACAATCCAATCTGTGGTGGAGTTAAAAAAATGGTATAAAATCATGCCAATGGACATCCACTTCAGTCAACATGGAGCTTATCGTCGATCTGCAGGGCCTTAAGAGACCTGTCAACGAATTTGTTCTGAAGGAGATGTCCATCGTCAAACTCCATGAGAAGAATGCTGAACCGCTGACGCTCGCCTTCGACGCACCATTTGCATGGGTCTGTTTACCGGCCAAGTACAAAATGACAAACAAGTGGCTGGAACGCAATTTCGATGGAATTCGATGGGATCATACTGGCATACCATACGAGGCAGCTAGAAAAACTATTCGAGAAATCTTGCAAGGAGCCCCCACCATCTATGCGAAAGGATTCGAAAAATGCACATGGCTATCAAGATTCACGGATCCCGCGACAAACGTCATCGACTTGGAGACTCTGGACTCTCCATCGCTGCAGAAGCTGCCCAAAATCACAAACTTCAAATGCCCCCATCATCCCTTCAACACGAACTGCGCCCATGAGAATATAAAATCGGTGAAAAGCTGGTTGGCCGTATACGAAGCGTGAGCGAGGGATGTTTTAAATGAATAAAACACATCTCGATGAAAATGTCATTTGTATTCTTTATTTTACGACGAAAACATCCATCATTTACAATTCGATTAAACAGATACATTTTTACATAGTCAGCACTTTGAAAAAAAGCCATGCGAACGGCGGTGCCCAATTTTGTCTCCACGCTTGGAGACGATGGAACGCTGTTGTAGTTCCCAACCACTGAGTTGACTAGTTGCATCATACTCTCGATGATACGGACAGCCGTTTGACGATGGTGTTCCAACGATTTTTTTTCCGTCCACCATGTTTAGAGACGACGGAACTCGACACTGTTGTATTTTCTACCAATATACTGCATGCATAGCTGACCATCGCGTGCCACTTGCAGCATACTCTCGAACATTGTCGGATCTTGGTCTAAGGCCTTCACAAGTCGCGCCGGTAAGAAGACAGAGAATTCATCCGCGATGTCTGCGATGTAGCGTTTCCCAAATTTGGTTTGTACTGCCCTTATGTCGGAGATTAGTCGTTCCGACTCAACGGGGAGTTCTGACCGCTTCTTCGTTGGGAGGAATTGCGCCATCCGGCCAACTTTGTTGATACTCGAGAGATCCATTTTCCGCGCACTTTCAAAGTTCTTTTCGATGTTAATGGTGCAGTGGAATAGTGCAGTCTACGCTTGGTCCACAGAAATATAATCTCCCTCGTAAGCCTCCCACTCAAATTTTCAAGCCTCTCCCCTCTTTTCCAATCGTGAAAAACAGGTTCGAACATGTTCGAAGAACCGTGGAGAATTTTCCCCAGACATTTTTTTCACGCTTCCGAAAAACAGGTTCAAACACGTTCGAAGAATTCCATACGTGGAGAATTTTCACAGCATTTTGTATACTCCCGACGTTGAGGTGGAGGGCCATCGATGTGATCTTTCATCTGTGGCGTATTATAATGCTCCAAGCATAAAAGATATGACATCACTTGACTGTCATTCCGATGATGTTCTGGCAAACGATCCCACAATAAGCCAACATATTTACCCCAATATTTTAGGAGCAAGACCTTTGGAACCTGTTCAGGCTTGTTTTCGGTCAAGTCCAGGGGGTGTTTGGCCGGATGCACTGCGTACATACTTGCACATGCGAACATCTTGACGTTATATTTCGGAATGAAAACCTTGACAAGAGCTGCGTTCAAGTGGTCCATCCGCGGTCCCTTTGATCCCTAAAGATTATAGTTTTCCCCGAGAAACCTGTCAGGACCTGTCTTGAGTGTCGGCGAGCTTTGCGACGGCGTCCCCACTAGTCGCTCCAAGGACCACATGGCCCTCTACCGAGGCCCCCCTGTGGCGTCACACGCGCCCGGTGACCTCCCCTCGACCCGGTGACCTCCTTTTCCGTCAGAACCGCCCTAGCTCTTCTACTTCGAAACTAGTTTTTTCGACCTTGTCCGAACGAATACTTAAAAACTTATCAAACGATTTTGAATTTTTTTTAAAACATTTTTGTAATCGCAGTGACTAAGAGTGTACGTTTCCGCATTTTTAACATTTTATAACTAATATTTTTAAAGACTGCTTGAATACACTAAAAGGGCCTTGAAAATAGAAAAAAATGCCCGAACTGGCAGCATTTTGTAAAAAAAAACAGAATTAAAAAACGGTTACGCATAACCATAGCTACATTTGTATAGATATCAATAAATTGTTGACTTTTTATTTACAGATAACCGTTTATACAGATATCGATAGTACAATAAAGAGAGTTTTTTTTTCGTTGTCAAATCAAGGCACATATCTCGTCTTATATTAAAGATTTTTTCATAAAAATTGGTATAAAACTAGATGAATATATACTTCATAAAATGAGTATAAACCCGATCCTTTAATAATTAGTTATGTCTATGCAAAAAATCGCAATTATTGACGTTAAAACACCTGTTACGTAACCCCTGTGGTGGGGGGGGGGGTCCGGCCCGGCGTTACAATCCTGATACATGGGAGGGGGTGGGGGTAAAATTAGGAAATTTTGCGTTACGTAATTTGTGTACGCCCCCTTACCCATTACATTACATTCAGTAATTCAAAAAAATTCTATTACTCAATACATTATATTTTGTATTGTAAAACATGTTCATTACTTATTATATTACATTTTGTAATGTGAAATACATCGGAGATGAGAACGATAACGTTATCGGCGAAAAACGAAAAAAAACCCCTATATTCGAAGGTGCGTTTCACCCCTTAAAAATCGAGTTCCGTAGATATAAAAAAATACGTGTCGTCTATTTTCACACATTCTAAAAGGAAGCCAAATTTAATCACAATCGGAGACATCGACCTCGCAACCTTTTCTTGTTAGTGATGAACTTATTGGGAATAAGCAAACCGAGAATAAATTGCTAGCAATCTTGACAAAAGCATCGCCGTGGAAACTTATGTCAGCGGGCAACAAAAAATATGGATTCGTGTTACATGAGCAAGTACGAATCTGTGCAGCAAAGGAATTCTACACCACTCCGTGTTCCCGCCTGATATGTTTCATTTAATCTTCTTTTTCCATATTAATATTCAATGCCATTTCTTTTATAAACAAGTGAGTGCCGCAATGAATATCTTATTTGAGAAAAAATGGCATGAAAAACACGTGAATGTTTAAACTGAGATATTGGGCTTGGTTATTCGTTTTCGTGCGTTCGGTATTTCGAAGTTACACGTGCCAAATTTGCTTTTACGTTTTCAAGGTATAAGAAAGAAGAACAACTTTTTCTGATAAATCTAATGTCATAAAACGATTTTTAAACATTGCGAGTGGCAATTTGTGCAAAATGGTAAAGACTGGAAAGACAATTCTCGCTCAATTTGAGTATTGGTTCGTGTACGATGTCATTCGCATTGAGATTGCAATTTGTAATAGGATAATTGTACCCTGCACACGAATGCATTTCGTTTGATTTACAATTCAATTCACGATTTGCGCGATTCTCACGATTCTCTCTGACTATTGCCAAAAACGTTCAAACAGGATATTTATCTCTAATACCAATATTAGAATACTCTTACAATTGGGTGAATTAATGTTTATCTAAGCACAGTTAAAATAGTCTATTCGGTTCAACTGAGATCCATTTAAATCAAAATCTTTTTAATTCCCTCGACCTACTCCGATTCTACTTGTTCCAAATATATTATTTAAAAAATTTCATGCATACATTGATGTAGACAATTCACTAAATAAGTATTTTATGGAAATGCATTGTTGATTTTAGCGCATAATAAATGTATTTGAATTAAATAAATTAACTGAAAAGGAAAACAAAATCGCTTTCAAAACAACCCAAATCAGTTTAGATCGACCAGGATCAACTGATTTCGTAAACTATGTTGTCTTCATTCAAGATCGTCCTTTCGACGAATATACAGGAGATGCCTTCGTTTAGGTCGATTTGGTGGTCGACGAAGTAACATGTTAGATCTCGTTTGTGATGAAATACAAATAATAGTAAACGTTGATGAATATGATGACATTTTGATTATCTTTGGTCGCTTCCGACCCAATTACTCCTACGAGTTTTCCGTTCTTGATGAGCGGCCCATCGCTGTCACCCTGGAACGACAATAGCATCCCGTGATGTCAGTAGGTACCTGTGCATGTGGAAGAAACTAACAAGGAACCTCCCTCAGGTGTCCGCCTCCGATTTTGTTGAAACTCATATATGTGATAGAGCATCGAAAACTTTGAGACACGTATTTTTTTATCTGCGGAAAAACGGATGTAAGGGGGGAAACCGCCCCTCAAACAAAGGCGTGTCGAGGGGTGATTTTGCAGCTTCACCCAGAAGCAATCTACCGATCTCAATGAAACAAAGACGAAAATTCTTCTAATGAAAAACGATGCAAAATCCACTATGAAAATATTAAGAAAAAATTTAATTAGGGAGTAAACCACCCCTCAATTTACCGTTTTTCACCCCACACTTGAGAGGGCTATATGCACATTAATAAAACAGGTATCATTTTGAAGGGGAATTAAAATTAAAGTTAACGAGTTTTTGCGTTTTGGCGGCATAGCAAATTTAAAGGGATAAACCACCTCTAACATAAATTTATTTATCATGGTCATTTTTTTCTTTGTTTGAAGTATATCCGCTGATTTTCAATATTTCTATAAGCTACAATTTAATGTTTTATCATATTTCAAAATTATTATATTCGTCTTAAGGGGTAACTACCCCTCTGACGAGAAACATCATTGAAGTATCCTCTTTCGATTTCGTTGAATCTCATATATGTGGTGAAGCATTGCAAACTATTAAACATGTTTTTTTTTGTATCGGCAGGAAAACGGTGTTAGGGGATGAAACCACCCCTCAAATCTTCTACAAGCAGTCCACCGATCTGAATGAAACAAAATCGAAAATTCCTCTAATATTAAGCGATGAAAAATCCTCTACAAGAGTGTTGATTAGAAATAGAAGTCAGGGGTAAACCACCCCTCCATTTGCCATTTTTCACCCCACGCTTAAGAGGGTTGTATGAAACTTAATAAAACAGGTATCATTTTGAAGGGGAATCAAAATTCAAGTTAAAGCGTTTTTGCGTTTCAGCGGGACAGCAAATTTAAGAGGGTAAACCATCCCTAACATAAATTTGTTCATCACCGTCGTGTTCGTTTTGGCCCCGCCAGGAGATTGCACCCCCGATCCCCCACGCAGCGGTAGCAAACAACTTTCACGTGCGACACATACAGAAGACCCGCACTCACTCACGTACTCACACAAACACGCGCTCATGCGCGTACAGAACCATATAGAAGACCCGCACTCACTCATGTACTCACACATGCACGCGCACAGAAAAAATACATAGACGCACGCAAAACACAGGTTAATCAGTTTAAAAAATTTTTATTCTGATTAAATATATAAATAACAACTTTGTGAAGTACTTCCTCTCGATTTTAAACTATGCTTGATACCCGTTCAATGAGAGATTACTTGAGCATTTGAGCATTAAATGAATATTGAGAAGGCATTGAGTATTGAATTGAGCATTGTATGAATAGCATTGTAGAAGCGAAGCATTAAATATCAATAGTAAGGAAGCAATATTCTTCTAGTGCTTCAGTTTTCGCTACAAAGTAGTTAGTATACATCGTAGTGAACAGCTCGGCGTATATCTATATATGTGTATATATATACATGTTATGCTACATGTAAGATGTTGTATACTCACAATATTCATATGCCAGCTTGGTATATACGTTACGGCAAAGACCCGAAATGCGGCTACACATAAGTTTAGCCGACTAAAGCTAGGTGTAGCTGGTCGCAATCAGCTAGAACGCCACAGAACAAACCCCAACAAGTCCAAACAAACCCAACCAAACAAAAAACAACAAAACCAAACAAAAAAATGATTTTTTTGGCTGATATTTTTATACATTTTGTATTGATTAAAAGGAGTATTCATCCTTTTCTTTAAATGTGATTCTCAAACAGCTCGAGTAAACGTCCCTGCGGCAAAACGTCACCGCGCCAAAACGTACTCGCGCCAAAGCGTCCTCGCGCCAAAACGGCAGCGCCAAAACGTCCCTACACCAAAACATCACCGCGCCCAACTGTCTCGTGCCAAAACGGCCGCGCCAAAACGGTCGAGCCAAAATGGCCGCGCCAAAACGGCCACGCCAAAATGGTCGCGCCAAAACGGCGGCGCCAAAACGTTCTGCTCCCCCGGACGTCAGTATATTCACCGGCAATCTTGTAATTACATTACTGGGAAAGTACATCCGAGACATCCAGGCAATAAAACCACTATCATTAAGAGTCGGACTTCCAAATCCGACAAAATGTGGGGGAACGGTCGTCAAAGGATTATCAGTTGCCAGCGGTATTTCTTTCTCTATTTTTGTTTGGGCACCAGCTATGCGGGAAAATCAATTTTTTATGATGTCCCGAAGGACTTGGATAGTCGGTCTAAAATCATGAGTGGGTCGAGTGCTTCTAAATTAAAGAATAAATTCTGATTATTGGTTTGTTCCGCTGTAAGCCTGGTCAACAAGTCCAAGGCTATGCAAGAATCACGTTGATGAGATCTGATTTTGAATGTACTATGAAGCAGATTAGTATTCTACCAGATCGAAAATAAAGTCCATTTTTCGCGCCTGGGTCTCCTCTTGTTTACATTTGGTAGTTGAATATTAAAGTTTTTGGATACATTATGAATATTATGTGTATGTGTGTCGTTTTTGGATACATTATGTATATTATATGTATGTGTGTTGAAGAGCAAATTTAGATCTTACGCATCAAACAGTATAATCAGCTATCACAAATAAATGATGCCCATTGGGAGCTCTCGAACTCAAATCTGACAAAACACGCTCGATAACATTTGACTCCATCTTTATATACGCAAAATTCGCTATGTGCGTTCGAATTTTCATAACTCAGCAACTGATTATTATTTGTAAGATCTGATTGAAGATTCTTAATGCCGGGGTTTACGAATCAAGAAATCTTAGAAAAAAAAAATCGCTGTAAGTACTTATCCTTACACAAATTTCGACTGCGAGAAAAATACATATAATGTTGTACGCCACTTTGGCGCACATATATTTTTTTTCTGTCGTATTCGTCCATGCACCTTCGGAATCTGAAACAAACAAAAATAATAATACTAATAATGCGTTAACAGTATTAGGCCTTACACGTACACAAATAATTAACGCGAGGAACACTAGCGCCCCCCCCCCCCGCCTTTACTTTGCCAAAGAGTTTCCTCCGTCGGTTACCCGACGCTTACTTGTAACACTTAATTTTATTTATTTTGTATACTTACCGAAACCGTCGCGCTGCGTTACCTGAAAAGAAAGGTAAAAAGATCAAACACTTAACTCTTAAGTTTATTTATTTTTGTTTACTTACCGCAACCGTCGCGCTGCGATACCTGAAAAGAAAGGTAAAAGGATCAAACACTTAACACTTAATTTTTTAATTTTGTTACTTACCGAAACCGTCGCGCTGCGATACCTGAAAAGAAAGGTAAATAAGATCAAACACTTAACTCTTAATTTTATTTATTTTGTTTACTTACCGTAACCGTCGCACTGCGATACCTGAAAAGAAAAAAAATCAAATACTTACCTGTACACCTCATTTTTTAAATATTTACTCGTGTTCATAAATTGTATCCACTTACCTCTGTTTGCGTACATGCCTATCACGTACATACTATAAGTGACATTTACATTTTTCCCCCGCGAAAGGGAATATTCAAACTCGCTGCGACACTAGCACCGCGATCGGCGACTCGCGACACTCGCCGCGAATTTGTCTCACGCCGCGATACCAGCGCTGCCACTCGGGTCTCTCTCCACTTACGCCGTGCCATAACGCAACGTCCGCGCCGGGGTCTCGCGCTCCGTATACCGGTGCCTGGAGTTCGGCGGCAAATCACCGCTCCGGCCGGGTATATAAGGAGGGCGCGAGGCCCGACTCGGCCTCAGTTCTCGACTACTAAAATATTAGAGAGGACCCCCCCCCTCCCCCGGCGAGCCATTGCAAAGTGGTGAGCTGACAACCTTTCCCCTCCCGGCAAACCATTGCAAAGTGGTGAGCTGGTGAACCCTTCCCCTCCCGGCGAACCACTGCAAGGTGGTGAGCTGATGAATCCTTTCCCCTCCCGGCGAACCACTGCAAAGTGGTAAGCTGGTGAATCCCCCTCCCCTTCTCCTACCGCGAAGCCGCCGAAACGACGCGTGCTAGCTACCTTCCGCCTGCCCGGCTGAGGTACTGGAAAGTATCGGAGCCGTGGTCCCCCCCTGGTGAACCATTGCAAAATGGTAGAGCTGGGGACCTCTCCCCCTCTCACTCCTCCCGCCGCTGAGCCGCTGAAAGGATGCGTGCTAGCTACCTCCCTCCCGCCCGGTTGAGGTACTGAAAAGTACCGATAGCCGCGGTTCCTTGGTTCCCTCGTACTCCTAGCGTCCATCTCATCACCGCGTCAGTCCGGGATACCGCGTTCCTCGTGGGAGACGTCCACGTTCCGTTTTTTTTTCTTTTCTTTTTTTTTCGTTTCTTTTCTTTTGCGTCTCATATTTTTTTTGCGTTTAATTTCCTTTGCGCGTGTCGTTCATTTTCTTTAGCGTGTTTGTAAAGTTTGTTTATTTTTCCGAAATTATAAAATATTTATCACTTAATCAATTGTTCACTACCTCATTCGTAACCTCACCCTATCGATATGACTAAAAGCCCAAACAACCCTAACGTATCATTGGGCCTAGCCACGTCCGCACCATATCAACTACGTGAAAACATTCTCGTCGTGACACCGGAACTAAAACATTACCCGCTGTTTCGGAAACTCCATCTACGACTCCCTAATTTCGGGAGACCCCGCCAGAGGTCGACGTCTCTTGGCCGGTCGCGCGCTTGACTCGGACAGTGTCCGGGCACAGGGATTTCTCCCCCTATTCTCAACGTTCTAATTAATATCAGGTGTCCTTCTTTTCAAATCACTTCGTTCGGAACTTCGATATAAGTCACAAGTCTCTTCGCTAAACGGTCAGCTTCGGTCTCTTCCCCCCTTCTTAATGCCAACGGACTAACGCGATTTACGCCCGCGTTAGCTCCCGCGGCAACGGTCACCTCGGGACTCTTCAAGTCAATAATTAGTTAGAGTAAATAGTTAAAATAGCGTGTAAAATAAACCTATATTCTTTATTTAACGCGAGTGCATTTTCGACTCTTCATTTTCCGGCGCGTTCCTCCATTCTCACGAATAACTCACCCATTTTCCACTCGTTCACTTCCAACCAGAATCCAAGAGATTAACCCAAATCTAAACATGGTCCTTCGAGCCGGATTCAAGTGAACGAAGTGGTAAGAAAAGTGAGTTATTCGCTGAGAAAGGCAAAGGAAATTCTCAATCTTTCTATCCGGTGCGCGAGAAAAACGGGTAATTTTCATCGCGGTCACGTGACCACACGCCGGCCGCGAAGTCTAATCGTCCTTCTCGCAAGACGAGCTCGAGCGAAGCCTTGCTCTCTCTCTCTCTCGCACGCGCACCGCGCCCGATACATCGCGCTCTCTCACTTTCGGGCGAGCCAGGCATCGGACTCTATACACGCGCGCATGCGCGCTTCGGCCTGTGGCTGGCCTACCGGACGCTCCACGTGCCGGTCGACCGACCGATCTCGTATCTTCTTCCGACCACGTGCTCGCGACATCGTGCGCTCTCGTGCAAGAGACCGTCTTCACAAGTTTCGCCTCGTTTCTCGGACGCTTCACGCCACGCGCAGTAAAACTTCGTGCGTGTCGATCGGCGACACCACAGTTCGGCATTCGGGAATTTCTTTTTTTCGTTTTTGGACGCTTCTCGCCATCAATCGCGTGTGCTACGACCGTCGACGCGTCGTGCCAATTTATCGTCTTTCGCGAGTTCGCGTGAATTTCATTTCGGACGCTTCGCGCATTTTCTCGCGTGCTACGATTTTCGCGAGTTCTCATAGATTTTGAACGCCTCAAAAAATATCGTTCGGATTTCGCGAGTTGTGGGTTTGGACGCTTCGTGCTACGATCTCGCGAGTTCTGTCGATTTTGGACGCCTCGAAAAATATCGGTCGGATTCCGCGAGTTCGTCGACTTGGACGCTTCGTGCGTCTCCTTCGGACTTCTTCACAAGTTTTCGGGTTTTTTTGCATTGGACGCTTCCCGCTTTCTAACGCGTGTGCTACAACCGTCGACGCATCGCGCCAATTTGTCGTCTTTCGCGAGTTTTCTCGTGTTTTCGTTTTGGACGCTTCGTGCAACTCGTTCGGACATTTTCTTGAGTTGTTCGTTTTTCCTCCGGACGCATCGCGCCATTTCTTGCGTGTGTTACGACCGTCGACGCATCGCGCCATTTGTCGTCTTTCGCGAGTTCTCGTGTATTTCGTTTCGGACGCTTCGCGCATTTTCTCGCGTGCTACGATCTCGCGAGTTCTTCAACCTCGGACGCCTGGAGCATCTCCGTCGGACATTTAACGACTTTCGTGATTCGTGTGAACGCTTCTCGGTTTTCGATCGTGTGTGCTACGCTCGTCGACGTCGCGGATCCTTTCTTTCGCGAGTTTGTTCGTGTTCGGCTTGGACGCTTCGCGCCATTTCTCGCGTGTGCAACGCTCGTCGACGCATCGCGCCACCGTTTCGTCTTTCGCGAGTTTTTCTTCGTGGTTTTCGTTTTGGACGCTTCGTGCCACGATCTCGCGAGTTTTTCTTTCTCGTCGATTTCGGACGCCTCGCGCATATCGCTCGTCGACGCATCGCGCCATTTTCGTTCGCGAGTTTTTTGTTGTTTTCGTTTTTGGAAGCTTCGTGCCACGCTCGCGAGTTTTTCTTTCTCGTCGATTTCGGACGCCTCGCGCATATCGATCGTCGACGCATCGTGCCATCTTTTCGTTTCACGAGTTTTCCGTGATTTCGTTGTGGACGCTTCTCGCCATCACTCGCGTGTGCTAAGATCGTCGACGTATCGCGCCATCCTTTCGCTTCGCGAGTTTTCGTGATTCTCGGTTTGGACGCTTCGTGCTACTCGATCGGACTTTTTCTCAAGTTTTTCGGGATTTTCGACATTGGACGCTTCGCGCCATTTCTCGCGTGTGCTACGCACGTCGACGCATCGCGCCATCTTTTCGTTTCGCGAGTTTTCGTGATTTCGTTGTGGACGCTTCTCGCCATCAATCGTCTGTGCTAAGATCGTCGACGCATCGCGCCATCCTTTCGTCAGTCGCGAGTTTTCTCGTGTTTTCGTTTTGGACGCTTCGTACAACTCGTTCGGACCTTTTCTTGAGTTGTTCGTTTTTCAGCTTTCGGTTCGCATCATTTCTCGCGTGTGCTACGATCGTCGACGTCTCGCGCCATCTTTTCGTCTTTCGCGAAAAAACGTGATTTTTCGTTTCGGACGCTTCGCGCCCTTTCTCGCACGTGCTGCGCTCGTCGACGCATCGCGCCATCTTTTCTTTCGCGAGTTTTCGGGTTTTTCGGCATTGGACGCTTCGCGCCATTTTCTCGCGTGTGCTTCGATCGTCGACGTCTCGCGCCATCCTTTTCGTCTTTCACGAGTTTTCTTTGTGATTTTCGTTTTGGACGCTTTGTGCAACTCGTTCGGACTTTTTCTCGAGTTGTTCGTTTTTCGGCTTGGACGCTTCGCGCCATTTCTCGCGTGTGCTACGCACGTCGACGCATCGCGCCATCTTTTCGTTTCGCGAGTTTTCGTGATTTTCGATTTGGACGCTTCGTGCTACTCGTTCGGAACTTTTCTCGAGTTTTTCGTGATTTTCGTTTTTGACGCTTCGCGCCATTTAACGCGTGTGCTTCGATCGTCGACTCGGCCGCTTCGAGCATCTCATTCGGACATTTTCACGAGTTTTCGTGATTTTCGGCTTGGACGCTTCGCGCCATTTCTCGCGTGTGCTACGGTCGTCGACGTCTCGCGCCATCTTTTCGTCTTCCGCAAGTTTTTCGTGTGTTCGTCTGGACGCTTCGTGCCATTTTCGATCTCTAACAAGTCGCGCCTCATTTCACGAGTTTTCGTGATTTTCGGTTTGGACGCTTCGTGCCCTTTATCGCGTGTGCTTCGAACGTCGAAGTCTCGCGCCAATTTTCGTTTCTCGCGAGTTTTCGCGGTTTTTCGGTTCAGGACGCTTCACGCTAAATCATAGCGATTTCGTGTGTCGAACGGTGACACCTCGACAATGACGAGCAATATCGCCAATGGAGCGTCGCATTGCCGGCCTCGTCAGCACCTTTCAGTGCATCTCGAGCCTCGCTGAGAAGACGAGGAATGCGCCCCCTCAAAATACCAACTGGGACCGCTTCCAAGGGAACATGTCGCGCTTCTCGAGATGAATTGCGACCCCACCCGGTTCACCTCTTTTCTTCGCTCGCCTCGGACTTCCTCGACACCACGGGTACTCCTCCGCACTTTTCCAAGGACTCTTCAAACGCTCTGGCCATTCGACCGTCAGTCCTGCTAGCTACGAGCCAAGCCACTCTGACCTCCTCATCGGGCATCTCGCATCGGGCGAGACTCCTCATGGACCCGGGCGCGGAACTTTCGTTCATTTCCGAACGCACGGTCCAACTCCTTCGAACACAAAGGATGACCGCGTCCATGAACATCCACGGAATCGGAGGCCAGCCAGCGGGACGGACGCGGGAGCTATCACCGTCACAGTACCTTCAATACACGATTCAACCTCAAATTTCATCGTGACGGCGTTTATTCTAAACGTATTAACTTCAACGCTTCCCTCGTTCGCTACTTCGGCGCAATGGGACCATCTTCACGGACTTCCTCTGGCAGACCCGAACTCTCTGAAAACGGGACCAATCGACGTCATCAACGGAGCTGACGCGTACGGTCTTCTGGTTGAGTCAGACGTCGTCAAGGTTCGGGCCATCAATCCCATCGCTCAGCGCACGCTTCTCGGATGGATTGTACTCGGTCCCGTCAACGGTTCCACCTCAAATTCGGTTCGCATTCAACATGCCTCCATCGAAGACGAAGTCACTTCTTTACTAGCGAAGTTTTGGGAACAAGAGGAAATTCCTCCGGACTCGGCCCCTACAACCGACCCGGACGAATCCGCTTGCGAACAACACTTGAAGGACACTCATACGAGGGACCACACGGGCCGATATATCGTACGGCTCCGCTTCAAGAATCCTCCTTCGCTACTCGGAGACTCGTATTCGTGTGCGAAACGCTGCCTTCTTCAACTTCTACGGCGACTCTCGACAAATGAGTCGTATCGCGGTCTCTACAACGCCTTCCTCCAAGAATACGAGAACCTGTCTCACATGGCTCGCGCTTCAACGGCAGCGTCTTCGAGACCACGGTTTTTTTTCTCCCATATCACGGTGTCTTTCGGGCCCATAGCGCCACTACGAAACTTCGTGTTGTCTTCAACGGTTCCTTCAAATCTGCGAACGGTGTGTCGATCAACGACATTCTTCATACCGGGGCCAAACTTCAACGACTTCAGGAAAAATGGCTACGCTTCACCTTTCGCCTTCTTCGGCTGTCGAGCTATATGGATTCTCGGACGCCTCCCAACTCGCCATGTCAGCCGTGATCCACCTCCGAATAACTTCAGTCGACGGGGCTACAACGGTCACCCTCGTCTGCTCGAAGACGAAAGTAGCCCCCTTCAAACGACTCACAATTCCACGGCTCGAGTTATCGGCGGCTCTACTTCTTTCAAGGCTGGCCTCTCACGTTCAGAGAACCCTAGACTTAACGCAAGTCCCAGTCTCTCTCTGGACGGACTCTTCAGTTGCGTTGACATGGATTACTTCAAATCCGGCCCGATGGAAAGATTTCATCCGAAATCGGGTTACCTTGATCCAAAATTTCTCTTCCCACGCAACATGGCGGTTCATTGCGGGTAAGGAGAACCCGGCCGACTGTGCGTCGCGGGGGCAGACTCCCCGACAACTGTCCAAGCACCATCTTTGGTTGCACGGGCCTGAGTGGCTCGCGCGACCGCCATTTTCATGGCCAGTCTCTTCAGCCGAACTTCCACCGGATGGCGACCTCGAACAACGATCACGTCTCGCCTTCACCACCACCTCCGAGAATAGTCCTAAAACTTGGGACCTTCTACAACGGTACTCCTCGCTCACTCGCCTTCTTCGGATCACGGCAGTGTGTCAGAGGGCGGTGGCCCGATTCAAACGACTCCCCCACGCCTCAATAACCTACCCGCTGAACACGGGAGATTTGGAAGAGGCAAGGTTCTTCTGGATACGCCTCGTTCAACGCACACACTTCTCGGCTGAACTTCAGATGATTTCGAGCGGAGCGACCCTCAATCGGGGCCACTCCCTTGCCGCCCTCAACCCCTTTGTCGAACAACTAGGGACCCTTCGAGTTGGCGGCCGGCTGACGAACGCCCTTCTCCAGCCCGAGGGAAAACATCCGTCAATATTGCCCCGGACCTCTCCGCTCACTTCATGGATCATCGCTGATTCGCACTTTCGAACGCTTCACGGTGGTACCCAATCCACGTTAAGCTTCCTCCGTCGATCGTACTGGATTCCGGGTGGCCGGGCTCCAATTCGATCGTACATCCTTCGGTGCACCACGTGTGCCAGATTTCGAGGACTTCAAGCACAACAACTTATGGGTCAACTTCCGACTGCGTGAGTCACACCTTCACGGGCCTTCCTCCACACCGGCATTGACTACGCAGGACCCTTCACTGTCAACACCTGGCGTGGACGAGGAACAAAAACGTACAAGGCTTATCTTGCCGTTTTTGTTTGCTTCACAACTTCCGCGGTCCACCTCGAACTCGTCACGGATTATACTTCAGAGGCCTTCGTTGCCGCCTATCGGCGGTTTTCCGGACGACGAGGAATCAGTCACACTATTTATAGTGACTGCGGGACCAACTTCATCGGAGCAGATACTGCAATTCGTGCTCTCTTCAAGGCTGGATCAGCCGAAATGAATTCTACGATCATCTCGCTGACCAACCTTGGGACGAATTGGTCCTTCAACCCTCCGGCCGCACCTCACATGGGTGGAAAATGGGAGGCTGCGGTAAAATCCGCGAAATATCACCTTCGTCGGGTAATCGGAGAAGCCTCACTTACGTACGAAGAATTTACGACTCTTCTTGCGCAAGTGGAGGCTGTCTTAAATTCTAGGCCACTTCGTCCTTTATCGGACGACCCCGAGGACATTTCTCCCCTCACACCGGGTCACTTCACCATCGGCGAGGCACTCACCACAGTGCCAGACCGTCTCTCACTTCACTCGACTTTCACGGTGGCAATTCCTTCAGGCAAAATTACAGCACTTCTGGCAGAGGTGGTCTTCGTAGTACCTTCAGCGAAGCTTGTCAATTTCCAAATGGCGACATCCTTCATACGACATCAAAATCGGCTCACTCGTGCTAATCACGGACGAACGACTCCCACCTTCACGATGGCCACTAGCACGAGTGGTCGAACTTCACCCCGGGTCGGATGGTCTAACCAGGGTGGTGACACTTCGCACGGCCACGTCCATCTTCAAGCGACCGACTGCCAAGTTGGCCGTCCTTCCAGTGGACTCTTCGTCGACGACTGTCGCCGAAGGCGGGGAGAATGTTTCGGAAACTCCATCTACGACTCCCTAATTTCGGGAGACCCCGCCAGAGGTCGACGTCTCTTGGCCGGTCGCGCGCTTGACTCGGACAGTGTCCGGGCACAGGGATTTCTCCCCCTATTCTCAACGTTCTAATTAATATCAGGTGTCCTTCTTTTCAAATCACTTCGTTCGGAACTTCGATATAAGTCACAAGTCTCTTCGCTAAACGGTCAGCTTCGGTCTCTTCCCCCCTTCTTAATGCCAACGGACTAACGCGATTTACGCCCGCGTTAGCTCCCGCGGCAACGGTCACCTCGGGACTCTTCAAGTCAATAATTAGTTAGAGTAAATAGTTAAAATAGTGTGTAAAATAAACCTATATTCTTTATTTAACGCGAGTGCATTTTCGACTCTTCATTTTCCGGCGCGTTCCTCCATTCTCACGAATAACTCACCCATTTCCCACTCGTTCACTTCCAACCAGAATCCGAGAGATTAACCCAAATCTAAACACCCGCACTAATTGTTGTGAGAATTGCTCGTAATACCGTTAGCGTATACTCTACGGGTTTTCTCCGCCAACAATAATTGTGCTTGAATTGAATGGGCTTTGGCCCATCTCCATAAAATAGGACCCCTAGCCCCTCACGTGGTTAAAGTAGTAGGACTACTCGGAAAATTCCAAGAAAAATCGATTCAAAGTTTCTTAGACGCCTTATGAGTTTAAAATGTCATGGCTCGGTCTTTTGCGCCGGATGTCTCGCGTTCGATTCCTCCTTCGGATCTTTTTCTTTTCTTTTTTTTGTTATCCCAATAATTATTCAAAACGTTTCTCATCCTTACATTATTTTTAAAAATTTACTTGCATCATTTTTTAAATTATTTTCTTTTTTTCCAATAAAACAATTCATAACAGTGGGTTTTTTTATTTTTCATTGTAAAGTATATGAGGAGGAACATTGGGTTTTTAATGAGAATAACAAAGTCGATTAGGAAAAATTCAATTTTCATTCATTTAATAATTATATACAAAAGCCGCAGTGGTAATTATCGTAGAAACAAACAAAGCAATCATTTTTGCGACATCTTGCGCTTTAGCAATGTTTCCGACTTTGACTTTTATTTTTTTTCGGTTCCGGCTCGTCTGGAGAAGAATCAAGTTGGGGCACTTCGAACTGTAGTTATTCGCAATCCTCATGAGCGTGAATTAATTCCTCTTCAATTACGATTTTTTTTCACCCGAAAGTTGCAATGTATTATTATAAAGTTCTCCGGCCAATAACATAGCATCGTAAGATATTACTGCGTCATTCAATCGCGATTTTTATTTATCACTGTACATGGATTCTTCAGGAATTGCCTCTCTTATTCCATAAGAGCTAGCAACTTCTTCAGTCGACATTTTTAACTTCGCATTGTAAGAGAACATTGAAATTGAACAATAAGAAATAGGCACGTCTGTTCACGACAAAATCGAAAAATGAACTGCTGTTCAATTCTCACAGACTCACGGACAGTCCTATGCGCATATGTCCGTTATAATCCTAAGGGGACCCCAAGTTAAAATTCTTTAGACCCTTACAAGGCCATAAAACCAAATAGAACAACGAGCGTGAATATTTTTCAGTGAATGAAAAACGTTACGTTCTTAAGCTAAAATAAATTTGAAAAAATAACGTAGGGATGAGAAACGTTTTGAATAATTGTTGGGATAACAAAAAAAAAAAGAATATCCAAAGGCGGAATCGAACGCGAGACCTCTGGCGCAAAAGACCGAGCCCTAACCGTTTAGACTAGACAGCGGCTCGATAAGTGCCTGACATTTTGAACTCATAAGGCGCCTAAGAAACTTTGAATCGATTTTTCTCGGAATTTTCCGAGTAGTGCGGCCTACTACTTTAACCACGTGAGGTGCTAGGGGTCCTCTTTCACCACAAAAAAAATCGGCCAAATCCCGGACCACACGGTCGTGCCGCCTCCTTGTTAGCGGATTAAGGGGTTACCCCCACTTGTGATTTTGAAAAAATCGATTTTTTTATTGCGCTTTTTTGAAGTATAAGTATCTCAGAATATGCCCTGAAAATTTCAAGTCGATCCGAACAAAATTGACTGAGATATGAGCGTTGAAAGAGAAGAATCCGTTGTGTAAACTACCGGAAATTGAAACTTTAAACGCGTTTTTCTCAAAATGTCATTTCTGAAGTCGGTGACCAAGATTACTCGAACACTAATGAACCGATCTTCTTGAAATTTTGCAGGCTTATTTAATACATAAAAATGTAGTCTTTAATCGTTCGAATTTTTTTCGAAAAAAATGGCCGTTTTATAGCTAAAACCGGCCGTTTTTTTCGTTAAAATCGAACCATTAAGTTTGACTGTCCGCCATTTTGTGAAAAATGAATATTTTTTAAAATCCTTCGATTAAAGACTAGGTTATACTTATATTTGACTAAATCCATCCGCATTTTTTTATTCAGATGGTCCACTTCGCCGCAATGTTGGTCACCGCAAACCGTGTATATAAAAACATTATTTCATTGACGGCCATTTGCCACTAAACAACGTAATATTTTTCAATAAAAAAATTATATTGATCGATTGAAACAGTTTTGTAGTTTTCTTTTAAAAAATTCACGAAAAAGGCCTTTTTTTGCGCTACAAGTGGGGGTAACGCCTTAACCGTACCACTTACGACTACCAAGTCTTTGTAGGTGAGGTCTGCATTTTGGAACATATTGAAAAGGCTGTTGGCAGTGGTAAGCTCGCGCTTGGAGGTTATCAACGCACGACCGCTTATGATGTTGTCTTCAAATGTTACATCACGAAAAACGGTATGCTCTCGATCTTTACTAGCATTCTACCTAATGCTCTTTCCAAACGAGTTAATTCATGAATTCATTAATTCGATGACGACAAACTAATTGTCGATTGAAAAACTATTCGGTACGCTTAACGTGAGCAATTGTGTGGAGTACATCTGTTATCGATTATTTTAGAATTACTATCCAATGGAAATGGAACCTACATCAATTGATGATTTAAAAAAGCGAAGAAGGTCTTTCAAGGTACTGGAGCTAGCGAAGAGACAAATGTGGGATAAAAATGAAAACTCTGGGATTGTAGAAGTCCTAAAATTATATGATCAAACGAACTTACTAAGTGAATTTCTATCACAATTGTATTAAGCGCCTGTTCCGGGATTATCAACTGTGTAGTACCTCTACTTCCCACCGATGTCGCCACAATTTGGTACACTATGACTGAAAAAAACGAGGATAGCGTCCCGTCTAGGCACGTCCCATGAACCCTCATTCTTTAAAGCTTCACCATAACATTTCTCATTGGATCTCGAGGTTACCACCTCGTGCTAGGGTAACTCTAAGGTCGGGGTTGATCATCCCCGAAGAGGCAATTCATACAATCATGGTAGAACTTCACTTGGTAAGTTCGTTTCATCATATAATTAGATTTCGCGCTTCTTCCTCGAGATCAACTGTGTGGATGTTCAATGCTTGTTACGGCTGGTAAATATAAATAAGGTATCTTCCCTATATAAGAGTATACGACTACACACACACATATATATTTTTTACTTATCCGATAATTGACTTGTACAACGGTGAGAGGTAACAGCATATCTTACTCATCTAAAATCGCCTTCGCAAACGAGTTTCTAGGATTTATTAAAGGCAAATCATAAAATCTAGACAATATTTGTAAACTTTCAGTTCAGCCCACGCTCCTTCTGAGAGTTTCAATATCGACTCCTCCTTTCTTGGCTGCGGAAGTAGATACGTGCCTTGTTGAATGAGCAATGAATGTGTCTGTGTCCAAACCGCTCTTGTTTAACATGTCCATCACCCATCGACTCAAGGATTCAGCTGTGACTGCCTTAAATGGACTTTTGCATAAAATTAAAAGAAAACGCAAGGAACATCGCGACCTTTGGGTCCTGTTTAAGTAGCTTTCTAGAGCAGGCGCTGCGCAAAGCTTGACATTTTTCGTATAAAAGGGAAATATCAATGTCGGTTGTCTTCTCTTTTTCCCTGTCGTCTTAATCCGATCAGGTATTTTAATCTCTATCGTATTCTCATATCCTTGTATGTTTTCGATCTGTATGCGGGAAAACGTCTGCATGCTATGTCCTGTGGTGAGTACCAATAGAACGAAAAGTTTCATAGATAAATCCTTGGTGGATAATTCCTCTCTTTGGGGTAGCATATCTATATAATCTTATATAATCTTTGGGTCCCACGTAGAATTATACTTTGATTTTGATGGTCCTAGATTGGCCAGAGCGCCTTGAAAAATCTTTTTATTCTGAAATGCTGAGCTATGCCTGGTTCGACTTACATTGACACAGCCGATCTGTATGTGTTCAGCACACCATGAGCTGCGCCCTCGTCGAACGATTCTGTCAGGAAGGATAACACTGCAGGCACTGAACTGACATATGGGCTTATAACTTTCCTTACACAGAAAAACCACCACTTTCTTAGTGTGGAGTTATATTGTTTCCACGACGATCCTGTTAATGATGCTAATATGAGATTCGCTGACTTTTCTGGTACGCCTTTTAATTCGGACAAGATTCCGCCCACCAGGGTAATGTTCTTCCAGAATCCCTGCGCTTCCCTATCAGAGCAAATAAGGAACGAATGAACCGCAAGACAAATTGGTACCGAGCTTAGCATGAATTGAAAAACGGGGTACCAAGACTGAGATGGCCACTCTGGCACCACCACGATACTCTGTAATTTCTCATTCTTTATTTTTTGCAAAACCTTTAGGATCACCGAAAATGCATAAAAAAGTAAGAATTCCACGACACCGTGAACGCATCAACCGCAAGAGCGTCTGGATCTCTAAACTAGGAGATATAAGTATCACATTTCGCATTTTCTCGACTAGGAAACAGATCGATCTCCAGTGTACCGAAGATATTTATTATTTTTTCAAATGCTCCATTCGACAACTCAAATTCCATGTTTGATTTTAATTTTCGTGATTCCGCGCCTGCTTCTAAATTCATCTCTGAAAGGATATAAGATGCGAAAAGCCAATTATTTCTGACCTCACACCATCTCCAAATTTTTTGAGATATTTTCTTTAGGTTTTTAAACTAAACACCACCCATTCTATTTATGTAGGAAATAGCAGTTGTGTTGTCGATGCGCAGCAAAATTTGAATATCGTCCAGATCACGTGCGAAGCATTTTAGGCCAAAAAACGCTGCCTTTACCTCCAAAAAATGAATATGATAAAGACGCTCCTCTTATGACCATTGACCGTGGGCTGTTTCGTGCGAGCTCTTGCAGAAAAGTCCCAAACTCGGAAGCGATGCGTCTGAGGGAATTTCCATGTCAAAAAAAGTTCTAATGGGACTTTTCGATCTCGAGCCCACCGTCCTCCAACATACAAGTTCTCTCAATACCTCTTCATTTAAGTTTAATCTACGCTCGTAATTGTCATTACTTCTTCTGAGAGCAAAATATTTTAGTCTTTCGCATGCTTATGTGCATGCGACTTCGTAATTGACAGCAGGGCAATAAGATATGAGCGTACCGACGAGTTTTGCAAAGTCTCTAATTTTGTAATCCCTCTGGAGCTTGAAGTTATCAATCTGAGATCTCTTTTGTCTCAGGCAATTCTATCATCATCTGTCCGGACTCATAGATAAAACCCAGAATCGTACATCTTCTCGAAGGGGTAGTTTGACTCTTATGCTCGATAACAACCAACGCTAATCTCTGTAGGGTAAACCTCGCCACAGTGAGATTAGTATTACACTGGTTGCACGAGTTTTCGATTAAAAGGATGTCCTCAATGTACATGACTGAAAGAAAACCGAGCTTGCTTGAGCACGTCGCCACAAGCTTGAGGATTTCTGCAAACACATACGGCGCTGGGTCAGCCCGAATGGTAAACACGTGAACTCATAATACTCATTTTCAAATCGAAAACGTAAATATTTTCTATGAGACTCGTGAATTGGGACACAATAGTAAGCGTCCTCTAAGTCAAGGGTCACTAAAAAATTCCCAGGACTTATTAGTTTTGCAGCCGTTCTTCCATCCTCGAGTTTAAAATGTTTGCCATGAACAAATTTGTTTAATTCCTTAAGGTTCTAAATAAAACGACTAGTTCCGTCCGGCTTAGGACCGAGAAATATACTCGAAATGAACTGGTTTTTCGACGGTTGGCAGCCCTGAATCGCTCTTATTGTTTGTAATTCACGAATTATAGTGGAAATCCTGAATCTTTCGTCTCTCGGCTATTTTAATTGCGTAGGGACGTTATATTGAGTGATCTGGCTGACGAAAGGAATTTTTTACCCGGTTATCCAGGACAAAAGGGTAGCATTATTAATGATCTCTTTCCAACCATCTCCGAAAAAACGAAGTCTCCTAGCTATTTTCCCTGTCGGTTCTAATAGCGTAGTCTCGAGTGCTCCTGGTCTTTCCTCTGTCGAAATTTGGGTTGTGGTTGGCGTTGTTGAATTTTTCGAGATGTTTGATGATGCTGTCTCGGCCCGACCGACATCGGGAAATAGTCCTTGCATCGATAATCTCTTCCTCGCATATGCGTTTTCTAATCAAATTAATAATGGCTGGGCTCAGCGTAGCTTCCGTGTGCACGAGATCTGTCGCGTCCTCGGGAAAGATCGTCGAATATTCGGGTACTGTCTTTGGGTCCCTCACCCGATGCATCCTGTCGGCAGGCACGTCCCTGTGTTTTTCACGGCTCATTTGTTTCTCCATCGAACGACCTTCCTATCTTGAAACTGCTAACGCGGATTGACAGCAATAAGTTAGATTTATTATCGTCAATTGAGCCAGTGGTGTTATATGCAAATAGGATTATACAAATTTGGTATTATGGCCGTGGTTAACAAAGCACAGGTTAGCGCCTGTCAATTTGTTGTGATAGCATGGGATACGCCCACGTACGCTTGCCACTTATATCGTCAAACAGCTTGAACACGGGTTGGAGCCCGTTTTTCCTCGCTTTTCCATCATAACCGCAAAACGATGATTTCGTTGTCGTTAAGCGCTCTGAGTATGGAGCACATAGCCCGCATACAGGTTAGAGCATGTAATGATGGCAGAGAGTCGATCGCGTCACCGTAAACGCCTTCTCAAAGGCTGCAATCTGAAACATACTTGTTGAAAGAATATAGACTTACTGAAGCGGCGTTCTTGCCAACACGAGAATGTTTCCGAGTCGGTGCTGCGTCTTCTGTGACGATGTTCATTTTTCTTGTGCTAATTCCTTTTGAATTTCTCCTCTGGTCTTTTCAATCTCTGTTCAATACTGGTCGGTCAATTTTTCTTGTTTCGGGTATCGTCCGAAAAACAATGGTTATTCGAATACTCGTCTCTGGTCCTTTTAGGCCGGGTCCACACGAGCGTTTGTTCAACGTCCGTTACGACGGACATTTATTTTGACGGACGTAATGAGATAAAAATACGAACGTAAAAAATGACGTCCGTTAACGAACCCGCCAATTTTTGCCACCTGCCTTTCCACAGATTCATTTGCGGCGGAGACACTGTTCGATTCGGATCGGTCCTTTCTCGGCTTATTCAAAATGAATGATCAAGAAGTAACTACGTTTTCTTGCTTAATTGACTTACATTTAAAAGCAAGAAATAAACGTGAAAAAAACTATGGGTTCATCCAATAAATAGTGCGCGCCATCAATACGGGCACTATCACACACATTATAAAGAGCTTCGTAAAGACGAAACCAAGTTTTTCAATTATTTTCGCATGTCGATAACATCGTTCGACGAACTTTTGTTGAGCGTGCGAGACGATATTTAACGTCTCGACACAAATATGTGGGCGGCGATAACACCCGAGGAAATGTTAATAATAACTCTGAGGTAAGTACATCAAAATCTTTATTTATGTATTTAAAAAGATGTTATCACAAAAACGTATTTCTCTTTATTTAAAAATGAATGTTTCGTCTTCGAATTTCTCTACAAATGGTCGTATTGAAAAGGTTGTGATATTGTGTTATCGCTTCCTGGTAGTTGAGGAGAATGTTGCGAGCTCGATGAATGTATTGATAATGATGATATCGGGGGTGAATCAAAATCAGCGAACGTCTATGAGAGAATGAATGACTGTATGGGCTTGTAGACGGTGGGCGAATGCACATGGGTGAAAATGAGAATGAGTGAGTAGGCGTAGGTGGAGGCATAAATGGATGAATCGGTAGGGGTGCATTTGTAGTTCGGTGGACGTATATGGATGTAGTTGAGGGTGTGTTAATATCTGAATGAGTGAAGTTTGTGTGAGTTGGCGAATTTGTAAGGCTTTAAAGAAACTGCATCGTTTGCATTCTGAAAGTAAATTTCTGCTGAAAATTCAAAGTTTTCCAAGGTGGAAGAAGCGAATGAAAGAAGGCTAAATCGTCATCATCCAGAGGATTTTTCACGACTTTATGATTCTCCATGAAATGGATTAAAGCCCGTTTAAAGTCTGGTTTTTTAGTTTTTTTCTGTTGACAGTATTAATTGCAGAAGATGAAGATGTTGGTTGTGGTGTTTGGTCTCGTTCTGTGACGTTATCAGTTTCTCGTTCACCTCCAAATGTACGGATGTTTTCCTCGGCTTCTTCATTATCATTCTCGAAGCTCGCTTCTATCAGGCGCAGTTCGCGGCCCTTGTACAAAAATCCAAGTGGATCGGCGTAAACATGCCGTTTGAATTTTTTGCCGCTGAGCCGGATTTACTAAATTCAGCTTATTTCTTCAAGTTTCGAATATAATTATCGCGTATCGCTCGCCATTTCGCGATTACATCCAGCACTGCCAGGAAATATGATTTTTTAAAATATTTTTGAAAGTTTAGAGACGATATAGGGGACACCAGGGCAAAAATGGGATGCCTGGGCAAAACGGGATATGCGAACAAATCACGGATTTTTTTTCAAAATTTTGTTTGTATTCACGTTATTTGAGAAAAATATTTTTTCACCAAACAAATATGGATTATTGTATACGAAAAAGTAGCATGGAAACAGTACACCGCGGAACTGAATACTTCTTTGCACTACGCTCCGAATCGTGAAAATCGATGACTGCGACGTTGAAAATTCGCCAAAAATCGACAAATTATCCGATTCTTATGTTCCAAATCGTATTTGAAAGAGTAATTGAATACAAAAAGAAAAAACGTAGGTAGAAGTCGCTATTTCTTTAGAAAAAATAATTACAGTCATTTGAATAGAAGCATACATATAATGTTGTGCGTGTGGGCGTGTGTGTGTGTGTGTCGCGGTGGGGGCGGGGGTGTATGCGGGTTTATACTGTATATGGATATATATTTATTTACAGATATCTCGCAAGTGGATGCAGCTTCAGAGACTTGCATTATCATTTTCGTGTCGGCCGATCTACTGCAAGTAAGATCGTAAGGAATGTATGCAGCAGCATTTGGAGAAATTTGAAAGAGCAATGCATGCCAGTACTCGATGCAGATAAATGGCGAATGATAGCCAAAGAATTCGAAGTCCGAACAAACTTTTCTAAGACTCGGCGGCGCATTGCACAGCTCCAGAATAAGATCAATGAAGCGCGGAGGCAGGCATCCCGTGTTCAGTGTGTGTTAGACTTCATTACGGCGGGGAGGGCGTTTATCCCTAAAATCCGAAATATCAGCTCGGAACTGAAATGCCGTCACCACACATTGAACAAAGCTATCCTTCTTATTGTGAAGGAACGCTACGTGGAGAAGGTGCGGAACCTGGGGGTTGCGAAGCAATCCCTAGAGAGGCGGCTGGGTCGGGCGTTAAACAACGCCCTCTTCCATTCTGACCCAGGCCGCTGATTCCAACCACCTACGCCTGCTCCCGACACAGCGCCAACAGCTGTTCAGGTGGAGCGGTTTTGGGGAAAACTGTATAGCGAGGCGGGTCATTTGGATGAAAGCACTCTAGCTCTGGGACGGTTCGACACGTATTGCCGGCAACAGCCGAGTCAGCGTGGCGATTGTTTTCCAGTCACGCGGGGTGAGGTGGAGAAGGCGGTGAGTAGCATGAGGAACCACGCCGCTCCCGGGCCGGATGGGATTAACATCTTCTGGTGGAAGAAATTCACGTGCACTCATACCCATCTGGCCCGCACCTTCACGTCGTTCATCGATGGGACGGTGCCAATCCCTACGTGGCTGACAGAGGGAAGGACGGTGTTAATCCCCAAAAAAGAGGATCTGTCTCGTCCGGAGAACTACCGCCCGATAACGGGTCTGAATGCGCTCTGTAAGATCTTCACAAAGATTCTTTATGAGCGTGTTCTGCGCGAGATCGAGCCTGCATGGCGGGAGATACACGAACAAAGGGGATCCAAGAGGGGGCTGGGAGGTTTTAAGGAGAACCTGTTGGTGGATCGCTGCATCACGCAAGACGCGGTCCAGCACAAGCGTAACCTCTCAGTCGCTTGGATAGACTACCGTAAGGCGTTCGACACTGTCAGCCACAAACTGATTATACACCTACTCGAACGCCTTTCGGAGAGTCCGTACATAGTGGGATGCATTAAGCAGCTCATGCCGCTCTGGAAGACACGCTTCACAATTAAGACTAGTGAAGGCAACGTGTCGACCGGAGTGGTGGGGTATAGGAGGGGGATTATCCAGGGAGATTCTCTCAGTCCCCTCCTATTTTGCATCTCACTATTACCCTTGTCAATCGCCTTGCGGGCTGCACGCGGGTACGAAGCGGGCCCCCCGGGGAGCGTGGGCGAGGGATCACCCATTTATTTTATATGGATGACCTCAAGCTATACGCTCCTGGGGAGGGGGGGGCTTAAGCTCCTCTTGAACATCGTAGCGACGGACACGCGGGCGGCGGGAATGGACTTCGGATTGGACACGTGCGCTGTTCTTCATCTCAGGAGAGGGAGAGCAGAGGGTGTCGCGGCTGATATGCGGCTGGTGGATGGGAGCGTCTTCAAACACCTGGACGCCGGAGGGTCTTATCGGTACCTTGGCATCGATCAGCGTTCTGTTCAAGACGCTGAGGGTGTCAAAGAGCCCCTCCGCAGCGAGTATAGGCGGCGTCTCAGACGGATCTGGAAATCAGATGTGTCTGGGAAAAATAAGATCACTGCCACCAATATGCTCGCTGTCCCGGTCCTGCTCTACTCCTTTGGCGTCGTCTAATGGCGTAGAGATGAGCTTAAACAGCTGGACATCGGCACACGCAAAATAATGAACATCCAGCGGAGTTTGCACCCTCGATCTTCCACCTCGCGCCTATATATGCTGCGTCAGAGCGGCGGGCGTGGGCTCTTGGGATTGGAGTATCTTCATGACCGCATGGTCCTCGGAATAGCAAGCGATGTAATAACAAGCTCGGATCCGCTCCTGGAGATTGTGCACCAGCATGAGCTCCATGGGGCGGGTGCTTTTCTTTATAAGGCGGCAGATCGTGCGGCAGAGACCCTCGGCTTGGAGTTCTGCCGGCGCTGGCGTGGCGCCTTGCCAATAGACTCCTCGCTCGGTTGCCCAAGTCCCGACGTCGGCGGGCAATCAGGGCTGCCGAGCAGACTGTCCTGACTCGGCAGCACGTGGACAGACCCATGCACGGTGTGTTTTTTCACCACATCGAGGAACAGGGGCTGTCCACCCAGCTGACCTTTTCCTTCTTGCGGTCAGCTGGACTGATGTCCGAGACCGAAGGGTTTATCTGCGCCTGCCAAGACGGAGTCATCAACACCCTGGTCTATCGCAGTCGCGTTTTGGGTCAGCCTCTGCCGACCACTTTGTGTCGTGCATGCAAACAATCGCCGGAGACACTAATGCATCTACTGTCGGCCTGCCCAGTATATGCAGTCTCCAGCTATATCTATCGCCATAACGCGGCCCTAAGAGTGTTGTACTACCATCTACGGCACTCTTATGGGATAGACCGGGAACCCGTGCCGCCTTATTTACTAGGAGATATTGAGTCCGTTGTCGTGGGCGAGAGGTGCAAGATTTATTGGAACTTCTCATTCGCGACCATCGGGCCGCTTCAAGCGACTAAGCCTGATGTTGTCCTCTTCGATTTCGACGACAAGATGATATACGTCATTGAGTTCTCGGCTCCGGCCGAAGTGAACGTGTCGCGAAAGGAAGAGGAGAAACGGCTCAAGTATCAGCCTTTCCTGGCCGAGCTACGTCGTTTGCACCGAGGATTCAGGGTAACTCTCGTTGTCCTCATCATCGGCGCGCTAGGGTCTTTTGTATCGGGCCTCGCTAGCATACCGGTTTGCAAACCCGGTGTCCGGTTGCTGGCGGGTCAGATGCAGACGGCGGTCATACTTGGGTCCCTCCGTTTACTCAGGCAACACGATTGTGGACTGCGGTAGCCGCTAACCCTCTGGCTTGAGGGAGCGTCTATCGCGGAGCGATATATTGGATTTTTCGCGCGACTTTTTGACTGGGCGGCAGCCGAGGTGATGTCGGAACCCTCGAGTGCCGCCCAGCGTTATTGTTCCGGTCTAGGTTAAGACCGAGCCTAACCCCCGGGGGTAGGTGAATGTTTCCCAGTGCAAACTGAGGAAGTGCGTTGCCCGGAGCAATAAAGTCTATTAAATATATTTAAAAAATAATAACTTTTATTTGCAATGCACTTCGAAAAAAAATATGTTTTAAAATTACGTTTCCATGGATTACTATTATTATTACAACCATCATGATCATTATTGTCATTATAAGTTAACAATTTGTATTAAACTCACTTACCTATAACTTTTTGTTGAGATTCTGTTATCTTATTAAAATTCGGGAACAGACTTGAGCAAACATTGGCCCAAATGCCATTTAAAAAATTTTTGTCCTCATAATTTTCGTGAGAAGTATTCCACAAAAATGATATTTTTCGGACCTCATGGATCAGAAATTGGAGGTCAACATTCATTTTCGTTTGGCAAAAAATGACTGTTCTCAGTGGAAGCTAGGAGAAAACTGAACTCGATGGATGTTTTTCGAGGGCTTGTGGAGACGCTCGTATGAAACAATGTTTACTGCTACGACGTGCGGTGACACTTTCGACCGTCAGTCGTAGCAAAAATATGCTACAGACGTCGGTGGGACGTTACAGTGCACGTTCTTCGTTAAGCAGACCGTCCGTGTGCGTATCGCCATAGAATCCACGAAAATGCTACAACGTCCGTTACGACGGACGTTGCAACGGACTTTAAAAAAACGATCGTGTAGCCCCAGCCTTATGAGACATTTTACTTTTTCCGAAAATGTTTTCCTGGAAAAATCACGATATGGCTCATCGGCATAAAGCGAAAGAATGAGGGCTCATGGGAGGTGCCTAAACGGGACGCTATGCTCGTTTTTGTTTCAGTCATAATATACAAAATTGTGGCGAGATCGGTGGAAAGAGATCAACTATACAGTTAATCTCGAGGACGAGGCGCGAAATACAATATATATATATATATATATATATATATATATATATATATATATATATATATATATATATATGTATATATATATATATATTAGACTGATTCAAAAAAAAAAAAATTTTCTGGATTCTCGTGCTATTGTTGGACACTGATAAAACAAAATTTCTCTAAAAAGATGGGCGCGGTCACTCAATTTTTAGAGGTGGCTATCTTGACTTTTTTGTATTTGAATTTTTTTTAACGAACGTATTGCATTTAAACATAGTCATGGCTTCGGATTACGGATAAAAATCGGAAAAGTTTTGAGTTTGTTCATTTACAAGCATAACAGAGAAAAACTGACCATACGTCGAAGTGCACACGAAACGATGAAAGAAATTTTCGAACAATGGAAATGTGCTGAAATTCCAACGCGTCGATTGAATAACGCAATCTTGAAATCGATAAAACTCCATCTAGTCTGGAAACGACTTTTAAAAAATTGAGTTAAAAAGAATTTGCCGTCACAAATATCGAAGGAGCGTAAATTTAAGAGAGATTTGGACAAACTGTTCAACGTTGCACATTTTCGTTCTGCCCAAAATGTTAACGAACTTGAGAATGGCTGGGAAGAAATGTAAATGAGTTTGAAGATAATATAAGCGTAGCATTTTGAAAATGTAAATATACGATTTATGAATAAAAGCTTATAATTTAATTTTTCGTAAAAAGTGCGAAATGTTAATGCGGATAAATAAATCTACATGAACAACGAGAGTAGTATAGACGCCGTTATTGATCTACCTGGATTTGAATTGTGAATATTGCACCCTTTTCAAATTGTTAGAGTTTATTTTTGTTACGAAACAGCTGCTGGATGTGATTTTTATCCGTAATCCGAAGCCATGACTATGCTTAAATGCAATACGTTTGTTAAAAAAAATTCAAATACAAAAAAGTCGAGATAGCCACCTCTAAAAATTGAGTGACCGCGCCCATCTTTTTAGAGAAATTTTGTTTTATCAGTGCCCAACAATAGCACGAGAATCCAGAAGGAATTTTTTTTTTTGAATCAGTCTAATATATATATTAATCTCGAAACATACTTTTCGGAACTCATCAAATGATTTTACACGCACTTACCGCCGATTGCGAACAAAACCATTAACAGGATGATCTTCATTTCGACTTTTACTGATTGAAGATGTCGGTGAATATGTAACTGAAAGATGTCATTTGAAAAATACTTTTATATTTAAAACCCGAAAACTGTCGTTCAAAGGCGACTATGAATTATCTTTTGGCTTACACAATGTGGGTCAACTCCACAAGCTTCAACATTGTTTAAGCAATCCGCTTAAAAGACGGACGATAATTTTACCCTGTTGGATCTCATCTTCTTCGTCCAAAGGACTGACTGTACCCTTTTAAGGCTCATTTCGTTAATTCTGTCTCTTAATTTCGACAGACCAAAAAAAAACGCGGTTCTAATTTCACCCTTACGTCAAATTGCTAAGCGATCGAATTTAAAAAAATAAGCTCTTATCAATTCCGTTGTGCTTGATACCGTTTTTCCACAACCTAAGTTAGTAAGTTAGTTTTTTAACGAATGTTTACTAAATTAGTTTTCAGGTTTATCGCTAAACCGCTTTAAAAAATCAACCTTGCCGAGATCAAGACAAGTAGTAGTCGAAAAAACGCTTGGGAATTCCGGTAAAAAGCATATAATACTGCATTCAATAATTTTAATATCCAATTACTAAATCGATATTGTATCAGAATGCAAAGACTAGAAGAAGACTTATTGCACATCACGATAATCGGTGAATTCGTAGCCGACATCAAGTCTTACGAAACCAGAGCTTGCACGATCCGAAAGTGTATGAATAAATTGAAAAAATGAGTCTTTCTTTCTTCACTGGGTCTTGTAAGTCTGTACACTGACGCCACGATAGCCAGTAACTTGCACCTAGAACTAACAAACGTCCTGACGACCAGTTCACTGGAAGTTTTAAACTGAGAATAAGTACATAGTCGACAAGTATCCCGGGTAGCAATTTCTTAGGGTTAGTCTGATCGGGATCAGGCCATGATCCGGGTGTGATTCGGGTAACACCCATTACTGAGAGCCTGATTCTGCCCCGATCAGGCCGGAAGTATTTAGGCCCGAAATCAGGCAATAATAAAATGGCTATACTACGGCCGTCCCTGATAAGATCCTATGAAGCCTTTCCCCGATAGGTCCCCACCAAAGCTTTTTTTTTATAAAGCCCTAATAAGGGCTTCAATGATAGGGCCGTACTGAGACCCTATCACGCAGGCAGGCTTTCCCAGGTGAGGCCCTACTAAGGCTTTCCCCGATAAGGTCATAAATAGCACATAATACTTAACCTCTAGCACATACTAGTACATAACCTCTTATTTTCCACATGGAAGCTTCGATTTGACAGCACCGTAGCTTCAAAGTTTCGATGTGTTCCGGAATTCCAGAAAAAGCTGTTACGGACTGTCACGACAAAAAACGTTGCTCAAATCGGATCCGTGTGAGAAGATGTTGGCAGTTTTGTAAGGCAGAGAGAGAGAGGAATTATATGTATATATAATATTTTAAAAATTTGAAAATTATATGTTTGAAAAATGTATAGCATGTTATTCAATAAAACTCTCTAATTATCACAATGATATTAACTAACTGATATACTTTATGTAATACAACAAATAATTATAGGAATTCATTTGGTGTCTTATGCCATATTTGCGACCGAGATGTTACAAGCACTCAGTAGCAAAGGAGCAGCGTGCGTAGCTATAGATAGGTAGATTCTAGGTTCGATTCCACATAGGCGAAATATTGTCTTCGAAAAAAAATAATTTCAGAAGGCCAGGGAATGACACATTATGATACAAAATCATTGTGATATAACTCTTAAAAAAGTGTTTCATTTCATTTTGGATTTTTGAAATATTGTATGCATATAGTACACTTGTATTTCCAGTGTATATTGTATGCAATTAAAGATTCATTTGAATCGGATTTTTATTTATTCAATTTGAATATACGAGGGGGGACCCGAAAAAACGGGAATTTCGTCATAACTTCTTTATTTCTCAATATTTTTACACCAAATTTTGATCACCTTCAAAGTATTCGCCATTGACCACAACGCACTTCTCCAAACGATTCTTCCATTGTTCAAAACAGTTTTTAAATTCACTCATCGGGATGTCCTTTAAGCCTTCCAGCGATTTTTGTTTCACCTCCTCCACAGTGGCAAAACGCTTTCCTTTCATATTCCTTTTGAGTCTGGGGAACAAAAAGAAGTCACAGGGGGCTAGATCCGGTGAGTATGGGGGGTAGACAATCGGTGTCATGGCGTTTTTGTTCAAAAATTGTTTCACGGAAAGGGACAGCCGCGCGTTGTTCTCGACAATCTGCCATTACGTTTTCACCGAAATGTAAACAGTTGTTTTACTAAAAAAAATCTTACAGCCGAACCGATGCACTCTCAGCGACACAACTTTGCACACTGACGCAGGTGGCGTGACACTAACGGACATGTGGTCAAAGAATAGGTTCCCCCACTCTCCCTCCCCACCACAGCGTAATTCCCGGAACTTATGAGTCCCCCCTCGTATTTAATATTCAAAAAGAATTGCTGAAACAAATAAGATTGTAGTAGGCTTGATTGTAGACAAGGAAAAAACCTATTTGATTTTAAAAGATCCTATTTAAAGTAAATTTTTTTGGCAGTGCAGAAAACCCCACTGTAGCCTGATCAAGAAACCCGATAAGAGCCTGATCAGACAACCTGATAAGGGCCTCATCAGGCAACCTGGCGAAGCTCATATGTGGCACAACGTTACATTTTCTAGCAGGGCGTTTTCAGGCTGCCTTATAAGTGCCCTACTAGGGCAGTCAAGGAACCAGAACGCGCCCTGAATGGGACTCTATAAAAATTTCTACCCGGGATGCTAGTATAGAAAATAAAATACATATTCGTAATTCGCAAACCATACACTCGCGTCCAACAAAAGTTTTTCTGATCCAGCCCGTCCCGGTCATGCTTCATATCATATTTATCTCTACCTCAATATCCAGTGTATTTGTCTGCTTCACACACACACACGTTTCTGCATCGACGAACAGAAAAAACACGTATATGTCAGAATAAATGTATTGTTCTTTGATTCTTTTATTTGCTTTCACGTTTTCAAAGAATTAGAAAAAGGATAAATACTTTCCAACCTGCGATTTTTTTTCAACATTGCAAGAGGAAGCTTGTGCAGAATGGTAAAATCTCGAAAGGAAAGCCTCTATTATTTCGGGTATTGTACCGTGTAGAAAGTTACTCGCAATAAGACTGCAATACGGAAAAGGTTAATTGTACATTGTAGACGAATTATTTGAGTTTAACGGGTTATGTTGGAACAGTCGAAAGCAGCTGATATTTGGGATTTTTGTTTGCAAATTGTGATGACACGTTTCTACAAAAACTAGGTATTTGAAAAAAATATCACCTGAAGAACACTCTGTAATTTTTTTGTGTAAAATGTTTTAATTATTTATAGCCGATCTTCGGGAAAAACCTCTCGAAAACTTTTCTGAACCAGGTTATCTATTAACAAAAAGTCGAAAAGATTTCGTTTGTATAATAGTTTATCATATGATTCATTGAAGGAATTTCGAAAATATCAAATTTAAAAAGAATGGCGCGTGTTCAAATTGAGTCTTAATTTTTGCGAAAAAAATCAAGTTAAATTGACATTCAGGGTAACTTTCGCAGTTTTTGGGGCTACTTTAATAGAGCGCCAAAATACGGTGTAAATGTGTGTGCAGCGAGCGCATACACTTATATATGTGACTTCCGGTTCTACCGCCATGCTATGGACTACATATGCTGCACCACTTGGAAAAACATGTGTGGTGTCCGAGGACGCAGTCTCATTCGTTATTTTTCACTTTTTTTTCTATTGTCGCTTAAATTTGTTGTTCATATTTATTATAATAGTGCTAAAGCTGATTGTAATGTTCCTCAAGTTCATTTTAACCTGAATGATAATTATTAGACTGGTTAAGTGCCTATAATAGTACCCTAAGTACTTGATATTTTTATGAAAAATGTTTCCATAATAAAGATGACAAATTGACTGTAAAAAATCGTTGTTTCTGTCGTTTTATTCCATGTATAATGCATAAAATATTAATTTTTTTTATCAAAATGATGTCAAAGTAACCCTTAATCTTTACATGAGTTGCATTTCAATGCCTTGTCAAAGAAACCCCACACCCGAGGTTATTTTGACACTTCAAATATATATATATATATATATATATATATAATTGTTGGGGTGTGGTGATGCTTGACTTTCTTCTACATTTTATAGCCAAAATTTGCTCCGTTGGGGCAAAAAAGTTGGAATTTAGGATGAAGAAAAAGTTACCTACAAAAAACTTCCAAAACTTGTTCAAAGTAACCCCATTTTACGGTATACATGAAAAAATCCTATCAAATACTATATTTTTACATCTAGAAAAGCCTATTTTGAAAAGGATATTTTGATCACCGACTTTGAAAACGTACTTCCGAGAAAAAAGTGTTTAAAGTTTCGATAGATGCTCCGAGCATTCCTACGGGAGTCGACCCTATCAATTTGTCAATTTTTATCCGATCACCTTGAAATTTTTAGGGAACATTTATGAGATAATTTACTATCGAAATATGTTGGTTTAAAATATTTTTCGTTTTGATAAAAGTGATTTATCGACTTCTACACTTAGGCATAACCCCTTAATTTGCAATTCAATTCGCGATTTGCTCGATTCTCGCGATTCTTTCTGACTCTTCACGAAAACATTCGAACCGGATATTTATCTATAATATCAATATCAGGATCGCCTCTGGTGAATGCATTTTTCTCCAAACACTTAAAATAGTTTCTTTGATTTAACCGGAATTCATTTGAATGAGGAATTTTTTTTCCTTGCCTCACGACTTGAAACGATTATATTTGTTTCAAATATATTATTTTCTTTGCTACGGCGAACGCTTCGCTTTTTCGAGCTTCCATGTACGGGGTATTTCCCCTTATTACATTTCCCACCATTTTCTCCACTCCATATCCCTAATCAATCTCCACCTTGCGGCCGCAGCCAACTTCTGCCTCTGTATCGCATTCACCATGACATTTTCGGCCATGGGTATAAGGAAACTGCGGAAAACCTACACTGTAAAAAAAGTCATTAAATGTACTATACTTTCATAATTGAAAATTTCTAAACTCGGAATATGAAACGCAAATTAGCACTTCAGTAATGTAAATGAATTTTCGTAGATGCGTATACATTTAATATATGGAACATTGAATATAGTATGCTGCGTATGAGTTTTTCAACGCGCATCATAATAATACAAATATTTGTTTGATTAATGCAACAAACGTATATGATTTTATTATTTACACAAAAAGTATTAAAATCGCAATATGACTATTATTTTTAACTTCATTCTGTTGAAAAGTACGATACCTTGTACATTGAATTTTACACGACGCTGTTTAAATAAATATGACACTTAAAATACGCTTACAATACTATAGCAAATAAAATTTCAAAACTTATTATATGGATGAATATTTAGGCTTCAGTGTTGGAAAATTCAATACCGGTCCTACATTTCATACGATTTTATATTTCGTAATACGTACGAATTGAATATTAATACACTATCTACAATTTTTCAAGGCGTCTAATAGAAAAATAAATATTCTTAGTTGAAAAATACAACAAGAGTTTTGAATATATAAAATGTAGACGAAATAAGAAAATTACAAACTGGCTCTTAATTTTTACAATACTTGGTTCAGGAGTATACAATTCTTTGTGCACTGAATATTTTAATAGACTGGAGAATATTTAGAAATGAATAGGACATTTACAATACGAAGGCACATACATTTTCTGATTTAAAAGGAGACGGCTGAGCCTGAATGTCGCGAATCGGATTCTCCTTTCGTGTGGTGAAAGTTGAACACCTCCGAATTAACGTCATTTTTTATTTTTGTTCCAATAGGCCTTAGTTGCTGAGATATCGCGATTTGATAATTTGGGAGTTTCGGACGGAACCAAGCCGATTTCGGCTCGCGCATAGAGTACGTTGAGCGTTGATACTTCAGACGAGTGTAGCCAGATCGCGCATAAAAGTTACCCCCTTGCCCTCTTGCGCGCCCATACACAATCATAGTAGCGCGTGTCCGTGAGCGAGCGGTGCTCGGACATCTTCAGAAAGAGCCGAGCATGGTCGAAGTTGCCCGACCGCGCCTTCGGCGGCGACACCAACACCGAAACGAAAGCTTCGAGGGAAAAAGCAATCAGAGCACGACTCGCGCGTGACGTCACCCGACAGCACGCGCGTGGCTTTTAGATGATTTCAATTCTTATTTAGCTGTTGATTCTCTGCGTTATTAATGTATACAAAAAATGTATCGCGCACTCTGATCGCTTATTTTTTTTAGTATATACGTTGATTTAAACATAATAACAAATCTAAATGACAACTTATTTATCTTATATAAAATTGTTTACGCTTTACTCACACTCCTCCTTATGGCAAATAAATTATAATTCATAAAAGTAAGCGGAAATATATTTACAAATAAATTATAATTCATAAAAGTAAAGCGGAAATATATTTACATTCGTATTATTATATTAATTTTTATACTTTCATGAAGCGATAAAGCATTACCCCCAAAAACAACCCAATCATCCATCCGGCCGCCAATCGTCAGTACCAGAAAGTGCACATATTCTACAAGCGATGAGATGGTCCCGTTGGTAGCGTTCTTGGCTTCGGTCCTCAGGGGCCCCTAGTGAAAATTTTTCTCCAAATTTTTCATAATTTCTCATATTTTAGTCATATTTGAGATTTTCGGAGAAAAAATGATTTAAAACAGATTCTAGTTCTGGTTTATTTTCTAAAAACACATTTTTTTCACTGAAAATTCATGATTTCTCTTTTTTTCCCGGAAATTTATTTTTCCTATGACCAGAGTGAACGGCTGCGGAGATATTCGGAGAAAAGTTAAAGATGAAAAGAAATGAGATTTTCGTAAAAAAAACCTTATTATTATTTTTTTCCGCAAATTTTCCTTTTTCCTATAACCTGAGTGAACGGCTGCGAAGATATTCGGACCAAATTTAAAGATGAAAAAAATGAGATTTTCGTAAAAAAAAACTTTTTATTTTTTTTCCGGAACTTTTTCTTTTTCCTATTGAGTGAACGGCTGCGGAAATATTCGGAGAAAAGTTAAAGATGAATAAAATGAGATTTTCGTAAAAAGAACTTATTACATTTTTTTATCCCTCATAATTCTGAGAAATAATGAATTTCCGAAATTTTTGCCAACATTATTTTCCTTAAGGGGTAACACCACTGTCACGGCCTGCCACGAAGCGTTTTAGACAAATAATAATTGGGGTAATTATTAAGCATACGTTGAAGTATATTGCAAAAAAATTTATGGGAAAATATTACAAAATGGCAACACTGCAGTAAATTCTTCCGAGGCATGTTGGACTCTAGGTGCTCTTCGGCACGTAGTAGAACTCGTGTCAATTTTAATCTGGACAAAATAATTTTTTAAAATTAAACCTAGATGAGTGTAGCTAGTGAACCACGTAGGGGATTTTAGAAATATTGTTTTTTAAGAAATTGCCGAGTATTTGACTAAAAATGTTCATTTAGACTTAATAAAACAAAATTCTTTTTTTTTAGATTAAAATTGGCACAGTTATATTGCGTGCCGTAGAGGTTCGACATGCTTCAGAAGAATTGCTGCAATGTCGCCATTTTGTAATATGTTCGGATAAAAATTTCTAGCAATATACTTAAGTATATGCTCAATAAATACCGCAAGTGTTATTTGTTTATTACATTTTCTTCCGTCAAAAAAAAAAAATTTTTAATACGCTTCCTGTAAGGCCGTTACGGTGGTGTTACCCCTTAAAGTCTTCATATAATTTTCGAGATTTTCCCGTGATCGTAATTAAAATGATGAAATATTCGGAAAAATTCGAAGAAACTCGGATGTTTGCATAAAAATAATTGTTCGCAAAACTCCGAATTCTTCATATTTGTTCCAATTCATAGAAAAATTCGGAAACATTTTTCGGAAAAAATCGAAGTTTTTCGGGAAAAAATTTGCACTAGGGGCGGGGACTCGTTCCCCGCGCTCAGTGCTTTTTTAAAAATTATTATTACTATTAATTCTTATTTAAATAGTTATTTTTATTAGTTATTATCATTATTTTAATTAGTTATCTTTTAGTGTCGAAAAATTTATCACGCACTCTGATCACTGCAAATTTATCACGCAATATAATAATAAATCTAAGTTACAACTTATTTATCTTCTAAAAAATTGTTTGTGCTTTACTCACACCCGTCCCTATGCCAAGTAAATTGGAATTCATAAAAGTAAGCGGAAATTTATTTATATTCGTATTATTATATTCATTCAATAACTAATCAAATAAGAATTAATAGTAATAATAATTTTTTAAAAAGTACTGAGCGCGGGGGACGATCCCGCGCCCCTGCGGGCTGAAGCCAGGAACGCTACCAACGGGACCATCTCATCGCTTGTAGAATATGTGCACGTTCTGATACTTACAATTGGCGGCCGGATACATTATGATAATGCTTTATCGCTTGATGAAAGTATATGAGAATGAATATAATAATACGAAAATAAATATATTTCCGCTTACTTTTATGAATTACAATTTATTTGGCATAGGGACGGGTGGGAGTAAGCGCAAACAATTTTTTAGAACATAAATAAGTTGTAATTTAGATTTATTATTATATTTAAATGAACGTACAAACTAATAAAGTAAGCGGTCAGAGTGCGCGATAAATTTGTCGACCCTAAAAGATAACTAATTACGATAACAACGATAACTAATAAAAATAACTGCAGTAGAACCTCGATTATCCGAACCAATTGGGATCGAGACTAGTTCGGATAATTCAAACGTGGGTTTTTTGGGACGAGATCATAAAAAGCACCTTGTTATATAAAAACAGTACATACATATATATTAAAATTTGACATACATGTTAACGTTGAAATATATATATATATATATTGTAACGGGTAACCCCTAATTACATTACATTTTTTTGCATTCGGGACTCGATTAGGGAGTAAATTAGTAGAGACCTTTTTCGCATAAAATAAATCGTGGATTTATTGCTAAATTTCTTCTGAGTGTTTGTACAATCTTTTGTGAATCGCCCTATACATCCGAAATTCGTCGCTGGTCGCTTCGCTTGCTTGATATTCTTTCTTATTTGTGTGTGTATGAGTAGAGTCTCACTCAACTCACGCTGCATGTTTTTGTGTACGCATATGTTTGACTGTGTGTGTGTGTGTGTGTGTGTGTGTGTGTGTGTTTGTGTCGCTCGCAGATAGGTATTGTATGTGGGTGTGTGTTTGTGTCGCTCGCAGATAGGTATTGTATGTGTGTGTGTGTTTGTGTCGCGTGCAGTGTTTAAATGTGCATTTGTGTTGGTGTGTTCTGGTATATGTGTTTCGCTCGCGTATCTGTCACATTTGACAGCTCGGCCTGCCGCGGCCACTACCCATGTGTTGTTCGTTTCTCTCTCTCGATCTCTCGGTGCGAGTCGGCTGTTATCGCCCTCTATTTCTTTCCTTGCTTCGACGTTTCTGACTCGTCAGCTGGATTTGATTTGAATCCTCGCAACTTTAAATTGCTCTATTCCTTTTTATCTCTTTTCTTTTTATTATTCTATGAGACTTCCGTTTTCATTTTTCTCTTTATCGCAGCACATTTTCGTTACTCGAGGGCATTCACCTTTCCCTTTCGCTACTTGCGTTAATTGGCACGTTCCTTAATCGGGTATCCGTCAGGACTCCCTTTCGCTACTTGCGCCGAATCACACGTTCCTTAATCGGGATTATTAAACGCTGCGTTTTCACTATTAATGCCGCAATGAGCAGTGAAATGTCAACCAATAATGTCTCTCTTACTTCGCTCCTTTGCCTTCCTCTTTCCCCTGACGCTATCCTTACTCCGATCTCTTCCTCGCTTTGCAGCTCGTACCAATACCTTCTTTCGCTACTTGCGTTAGGGTTGGAGATCGAACACAGAAGACCCTTTCGTGGCCCCAGAACGGCTCTTTTATACTCATCTTTTGGCGCGTTTTTGTTCCCCTTCCTAAGTGTCTTGGTCGTTCGTCGAATTTTCTCGAATCTCTTTCCCCCCACTTGACTATTCGATTTTCAATATTCCCACCGAGAGATAGGAGATCGCACGAGAAGGCAGCGAGCAACAATGTATCTTTCACGTCATCGTTTGGATAATTGAAGGTTCGGATAATCGAGGTTCTACTGTAATCAAATAAGAATTAATAGAGTAATAATAATAAAAAAAAAACATCCGAGTTTCTGCAATTTGTTTTCGATGTTTTTCGAATTTTTCCGAATATTTCATGATTTTAATTACAAACATGGGAAAATCTCGGAAATTATATGAAGACTTTAAGGTAACACCACTGTAACGGCCTTACAGGAAGCGAATTATTGATATTTTTTTGACGGAAGAAAATGTGATAAAAAAATAATACTTGCGGTATTTATTGAATATATACTTAAGTATATTGCTAGAAATTTTTATTCGAACATATTACAAAATGGCGACATTGCAGCAATTCTTCCGAAGCATGTCGAACCTCTGCGGCACGCAGCATAACTGGGCCAATTTTAATCTAAAAAAAAGAATTTTGTTTTATTAAGTCTAAATGAACATTTGTAGTCAAATACTCGGCAATTACTCAAAAATCAATATTTCTAAAATCCCCTCCGTGGTTCACTAGCTACACTCATCTAGATCTAATTAAAAAAATTTATTTCGTCCAGATTAAAATTGGCACAAGTAATACTGCGTGCCGCAGAGCACCTTCAACATGCCTCGAAAGAATTTGCTGCAGTATCGCCATTTTTTAATATTTTCCCATAAATTTTTTTTTCAATATACTTCAATATACGCTTAATAATTACCCCAAATATTATTTGTCTAAAACGCTTCGGGGCAGGCCGTTACAGTGGTGTCACCCCTTAAGGAAAATAATGTTTGCAAAAATTTCGAAAATTCATTATTTCTTAGAATTATGAGGGATAAAAAAATGTAATGAGTTTTTTTACGAAAATCTCATTTTTTTCCTCTTGAACTTTTCTCCGAATATCTCCGCAACCGTTCACTCAATAGGAAAAAGAAAAAGTTCCGGAAAAAAATAATAACAAGTTTTTTTTACGAAAATCTAATTTTTTTCATCTTTAAATTTTCTCCGAATATCTCCGCAGCCGTTCAGTCAGGTCATAGGAAAAAGAGAAATTTCCGGAAAAAAAATGAGAAATCATGAATTTTCAGTGAAAAAATGTGATTTAGGGAAATAACCAGAACTTGAATCTGTTTTAAATCATTTTTTCTGCAAAAATCTCAAATATGACTAAAATATGAGAAAGTATGAAAAATTTGCACTAGGGGCCCCTGCGGACCGAAGCCAGGAACGCTACCAACGGGACCATCTCATCGCTTGTACATTATGTGCACTTTCTTGTACTTACGATTCGCGGCCGGATGGATGATTGGCTCGTTTTTGGGGATAATGCTTTATCGCTTCATGAAAGTATGAAAATTAATATAATAATACGAATCTAAATATATTTCCACTTACTTTTATGAATTATAATTTATTTGGCATAAGGACGGGTGTGAGTAAAGCGTAAACAATTTTATATAAGATAAATAAGTTGCGATTTAGATTTATTATTATGTTTAAATCAACGTATAAACTAAAAAAATAAGCGATCAGAGTGCACGATACATTTTTTTGTATACATTAATAACGCAGAGAATCAAGAGCTAAATAAGAATTGAAATAATCTAAAAGCCTCGCGCGTGCTGTCGGGTGATGTCACGCGCGAGTCGTGGTCAGATTGCTATTTCCCTCGAAGCTTTCGTTTCGGCTTGGCCGCACAAGAACGTGCTCAGCGTCCATGTGCTGGTGTAGCTGCCGAAGGCGCGGTCAGGAAACTACGACCGTGCTCGTCTCTTTCCGTAGATGTCCGAGCGTCGCTCGCTCACGGACACGCGCTACTATGATTGTGTGATGGGCGCTTAAGAGAGTAGAGAGGGGGTAACTTTTACGCGCCATCTGGCTGCACTGCTTGAGACAAGAGCGGCCGTGGCTAATACGGTGAGACGACGGACTGGCACTCTGAAAGCTCACGGTTCGCGTCCCCATGCTTTTTTTAAATTCAATTATTTTTTCTTTCTTATGCCTCATAAGACTTTGCATGTGCAGGTAAATAAGAAAATTCGAAAATATGTATTACTAGGTTTATTTATCTATTATATTAAAATAATTAATCCAATAGTGAAGTCACAATTACATAGCAAAATAATATTGTATAACAAATAATTAATCTAATAATCAAGTCACAATTACAAAGCAAAATAATATGGTATAAAAAATAAATAATTAATCTAATTCACGCTTGCAAATTTCGCGGCAAGTAATTATTCTGATTCTTCTTCTATCAGATCGGTATGCTGACAAATTGGAGGGTGGAAAACACCGTAAAAGCAAGGGAGCACAAAGGCTTACGACACCACGAACATAAAATGAACGCAATACCACCACAACCACAATAATTATTTTAATATAATAGATTAATAAAACTAGTAAGACATATTTTTGAATTTTCTTATTATATTACGAGTCTCGTTCTCGAGATTACAAATGTAGTATCGTCTACTTTCACACGATAGAGTCACGTATTCAGAGCTTATAAAAAAAAACAAACGAAGCCCCCCAGCCTGATGCTCCGATCGTTCTCCATCTGACGTCATAACGTTTTTCGTGCGCGGTGGTTGCGCACGTGTTTAGAGCTTCGTGTTTATTCCAAAAAATGAATAAACACAGGAAAAGGAAGAGTAAAAGTAAGAAGAATGACGGAAGAATCCTCAAAGGGTTGAAGAAGTTAATCGAATCCATGGACTCTGCGACAGAGTCGGAAGGCTCGGAGAATGTCGAGAACGTTCCACAAAACATGGCCGCTCTCGCTCGCGACAATTCCAAGGAGCAGGAATCATCCGAGTAAGGTACAAAAGGTACTCGACATACACAGGCACGCAGACTTGGCGGCATAGCCGTTCGAAGATAACCCCTATGAGAGTTATCTTGAGTCAAACATAACCGGTACACGGTGCGGGCGTGAAATTTTTTTATCACCATGGCCAAGACTCGGCGGTGTAATCCGTACGAAGGTAGTCTCAATGAGCACAACCTTGAGTCAAAAATACAAATCGCAAGATCGTTCAAACTTTCTTCTTGACGATTATAACGGCCTTAGACTCGGTGGTCTTGTCCGTACGAAGGTAGTCTCTATAAGAGCACAACCTTGAGTCATAAATTCCATTACCTCGAAAAATCTGCTCATAAGACTCGGCGGCCTCGTCCGTTCGGGGATAGCCGTATGTGCTGTCTTGAGTCAAAAATGTGTATCGACATGATTTCAGGTATCAATGAAAATGTTGAAAGTGTATCAGCAGCGGAGACCCCAGCTGCGGAGGGTCAGACGTCAGCGACTTCAGAAGGGACTGCGAACCAGACGGCGCAGATCTTCGATGAGGAGACAATGCGAATTCTGGTCATTGACACAAAAGCCGAGGCTCCGGCCTCACAATTAAATACAACCCTGGCAACGAACTGGCAAAAATGGATCCCCGAAGGACTTAAGAAAGATGATCAAGCCGACTTGTTGGCAAAATATGCTCGCTCTGGCAACTGTAATTTGGAAGCACCCAGATTGAATGCGGAGGTTGCGGCCTCTCTTTACGCCACGGCCATCAAGCGTGACAAATATTTGATGAACGCCCAAAATATGCGCGGTTCGGCCATTGCAGCATTGGGTATCGGCATCACTATGCTTCTTACCCCAAGCGACGAAGGCGTCGACGAGTACAAACTCTTGGAATGCCTGGCCGACGCTGGACGGCTGCTGGCATGTGCACATCGCCTTGATACAACTTCTCGCAAATCTTTCATTGTACCAGCACTTGACAAAAAAAGTTAAAGGGACCTTCGACGAGACGAAGCCAGACGTCCTCTTATTCGGAGACAACTTAGGCGAAATAATTAAATCAGCGAAATCAATCGAGAAGGTGGGCCTCGAGCTCAAGTCGCAGTCGACGGCTCAGACGTCGCAGCACGGAACTAGTTCGGGAAACTGGAAGGGCCCCTCTGCCAAAGCCAACAGGGGAGGATTCCAGGCGGGCTTCAACCAGGGAGGAACGCGAAAAATCGTCCGATTCTCACGGAAACCGTCGATACAGAGGGACAACGATCGCGATCGCCATTGGTCTCGGAGTCAGATTCGCACGTCGGGCTCTCCAAGAGGCGGCACGAAGAGATATTAGAGGTAAATCGATCGGCGGGTTGTCTGCGCTATTTTGTGGCAGAGTGGGAAGAAATTATAAGCAATCGTTTTGTCTTGGATTGCGTTGAGGGATATAAAATTGAATTCGATAGTCCGCCCTATCAGGTGGGACTGCCGGCAATTCCGCAATACGATTGCCCGCAAATGAAGCTGGCAATGCAAAAACTACTGGCGACGGGGGCAGTACAACCGTGCTTCCCTTGCGCAACTCAGTTTGTCTCCCCATATTTCCTCGTGCAAAAATCGAACGGTTCGATGAGATTCGTTCTCAACCTCAAAAAACTCAACATTTTTATTTCAACGGAACATTTCAAGATGGAGGATGTTCGAACCGCGACCAAGCTAGTCTCACCGCATAATTTCATGTGCAATATCGACTTACAAGACGCGTACTTCCTAGTGCCTATGCATACAGAAAGCCGTAAATACCTAAGATTTTTATTCGAAGACCGAATGTACGAGTTCGTTTGCCTTCCATTTGGCTTATGTACAGCTCCCTTTGTATTTACAAAGGTTCTAAAGCCCATTGTTAACCTCTTGAGGGGGAAAGGTTATATCTCGACAATTTATCTGGACGACATCTTAGGCATCGGGCCGAACGCAGCAGCCTGCGTAAAAAATGTTGAAATAACAACGCGAACGCTTGAATCCCTTGGTTTTTTGATGAACTATAAGAAGAGCAATCTTATTCCGAGTACAAGTTGCGTATTTTTGGGTTTTATAATTAATTCACAAAGGATGACGCTAGAGCTGCCAAAGAAACAGAGAGAACAAATATTACGATTGATTGAAACTTTTAGCAAAAGGAAGTGTTGCACTATTAGGGAATTCGCGCACGTTATCGGTAAGTTAGTTGATGCTTGTAAAGCTATAGAGTAAGGGTGGTTATATACGAAAAAGTTCGAACGAGAGAAATATTTTGCCTTATTAATAAGCGGAGACTACGATGCCGAACTCGTACTCTCGGAAGACCTGCAAGACGACTTTGCATGGTGGCGCGAGAATATACCGAGATCGGTTAACCCAATACGGAGCTTTAGATTCGAGAAAGAAATCTTCTCTGATGCGTCCAGGTCGGGCTGGGGTGCCTTCTGCGGAAACGAGGGTACGCATGGTTTTTGGAGAGCTTCCGAAAGAGAGCTCCACATAAATCGTTTAGAATTGATCGCTGTTTGGATGGCCTTAAAATGTTTCGCAAACGATTTGCGTAATTGCGAAATTCTTTTACGAGTCGACAATACGACGGCTATCGCTTACGTTAACCGCATGGGGGGCGTACAATATGCAGGGCTCAGTAAAACAGCGCGAGACATCTAGCAGTGGTGCGAGGCACGAAAAATTTTGATTTTTGCGTCCTACATAGCATCTAAAGAAAACGTAGACGCTGATAGAGAGTCGCGTGTAAAAAACATCGATACGGAATGGGAGTTATCAGATTCCACTTTTAAAACCGTAGTAGCGAGTTTTGGTAGTCCAGCAATTGACCTGTTTGCGAGTAGGAGTAATGCAAAATGCGATTTTTATTGCTCGTGGCACAGAGACCCGGATGCGTTTGCTATTGACGCATTCACGCTTGACTGGGGAACGGCCGATTTCTATGCATTCCCCCCTTTCTCCCTAGTATTGAGAGTCGTTAGAAAAATTATACCTGACCAAGCTTGTGGGATCGTAATCGTGCCAAACTGGCCGTCACAACCCTGGTTCCCCATATTTACGGAACTGCTAGTCGAAGAACCAAGGTACGACGAGACGTGAGACGTAGCCCCGGTTCTCTCGTTCGTCTCGAACTTATATCCCTTGGAGGAACTTAGCATGCAAACATTATCGGAAAAGCTTGTAACGCTCTTAGCTCTGGGGACAGCGCACAGGGCTCAGACCTTCGCGGTTATGAAAGTCAAAGACATCAGTCGTTCGTCAAAGGGTTTCGAGATAAAAGTATCGGAATTAATAAAAACATCACGCCCGGGGGCTTGTCAACCTCTATTATTGCTACCGTTTTTTGAAGAAAACCCGGAGCTGTGCATAGCGCGTACGCTAGAAAGATATTTAAAAGTGACCAAGTCGTTAAGAGGTGACTGTACAAACGTTTTGATAACATCAAGAAAACCGTTTAAGGCTGCGTCGAGGGAGACTATTAGTCGATGGATGCGGTCGACACTGGTAAAAAGCGGTATCGATTTAAAATTTAAAGCGCATAGTACAAGGCACGCGTCTACTTCAGCCGCCCTAGCGAAAGGTATCGATATAGCCGTAATTAAAAAGCCGGCCGGGTGGTCTCAAGGGTCGCACGTGTTCGCGCAATTTTATAATCAGCCGATTAAACCGACCGGAACAGACTTTGCAGCTACGGTTCTGCGATAGGTTCCGCAGCACAATACATCATTCTATAGTTAACTTGTGTTTAAACAGTTTGAGTGTATTGCAAATAATAAAACTGTACCTTTGATACAAGATTTCTGAACATCTACATTTGTAATCTCGAGAACGAGACTCGTAATATAATTAAACGATCAAACGAACTTACCTATTGTGAAGTTCGATCGTAATTATATGTAGAGTCTCGTTCGAGATAATTACATCCCACCCGGAGAAACCCAGTGTGTTCCCCGAAACCCGCCCCTTGAAAGGAATAAGATACAGTAGAACCTCGATTATCCGAACCAATTGGGACCGAGACTAGTTCGGATAATCAAAAGTTCGGATAATCGAAACGTGGGTTTTTTGGGAGGAGATCATAAACAACATCTTTTTACATAAAAACAGTACATACATATATATCAAAATTTGACATCCATGTTGACGCTGAAATATATATATATCTTAAACACCTGAAAAACGTCGAATGCCTTTAAAAAATTTTTTTAAAATAAACTTGTCCATTTTTAATTGACGAACGGCTGTAACGCGTTTTTGAGCGGCTAAGTCTCGCAGCCGTTTGAAAAGGAGAAGTTGCGTTGGGTTGCTCATTGTTGCTCACGGCGGTGGCAGCGAGCAACAATGTATATTTCGCGCCAACATTCGGATAATTGAGCGTTCGGATAAACTAAGTCATCGTTCGGATAATTGAGGGTTCGGATGATCGAGGTTCGGATAATCGAGGTTCTACTGTATAAGGATAGTTTTATTATTGGGACTCAGGAGCAGCACTTTAAACAATATGACGTCAGATGGAGAACGATCGGAGCATCAGGCTGGGGGGCTTCGTTTGTTTTTTTTTTTTTATAAGCTCTGAATACGTGACTCTATCGTGTGAAAGTAGACGATACTACATTTGTAATCATCTCGAATGAGACTCTACATATAATTACGATCGAACTTCACAATAGGTAAGTTCGTTTGATCGTTTAAGTTACCTGCACATGCAAAGTCATGAGAGATTATAAAATAAAATAAAAATTGAATTTAAAAAAAAGCTCGGGGACGCGAACCGTGAACTTTCAACTGCCAGTCGGTCGTCTTACCGTATTAGCTACGGCCGCTCTTGTCTCGAGTATCAACGCTCAACGTAATCTACGCGCCAGCCGAAACCTGCTTGACTCCATCCGGAACTCCCAAATTTTCAAATCACGAAATCTCAGAAACTAAGGCCTATTGGAACAGAAATCAAAAAGACCTTAATTCGGAGGTCTTCAACATTCACCACGCGAAAGGAAAAACCGATTCGCGACATCCAGGCTCTGCCTTCTCCTTGTTAGTATATGTTTATTCTGACAGTCTGATTTAATATATAAATCAGTGCAGAAAACTTGAAATTCGTGCTTTGGTCAGCATGTTAAATCAAATCATAAAAAACGTATCGAGTAACATCAAATCTAAAGTAAGTGATGAACACTCGGTGCGATGGTCTAGTGGTTAGCGTGCTCACTACTAAACCAGCGGGCCGGAAGATCGCAGGTTCGTATCATACTCGCGTACTTTCGTCCTAAAAAGGTTTTCTTCGGCATTTCACGGCGAAATAAGACTAGTTAGAAATAAGAATTATAGTCATGATGAATAGAATACAGAGGGGGAGTGGGCTGCGGCCGCAAAGGGGGGACAGGAAGACAAAAGGAGAAACAGCAGAGGAAAGAAAAAAACGGTCACAATGAGAGTTGATAGGTATAACAAACGCGAAAAGCCGTTGTAGGTAAGGAAAAGAAAACAAAAATAAGTAAGTGGTGAATTAATCGAACAAGCAGCCAAGTCTAAGTAACACAAACAAACCTAAAATCTATTCGCATTAATTTTTATATATCCACAACTGATACTTTTGAATAGGTATATGATTTTTCCAGGACCTTGGTATTACAGTATTACTACACATTACTTAGGCATTCAAAACGTAGTGTATTAATTTAAAAATAACGATTATTAGTTTTCACAGACTGAATCAGTATAAGATTTCCGGAATTTGGATATTAAAATTCATACAGAGTTTATTAAAGACGCAGAAAGTAAATAACAACAATTACACTAACCTAACACCCTAAAATTAATACACTTTTCTATGCCAAATTTACTTTTTTTAAATTTAAATATACAATCTGTGCGTATTAATTTTAATACGCTTATAATAGATACCTTGCGATATGTATATGATTTTTCCAGTACTTAAGTGTCGCGATATTACTGAACGATTATTAGACATTCGAAAAGCAGTGCATTGATTTTCAAACGACAATATTAAAATTCATAAACGGTATCTGTAAAAAGACTTCCTACACTTTTAAATTAATTTTAATACAGATTTTTTTAACAGTGTATACCAATACAGCCGGTCACGAGTTCGCTTCCCAGCTTCGGAGCTAGTCGCGTTTCATCGAGAACTAGCTCACAGGCTACAGCCGTACACACACGACACACACACACTCGTACCGGACCGTGTGGGCGACATCCGTGTAGAACTGGAGCTACCTCACGCCCGTGTTTTTATTTTTCTCCAGAACTACAAGACGGCGATTTGAACCCGCGACCTCCCGGTATGCTGATTTCAGAGGCAAGCACGCTGACCACTAGACCAGCACATTGGTTTCGTTTTAAATATATGTGTGTTTATTTGTTTCAAGCATTCCTTAATAAAGACTATTGACTAAACAAGTGTTTGATGAAAATGCATTGTTGATTTGAAAGTATAGGACATATATTTGAATGAAAAAGATCTTTATATGCATGCAGCAAATCTGTCTTATATTCACACAAATTATTATTTCGAAAGAATAAAAATTGTCTCTGAATGCCTACTATTTCGATTTGCAGCCATATTTTCCCGTAGGCAATACATATTTATCCGTGTTTTCAATAATTCCCAATGGTGAAACATTTAAAAAATGGTATCACCACGATTTCTGTACGTACAAGCAGTGCAGCTTGCATGCACCCCCTCTCTAGTCTCTTACGTGCCCATCACACTATCATAGTAGCGCGTGTCCGTGAGCGAGCGACGCTCGGACATCTTCGGCAAGAGCCAAGCGGGGTCGAAATTTCCCGACCACGTTTTCGGCAGCTACACCAATACATGGACGCTGAGCAGATTCATGTGCGGCCAAGCCGAAATGAAGGCTTCGAGGGAAAAGGCGATCTGAGCACGACTCGCGCGTGACGTCACCCGACGGCACGCGCGAGGCTTTTAGATGATTTCAATTCTTATTTAGCTCTTGATTCTCTGCGTTATTAATGTATTAAAAAAAATGTATCGCGCACTCTGATCGCCTATTTTTTTAGTTTATCCGTTGTTTTAAACATAATAATAAATATAAATTACAACTTATTTATCTTATATAAAACTGTTTACGCTTTACTCACACCCGTCCGTATGGCAAATAAATTATAATTCATAAAATTATGCGGAAATATATTTACATTCGTATTATTATATTAATTTTCATACTTTCATGGAGCGATAAAGCATTATCCCCAAAGACAAGCCAATCATCGATCCGCCCGCGAATCGTAAGTACCAGAAAGTGCACATTTTTTACAAGCGATGAGATGGTCTCGTTGGTAGCGTTCCTGGCTTCGGTAAGCAGGTACCCTAGTACAAATTTTTCTCCAAATTTGTCATAATTTCTCATATTCTAGTCATAATTGAGATTTTTGGAGAAAAAATGATTTAAAACAAATTCAAGTACTGGTCTATTTCCCAAAAACACAACTTTTTTACTGAAAATTCATGATTTGTCATTTTTTCCCGGGAAATTTCTCTTTTTCCTATGACCTGAGGCTGCGGAGATATTCGGAGAAAAGTTAAAGATGAAAAGAAATGCGATTTTCGTAAAAAAACATATTATTAATATATTTTTTTCCGGAACTTTTTCTTTTTCCTATTGAGTGAACGGCTGCGGAGATATTCGGAGAAAAGTTATAGATGAAAAAGAATAAGATTTTCGCAAAAAAAACTTATTACATTTGTTTATCCCTCATAATTCTGAGAAATAATAAATTTCCGAATTTTTTGCAAACATTATTTTCCTTAAGGCGTAACACCACTGTAACGGCCTGCCACGAAGCGTTTTAGACAAATAATACTTGAGGTCATTATTAAGCATATATTGAAGTATATTGCAAAAAAATTTTACGGGAAAATATTACAAAATGGCGACACTGCAGCAAATTCTTCCGAGGCATGAGGAACTTAAGGTGTTCTGCAGCACGCAGTATAACTTATGCCAAATTTAATCTGGACAAAATAATTTTTTACTAGTTAAATCTAGTTGAGTGTAGCTAGTGAACTACGTAGGGGATTTTAGAAATATTGATTTTCGAGTAATTGCCGAGTATTTGACTAAAAATGTTCAATTTTTTTAAAGACATTTATTTGTTAATAAATATTGTTTAAATTAACCTATCGAAAATCCCCTACGTGGTTCAGTAGCTACACTCATGTAGACTTAATAAAACAAAATTCTTTTTTTTTTAGATTATAATTGGCATAGTAATACTGCGTGCGACAGAGGTTCGACATGCTTCGGAAGAATTGCTGCAGAGTCGCCATTTTGTAATATTTTGGTGTTACCCCTTAAAGTCTTCATTTAATTTCCGAGATTTTCCCGCGATCATAGTTAAAATGATGAAATAATCGAAAAAAATCGGAAATATTCGCAAAACTCCGAATCCTTCATATTTTTTCCCATTCATAGAAAAATTCGGAAAAATTTTCTGGAAAAAATCGGAGTTTTTCAGAAAAAAGTTGCACTAGGGGCGCGGAATCGTTTCCCGCGCTCAGTGCTTCTTTTAAAATTATTATTACTATGAATTCTTATTTGATTAGTTATTTTTATTAGTTATCATTATTATTTTAGTTAGTTATCTTTTAGTATCGAAAAATGTATCGCGCATTCTGACCGCTCATTTTATTAATTTGCACGTTAATTTAAATATAATAATAAATCTAAATTATAACTTATTTATCTTCTAAAAAATTGTTTGCGCTTTACTCACATCTGTCCCTATGCCAAATAAATTGTAATTCATAAAAGTAAGCGGAGTATATATTTATATTCTCATTATTATATTCATTCTTATACAATCTCATCAAGCGATAAAGCATTATGATAATTCTTTATCGCTATTATTTTTTAGAAGATAAATAAGTTGTATTAAATTGCGCGCGGAATGGACTGAGGCGCACGACGCGATTCAGTACGATCGAGCGTAGCAAGGTCGCCACTAACCAGCGGAAGAGCCGATTGCCCTGCACCGAAAGGGCAACGTAACGCCCACCGTCATAACTGCCTTCTACTGTCCGAGTTATCCTTCTCCTGTTTGTTTGTTATTTCTTTCCATTCACGGTGCACGTTGCATCACGCGTGTATCATTCTTGCAATCCTGTCGTCTCATTACAAATAAAGCGATCGTATTATAGACCGAACCTCGTGTGTTTTTTTTCTCGATCCACGTAGCCTCACCAACAGGTTATGTGCCCAGGTATACGGAAACAATCGTGAAGAAAAAGAAAACTAAAACACGCGTGCAGCGAGTGAGCGGTCGAGACCAGCGAGTCGCGGTATCTCCCGTTGCCCCGTGAACGCCAAATATGGCGGCATCAAATCTTGTGCGCATCGAACTTCTCACGAAAGAGAATTTCGATACTTTGCAGATCCAGATTGAAGCGATCTTGATCAAAAACGACGCGTGGAGATTTGTGAACGGAGATGAGCCAAAGCCTGAAATTGTGCCGGGAGACGCGGCGTCCGAAGTAGCAGCCAGGAGATGGAACGTCGACGATAAAAAGGCGAGAGCTGACATCGTCCTGTCGATTAAGTCGTCTGAGCTAAAGCAGATCAAAGGGTGCAAGAAGTGTGGTCAAAGTTAAAATCGATCTATCAATCGAGCGGGCCGGCACGAAAGGCGACCTTATTGAAACAGCTCACGTTACACAAGATGGCCGACAACGACGATGTGCGCGAGCATCTCCGGAAATTTTTTGATACGGTCGACAAACTGAGCGATATGGGAGTAGAGATAAATCGTGATCTACTGACCGTGATGTTGCTTTATAGGCTCCCGTCGACGTTTGAAAATTTTCGGTCCGCAATTGAATCTCGCGACGAGCTACCGGATCTTGAAGCATTGCGTGTAAAAGTTATCGAAGAATGCGACGCGAGAAAAAACGAAACGCGCGATGTCGGAAGCCACGCGATGTTCGCGAAAAGACAATGGGTCACATGACAAAACGCGACGCAGAAAAATGCTAACGAGCAAAAGGGGGCGGGCAAGAGCGAGAATGAAACGAAACGCGAGCCATTTAAGTATAAATGTCATCGCTGTAGAAAAATTGGTCAAAAAGCGGCCGATTGCAGCGCGCCGAAGAAAGACGTCGACAATGCAAACGTGGCGGACGAGGCTAGTCTGTACGTAGAGACGGAATATACGCTCGCTATCGAAACCGTTGAAGCGAAAATCGCGCGAAGCAACGAGAAATGTTGTTTAGATAGCGGGTGTACAACACACATGGGCAACGACGAAGCGAAATTCGGAAATATTCTCGATCCCTATGATGGAAGCGTGAAGCTCGCGAGTGAAATAGCATCTACGCCGATTTGAGGAAAGGGTTCGGTGTCTATAGCTACGAATGTCGACGGCCGACCGAAAAACGTGAACGTCAGTGGTGTACTGCGGATCCCCGAGCTACGCATAAACCTACTATCCGTCGGGCGGATCGCGGACAAAGACCATATTGTCATCTTCGACAAGAAAAAAGCGGAGGTCATCGATAAAAACGGAAAAACGGTATTGATCGCAGATCGGAATAAAGGTTTGTACTACGTACGTGAAGCGGACGACGAATACAGCGCGAGAGCCGACATCACCGGCGCAACGGACGAGGGATATCTGACGAGCGAGTGGCATCGAAGAATGGGCCATCTCAACATCCGCGATCTCGTCAAGTGCGATCGGGAAGGTACGGTGCGAGGAATGAGACTCGGAAGATCGCCGCAGGAATCCAACTGCGAAGTATGTCTCCGCGGAAGAATGACCAAGACACCGTTCCCGAAGAATTCCGTGAGGGATTCGAAGTTACTGGAAATCGTCCACAGCGACGCCGTGGGGCCAATGCGCGTCGAGTCGAACGGGAGAGCGAGGTATATCGTAACATTTATCCACGATTATTCTAGATGGTGTGAAATACGACTGCTTAAGCGAAAAGACCAGGTTTTTGAAGCTTTTAAGGCGTACAAATCCCTCGTCGAAAATCGACACGGATGCAAGATCCAGCTTCTTCAATCGGACAACGGAAGGGAGTATCTGAACGAGAATTTCGATACGTTTCTCAAGGCAAACGGTATTCGTCGAAGATTGACGGTCACCCACACTTCCGAGCAAAATGGCGTCTCCGAGAGGCGAAATCGGACGTTGATGGACATGACGAGGTGTCTCCTGATACAATCGCGGCTTCCTCCATCTTTCTGGGGCGAGGCGATAAATACCGCGAACCACGTCCGTAACCGATGTCCATCGAGAAGCCTGGAAGGAAAGACCGCCTGCGAAAAATGGACCGGAAAGATTCCGGACGTCAGCCATTTTCGGGAGTTCAGTTTTCAGGTGTTCAGTATCGATCGAACACCATCGAAGGGAAAGCTCGAACCTCGTTCGAAGAAAGGCATTTTCGTCAGGTATTCTGAGGAGTCCAAGGCATACCGCATTTGGCTGTTGGACGAAAAGCGTATCAACGTCGCTCGAGACGTGAAATTCATCGGAATACCGGCAGTCGCGACGAAAAACGAAGATTCAGTCAAAAACCTTAACTTCAGCGACGGAGATTCTACGGGGATCGAACTGATATTCCCTCCGGTGAACCAGCGAGACGAAGAGGACGTCCAAGGTCGAGCGGACGACGAACGCGATCAACCAGATGCAGACGAATTTGAACGTGCCGTTCTCCCACGTCGAGGCCGAGGAAGACCCCGGTTCGAGAGGACAGGTCTCAGGGGGAGACCCAAAAAGGTGTACCAAACAGCAAACTCTGCCGAGGAAATCACGTTTCTAGTTGAAATACCGCTGGAACAAGCCGTCCGTGAACCGTGCGCCGACGAGTGGCGCGAAGCAATTGCTTCGAAGATGAGATCCATCATCAAGAACGACACATGGATCGTTACTGAGAGGCCAAAGGATCAGAAAGTAATCGGTAGCCGAATCGTGTTGCGGAACAAATACGGGCACGACGGAACCTTGGTGCGCAGGAAGGCCCGGTTCGTTGCAAGGGCGTTCGCGCAGCGTCCCGGCATAGATTTTTGCGAAACATTCGCACCCGTGGCGCGAATTGGATCGGTCAGAACGATGATGGCGCTCGCCGCGGAAAACGGCATGATGGTGAAGCAATTCGACATCACCACGGCATATCTCTACGGAATCCTCGAAGAAAGGGTATTTATGGAAGTACCGAAATACGCAGCAGAGGCTCTGGAAGAAATCGCACTAACTGAACCGCGCGGTAGTGAGATCGGAAGAAAAGCTTCAAGAATGCACGGTGAACTCGATAAAGGCGACAAGGTCTGCCAGCTCAAGAAAGCTTTGTGCGGTCTACGCCAGGCAGGACGTTGTTGGTACGGAAGGATCGACAAAGAGTTAGCGAATTGGAGAAGCGAGGAGGAGCGAAGAAGTCCTCTGCGGATCCCTGTGTGTATTTCAAAGGAGAAGGTGAGAATCTGCTGCTGGTCTGTGTGTACGTGGACGATATTCTTGTCGCGTCGCGAGACAACGAGAAAATCGTCAGTTTCGGGCGACATCTCTCGAAGGCGTTCGAAATTACGGATCTCGGCGTAGCAAAGTATTGCCTTGGCATGGAATTCTCGCAACGCGAGAACGAGATCACAATTCGTCAGACTGCGTATGTCAAGGATGTTCTAGGACGCTTCGGTATGCAGGATTCGAAGGCTGTCTCAACTCCACTGGACCCTGGAAGGAAACTTGAAGTAAGTGCGGAAGGACCGAGCTCGGAAGAAAAGAGACTTCCGTATCATGAGCTAATCGGAGCGCTCATGTATCTGGCCGTATGTACTCGTCCGGATATCTCCTACGCAGTCAGCTACCTTAGCCAGTTTAACAGCTGCTTTAGGACTGAGCACTGGGTAACAGCGAAACGAGTCTTAAGGTATCTACGCCTACTCCAATTTTTTGTACTCGTAAACGTCGAGTACTCTTAACCTTCGAATATTCGTGAACAACTCGGAGATCCGTAACTATTATTTATTTTTATTTTTATTTTTTATAAAATAAAACTTTTATTCAAACGACACACACACGACACACGCCTGTGTGTCGTGTGTGTAGGACTGTAGCTTGTGAGCTATTTCTCGACGAAACGCGACTAGCTCTGAGACTGGGAAGCGAACTCGTGACCGGCTGTATTGGTATAGGTTTTCCGCAGTTTCCCTATACCCATGACAGAAAATGTCATGGGGAATGCGATACAGAGGGGGAAGTCGGCTGCGGCCGCAAGGTGTGGATCGTTTAGGGATGTGGAGCGGAGAAAATGGTGGGAAATGTAATAAGGGGAAATACCCTCCATAAATGGAAGCTACAATAGGCGAAGGGTTTGCCGTGGCAGAGACAATTAAAAAAAAAAATTAATTACTTGCGGTATTTATTGAGCATATACGCTAGGCCAAAGAATTAAAGGATATTGAAAAAGTCCGCCAATTTTAGGGTCATTTTCAAATAGCTGTAACTCCTTGAAAAATGGTCGTTTAGCAAAATAAAAAAATAAAATTGAAGGTGTGAATCTCTTGTCTTAAGATCTTGAGCTCAACATTTTTTCGCATCAGTCAATTTTTAGTAGCCATCAAAAAACCAATGTAAAAATTTTTGTTTTAATTTTTGCTTATCTTTCACAGTCTGCACGGACTTTCATAATTTTTTTTGAATGATCGGATTAGAAAAATCGTCTAGCTGGATTCTTCCCCTTTAATTTGAGCGGTGGGAGAGCTCTGTACGATTTTTTCTCGCTGAGTTATCGATGTTCAAAACAAAAATGACACTTTTGACTTTGATGGATGATTAGTCGGAGACTAATGGTCGCACAGAAAAAACGAGAGGGTTTTGGAAACTTTGAAGTATTTTCTATAAGATGCTTCTATCATTTTTTTATCAACATTTTTTTATGCGGTAAAATGGATTTAAAAAACGTGAAAAATGGCATATTTACGAATATTCTTTTAACTAAGGAGTATTTTGCCAATAACGAATAGATAAAAAAAGAATTCGGTTTTTTTATGACCTCAAAGTATCCTAAAAAAGCCCTCAAAAGTTTAAACCCCGGCGATTTTTTTTTCATTGTGTTCCGAATGATTGAAATTGTGGTTTTTGCCAAAAATCGATTAAAGGCTAAATCTACAACCTTTTATTCCTTTTGAGATTCATAATTATTTTTGGCACTGATCCGAATTTCCGGTGCTAAGAAATGTTGATTGTTGAACAACGGGGACAAATTTGTGTTTCATGAAAGAAGAAAAAATGAATTAAAAAAAATTTGACAAAAAAAATTAATAAAAAAAAAATTTTAACAAAAAAAAGTAATTAAGATTTTTTTTTACAAAAAAATCATAAAAAATTTTTTTTACAGAAATAATTTAAAAAAATTTATTTTTACAAAAAAATTAATTAAAAATATATTTTTACAAAAAAAAATTAATAAAAGTTTTTTTACAGAAAAAAAATTATTAGATTTTTTTTATAGTCCTGAATGTTTTTCATGATACGACGAGCGATTGGAGTTGTTCGAATTTACAGTTATTTGAATGTGAGCGTGTGTACAATTTACATCCCTACGATACTATACGACACCCTACGCACACGTCCCACGATCATTAGATCAAGATTTTTTTTATAAACGTTTTATTTACCACCGGCATTAGCGTAACCTAAAGCGTACCACGTAGAGGTTGCTCGGCTGATGCGAAAATATTTTAAGCTCAATATCTCAAAACTAGAGATTCACACCTTCAATTTGCTTTTTTTTTATTTTCCTGTACGACCATTTTTCGAGGGGTTACAGCTATTTGAAAATGACCCTAAAATTGGCGGACTTTTTCAATATCCTTTAATTCTTTGGCCCAGTGTATTCAAGTATATTGCTATAAATTTTTGTCCGAAAATATTACAAAATGGCGACACTGCAGCAATTCTTCCGAAGCATGTCGAACCTCTGCGCCACGCAGTATAACTGTGCCAATTTTAATCTAAAAGAAAAGAATTTTGTTTTATTAAGTCTACATGAGTGTAGCTACTGAACTACTCGGGGGATTTTCGATAAGTAAATTTAAACAATATTTATTAACAAATAACTGTCTTAAAAAAAAAAGTCGGCAATTACTCAAAAATCAATATTTCTAAAATCCCCTACGTGGTTCAATAGCTACACTCATCTAGATTTAATTAAAAAAAAATTATTTTGTCCAGATTAAAATTGGCATAAGTTATACGGCATGCCGCAGAGCACCTTCAGTTCAACATGCCTCGGAAGAATTTGTTGCAGTGTCGCCATTTTGTAATATTTTCCCATAACATTTTTTTCAATATACTTCAATATATGCTTAATAATTACCTCAAGTATTATTTGCAAAACGCTTCGTGGCAGGCCGTTAGAGTGGTGTTACCCCTTAAGGAAAATAATGTTTGCAAAAATATCAGAAATTTATTATTTCTCAGAATTATGAGGGATAAAAAATGTAATAAGTTTTTTTTTACGAAAATCTCATTTTTTTCTTCTTTAACTTTTCTCCGAATATCTCCGCAGCCGTTCACTCAATAGGAAAAAGAAAAAGTTCCGGAAAAAAATAATAACAAGTTTTTTTTACGAAAATCTCATTTTTTTTCATCTTTAAATTTTCTCCGAATACCTTCGCAACCGTTTACTCAGGTCATAGGAAAAAGGAAAATTTCCGGGAAAAAAAATAATAATAATAAGTTTTTTTAACGAAAATCTCATTTCTTTCCATTTTTAACTTTTCTCCGAATATCTCCGCAGCCGTTCACTCAGGTCTCATAGGAAAAAGAGAAATTTCCGGGGAAATACATGAGAAATCATGAATTTTCAGGGAAAAAAATGTGTTTTTGGGAAATAGACCAGAACTTGAATCTGTTTTATATCATTTTTTCTTCGAAAATCTCAAATATGACTAAAATATGAGAAATTATGAAAAATTTGGAGAAAAATGTGCACTAGGGGCCCCTGCGGACCGAAGCTAGGAACGCTACCAACGGGACCATCTCATCGCTTGTAGAATATGTGCACTTTCTGGTACTTACGATACGCGGCCGGATGGATGATTGGCTTGTTTTTGGGGATAATACTTTATCGCTTCATGAAAGTATGAAAATTAATATAATAATACGAATGTAAATATATTTCCGCTTACTTTTATGAATTGTAATTTATTTGGCATAAGGACGGGTATGAGTAAAGCGTAAACAATTTTATATAAGAGAAATAAGTTGTGATTTAGATTTATTATTATGTTTAAACCAACGTGTAAACTAAAAAATAAGCGATAAGCGTGCGCGATACATTTTTTTGTATACATTAATAACGCAGAGAATCAAGAGCTAAATAAGAATTGAAATCATCTAAAAGCCTCGCGCGTGTTGTCGGGTGACGTCATGCGCGAGTCGTGCTCAGATTGCTTTTTCCCTCGAAGCTTTCGTTTCGGCTTGGCCGCACATGAACATGCTCAGCGTCCATGTGTGTTGTAGCTGCCGAAGGCGCGGTCGGTAAACTTCGACCGTGCTCGGCTCTTTCTGAAGATGTCGAGCGTCGCTCGCTCATGGACACGCGCTACTATGATTGTGTGATGAGCGCTAAGAGACTAGAGAGGGGGTAACTTTTACGCGCGATCTGGCTGCACTGCAAGGCAGGAAGACTAGAGGTAAGGAGTACGAACGCCTATGGTGAGCCCGATCCAAAAGCGTCCGTGAAACTGTGGATTTTAGTAGTTAGTGTTTTCACGGCGTGCGTCGCTAGTGCATGACCGCACCGCAGTAAACTAAGCGACAAGAACACAACCGACGTCATGTGTCATCGATGATTCCCGCTCGTCGTTCGTGTTGGCATAAAGCGTGTTCGGGGTAACCAATTTTGCGAATTGTGTTAGATGTAAAAAAAAAAAATAATTGTCTCGGTATAAAATATATTTAGTGATCTGCGGCGAAAACAATCAATCGTAGGTAAGAAAAATAGTACTTACATTCATAAAAAGAATGGTTTCATTTTATCGTACCGAGTGAAATAAAAATGATCACAAACGCGAGATATGGAGCAAATGTCCCGTCGATGAGACAAAAAGTGCAATATATGGATTTTTTTCGTATATTGCACGTTTGGTCTCATGTCTCAAAAATAAACAAAATATTTATTTTCGAGGCGTGAAAATGGGGAGTGAGTGGGTGAGTGGGTGAAATATCAATTTGCCATTTTCATAGAAAGTTAAATTAAATAAAAGCTTGTAATATCGTTTGAATTGTTGCTTTCAGTGCCCGAACGCGAGACAAACTTGGAGTGCAGCGATCGATCGAGAACTGCCGTTAAAATTAACACCCTCCATTAAGTTCTCGACAAAGTTTCGGATATGAAAAATTTAGAGTACGTGGGATGCCAAGTACACAATGAAGAGCTCACGAAGAGAGTGATAAACTATTATCTCATCATGAGAGGACATTTTCAAGCGCGATCTGTCAACGAAAATAATCACGCAAGGAAAATTAAAACGAAAGACAATGGGAAAAAATAAAAACTGTAAAATCGATTTACCTGTACAGCGTGTCATAATGTGTAAATATGATGTGTGATAATTTGTAAATCTTTTGTTTGCATTTAAAATTCTTATGAATTTTCTTGTGTCTATGTTTTTACTGCTTCCGCAACGAAAAACAAAAAATTGTATTAATATCTGTATTTCGTTATTATTCTTTATCCATACAGCGTATCATAATGTGTAAATATGAGATGTGATAATTTAAAAAACTTTTGTCTGGATTAAAACTTCTTATGAATTTTCTTGTGTCTATAAAAAAATTTTGTTTGTTACGGTTTCCGCGAGGAAAAAAAACTGACTTTATTTCTGTTTGTCGTTATTATTCTTTATCTGTACAGCGTGTCACAATGTGTAAATATGGTGATAATCTGTAAATTTTTGTCTGAATGCAAATTTCTTATGAATTTCCTTGTGTCTGTAAATAAATTTTGTTTGTTACTGGCTCCGCAACAAAAAAACTGAATTAATTTCTGTATTTCGGTATTCTCCAAAACAATCTATATATAAGAATCCTGTGTATCTATATAGAAATTGCCTTCACCAAGTGGTTGAACAACTAATTTGATGAAATGATCGTTCCATATGAAGTGGCAAAGGGTGCTTTTTGCATATCGTACGGCACTGCCTTTACAATTCATTTGATCAAATTATCGCTATATGAGGGAGCGTATCATACGGCACTGGTTTGTTGCTGACTTTACTTCGGTGCGGTAGGAGAGCAGCGCCGCCCTTCTCGTCCTCACTTTTGCGGACGTTTCGACGACACGGTGTTCGTACTCTTTACCTCTAGTCTTCCTGCTGCAAGGGATACTGCAGTTTTACTTTGTAATATGCGTGCATGTGAGCTTACATGTGTGGGTAAGCAAAACCGAGCGCTCAGCGGTCGACCAGATAATACAGAGAATACTTCTTTATCTGCATTTATCAATTACCCGCTGAGAATTTAGTTCATAGAACGGACACACAGATCCTACGGAACCGAGCTCCACCAGTCTGTCCCATGCTTTTCGCTCCGTGGGCTCTCTCAGGTTTCTCTCTGTACACACCTAGTCTTAGCCGATCGTGGTAAGCTTCTATGCTGGAGACCAAGCATGAGGCGTGAATCTGCTCTGCGCGCAGAGTCCGGCAAAAATGCTTGCTCGATCATTGCTCTCGTGAAAGAGCGATGCCATTAATTAATAATTACGCGAATGGACAATTCACGCACACACATGCATATATGATAGGTATATAAATGCGTCGGGAAATTCCGCCCCGATTCAAGAATTATAAACATTTTCAGCAAACGACGTTGCTAGAGAAGCCCGCTCTAGGAAAAAGAGGTGAAATTTTATAATATATTGTTTAAACAATATAGCTTCACCGTTTTTCTCACTACGGTCAGAAATTCGATTTCGATCGGAATTTCTAGATAGCATTATCGTTAAGAACGTGCTCTGTCAAAACGTAGTGACATTAAACAACTTTATTGAATTGTTTAAACAAATGAGTTTATGATATACTCATCTTCTGAATGACGCGTATCATTGTTGCATTCGATTTCATCTGAATTCTCCGGCAATCGAGATCGCTAGAGACTTGCTCTATAGAACAGCGGTAAAATAACGCGATTCTAATTTGTTTAAACAAATAGGCTTAAGCAGTATGTATATGCTCGATGCCGTTTTCTTTTGATTAATTGAATATCGGCCAAATTATCGGGCGAACGGAATCGCTGAAGACTCACTCGCTCAAAGCATTCAGCATTTCTTTCTCCGCTGACTTTTGTCTTCGGAAGGTTCTGCGAGTATCGAATCCTCTAGCAATGGAATTCGCTAGAGACTTGCTCTATAGAAGAGCGGTAAAGTATGCGAATCAATTTTTTTCAATAAATAGGTTTGAGCAGCGTGTATATTTGCGATGTCATTTTCCTTCAATAAATTCGATTTCGGCCGAATTTTCGAGCGAGAGGAATCGCTCGAGACTCACTCGCTAAAAGAGTGGTGAAACTTATTGGTTAAACAATTAACAATTTATCATTTCTTCTCTCCGTCGACTTTTGTATACGGGAGGTTCTACAAGGGTCGAATTCTCTAGGAATAAGGATCGCTAGAGACTCGCTCTACATATGAGCGCTGGAATTTTACGATTTTAAACTGCTTAAACAAATAGGCTTGACTCGAATTATTTTTAAGACGACAGCTATCCGCCCCAGTTTTGCGGTTTTAAACTGTTTGGACAAATGGGCTCGAATACTTTTTTCGACGACGGGGCCCTGCAGCCCGGTGAGCTGGCTTCATACCAAAATAGATCCGAAATAGTTGAATTCAAATAATCGCATTAATTTTATTTGAATTTTACCCAAGCAAGCATAAAGAAATAATATGATAAAACGAAATGTTTCCTTTGTCGTAATTTGTATAAAAAGTACCTACTTCACTACGAACATTAAAGAGATTTTCAAATTTGGCAATTGAGTGGAAAATCAACATTTACTATGTATAAATACTTAGTAGAGATAAAATCATTGTGAATCTAAAACGTTGACTGGGAAATCCATAGATATCTCATGCAGTTGAGGCGTTTTTGTAATTGAATATAAAGAACGATGAGGGTTTCTTCAATAATTATACATGTTTAGATTTGGGTTAATCTCGGAATTCTGGTTGGAAGTGAACGAGTGGGAAATGGTTTGAGTTATTCGTGAGAATAGAGGAACGCGCCGGAAAATGAAGAGGTTGAAATGCACACGGGTTTAGTATAAAGAATATAGGTTTATTTACACACTAATAATTAACTAATTAATAATTGTATTAATAATGACTGACTGGAAGAGTCCCGAGGTGACCGTTGCCGCGGGAGTTAACGCTGGCGTAAATCGCGTTAATCCGTTGGCGTTAAGAAGGGGGGGAAGAAACAGAAGCTGACCCGTTTATCGAAGAGACTTGTGTCGAAGTTACAGACGAAGTGTTACAGACGAAGTGTTTGAAAAGAAGGGCCAATGCGATAATATAATGCTGAAAATGAGGGGGAGAAAATCCCTGCGCCCGGACACTGTTCGAGTCAAGCGCGCGACCAGCCAAGAGACGTCGATCTCTGGCGGGGTCTCCCGAAATTAGGGAGCCGTAGATGGAGTTCCCGAAACATTCTCCCCGCCTTCGGCGACAGTCATCGACGAAGGGTCCACTGGAAGGACGGCCAACTTGGCAGTCGGTCGCTTGAAGGTGGGCGTGGCCGTGCGAAGTGTCACCACCCTGATTAGACCATCCGACCCGGGGTGAAGTTCGACCACTCGTGCTAGTGGCCATCGTGAAGGTGGGAGTCGTTCGTCCGTGATTAGCACGACTGAGCCGATTTTGATGTCGTGTGAAGGGTGTCGCCATTTGGAAATTGACAAGCTTCGCTGAAGGTACTCCGAAGACCATCTCTGCCAGAAGTGCTGTAATTTTGCCTGAAGGAATTGCCACCGTGAAAGTCGAGGTTCTGGGATTGAAGTAAGAGAGGGTTCGGGCACTGTGGTAAGTGCCTCACCGATGGTCAAGTGACCCGGTGTGAGGAGAGAAATGTCCTCGGGGTCGTCCGATAAAGGACAAAGTGGCCGGGAATTTAAGACAGCCTCCACTTGCGCAAGAAGAGTCGTAAATTCTTCGTACGTAAGTGAGGCTTCTCCGATTACCTGACGAAGGTGATATTTCGCGGATTTTACCGCAGCCTCCCATTTTCCACCCATGTGAGGTGCGGACGGAGGGTTGAAGGACCAGTTCGTCCCAAGGTTGGTCAGCGATATGATCGTAGAATTCATTTCGGCTGATCCAGCCTTGAAGTTGGTCCCGCAGTCACTATAAATAGTGTGACTGATTCCTCGTCGTCCGGAAAACCGCCGATAGGCGGCAACGAAGGCCTCTGAAGTATAATCCGTGACGAGTTCGAGGTGGACCGCGGAAGTAGTGAAGCAAACAAAAACGGCAAGATAAGCCTTGTACGTTTTTGTTCCTCGTCCACGCCAGGTCTTGACGGTGAAGGGTCCTGCGTAGTCAATGCCGGTGTGGAGGAAGGCCCGTGAAGGTGTGACTCGCGCAGTCGGAAGTTGACCCATAAGTTGTTGTGCTTGAAGTCCTCGAAATCTGGCACACGTGGTGCACCGAAGGATGTACGATCGAATTGGAGCCCGGCCACCCGGAATCCAGTACGATCGACGGAGGAAGCTTAACGTGGATTGGGTACCACCGTGAAGCGTTCGAAAGTGCGAATCAGCGATGATCAGTGAAGTGAGCGGAGCGGTCCGGGGCAATATTGGCGGATGTTTTGCCTCGGGCTGTAGAAGGGCGTTCGTCAGCCGGCCGCCAACTCGAAGGGTCCCTAGTTGGTCGACAAAGGGGTTGAGGGCGGCAAGGGAGTGGCCCCGATTGAGGGTCGCTCCGCTCGAAATCATCTGAAGTTCAGCCGAGAAGTGTGTGCGTTGAACGAGGCGTATCCAGAAGAATCTTGCCTCTTCCAAATCTCCCGTGTTCAGCGGGTAGGTTATTGAGGCGTGCGGAAGCCGTTTGAAGCGGGCCACCGCCCTCTGACACACTGTCGTGATCCGAAGAAGGCGAGTGAGCGAGGAGTACCGTTGCAGAAGGTCCCAAGTGATAGGACTGTTCTCGGAGGTGGTGGTGAAGGCGAGACCTGATCGTTGTTCGAGGTCGCCATCCGGTGGAAGTTCGGCTGAAGAGAATGGCCATGAAGATAGCGGTCGCGCGAGCCACTCAGGCCCGTGCCACCAAAGATGGTGCTTGGACAGTTGTCGGGGAGTCTGCCCTCGCGATGCACAGTCAGCCGGGTTCTCCTTACCCGCAATGAACCGCCATGTGGCGTGGGAAGAGAAATTGTGGATCGAGGTGACCCGATTTCGGATGAAATCTTTCCATCGGGTCGGATTTGAAGTAATCCATGTCAACGCAACTGAAGAGTCCGCCCAGAGAGAGACTGGGACTTGCGTTAAGTCTAGGGTTCTCTGAACGTGAGAGGCCAGCCTTGAAAGAAGTAGGGCCGCCGATAACTCGAGCCGTGGAATTGTGAGTCGTTTGAGGGGGGCTACTTTCGTCTTCGAGCAGACGAGGGTGACCGTTGTAGCCCCGTCGACTGAAGTTGTTCGGAGGTAGATCACGGCTGACATGGCGAGTTGGGAGGCGTCCGAGAATCCATGAAGCTCGACAGTCGAAGAAGGCGAAAGGTGGAGCCACCGCGGGAGAGAAATGAGCGAGAAGTCGCTCAAACTCTCTCGGAAGCGTAGCCATTTTTCCTGAAGTCGAATTGGGAGTCCGTCGTCGCAGTGAAGTTTTGTCAGCCACAGCTCTTGGAGGAAGACCTTCGCGATGACAATGACTGGCGAGATGAAACCCAAAGGATCAAAAAAGGATGCCGTTTCCGATAGAACGGTCCTTTTCGTGATATCCCGGTTGAAGGAGAGCTGAAGAAGGAATCTGAAGTTGTCCTCGTTGGGATTCCAGACGAGGCCCAAAAGTTTTATGTTGGGATCTTCCGACTGAATCACAACCGGATGCGATTGGGACTCCGAGGTAACATTCCGAAGGGCTTCCGTTGAGTTAGCTGACCATTTTTGAAGTGGGAAGCATCCGCGCTGACAGATTCCTTGAAGTTGTTGTGCCGTTGCCTGAAGTTCGTGAATCGTGCCGGCACCGCCGAAGATATCATCAACGTATCGGCCGTTCGTCAAAGGTGAAATCGCCAGTGGGAAGTCGTGCCCCTCATCCTCGACCAGTTGAAGCATGACCCGGATGGCGAGAGAAGGAGCCCAAGTGAGGCCGTACGTGACTGTAGTTAGTTGATATGGGACGACTCGATCCTCCTGGTCCACCCATAGGATTTGCTGGAGGTCCCAGTCGTCCGGATGGACTGCGATCTGCCGGAACATTTTCGCAACATCGGTGGCGAAAATGAACCGATGGCGTCGGATCCAGAGCAGAACGTCCGAAGTATCTTGCTGAAGTTTGGCCCCCGTGTGAAGGATGTCGTTGATCGACACACCGTTCGATGTTTTGAAGGAACCGTTGAAGACAACACGAAGTTTCGTAGTGGCGCTATGGGCCCGAAAGACACCGTGATGTGGGAGAAAAAACCGTAGTCTCGAAGACGCTGCCGTTGGAGCACGAGCCATGTGAGACAGGTTCTCGTATTCTTGGAGGAAGGCGTTGTAGAGACCGCGATACGACTCCTTTGTCGAGACTCGCCGTAGAAGTTGAAGAAGGCAGCGTTTCGCACCCGAATACGAATCTCCGAGTAGCGAAGGAGAATTCTTGAAGGGGAGCCGTACGATATATCGGCCCGTGTGGTCCCTCGTATGAGTGTCCTTGAAATGTTGTTCGCAAGCGGATTCGTCCGGGTCGGGTATAGGGGCCGAGTCCGGAGGAATTTCCTCTTGTTCCCAAAACTTCGATAGTAAAGAAGTGACCTCGTCTTCGATGGAGGCATGTTGAATGCGAATCGAATTTGAGGTGGAACCGTTGACAGGACCGAATACAATCCATCCGAGAAGCGTGCGCTGAGCGATGGGATCCATGGCCCGACCCTTGACGACGTCTGACTCAACCAGAAGACCGTACGCGTCAGCTCCGATGATGACGTCGATTGGTCCCGGTTTCAGAAAGTTCGGGTCTGCCAGAGGAAGTCCGTGAAGATGGTCCCATTGCGCCGAAGTAGCGAACGAGGGAAGCGTCGAAGTTAATACGTTTAGAATAAACGCCGTCACGATGAAATTTGAGGTTGAATCGTGTATTGAAGATACTGTGACGGTGATAGCTCCCCGCGTCCGTCCCGCTGGCTGGCCTCCGATTCCGTGGATGTTGATGGACGCGGTCATCCTTTGTGTTCGAAGGAGTTGGACCGTGCGTTCGGAAATGAACGAAAGTTCCGCGCCCGGGTCCATGAGGAGTCTCGCCCGATGCGAGATGCCCGATGAGGAGGTCAGAGTGGCTTGGCTCGTAGCTAGCAGAACTGACGGTCGAATGGCCAGAGCGTTTGAAGAGTCCTTGGAAAAGTGCGGAGGAGTACCCGTGATGTCGAGGAAGTCCGAGGCGAGCGAAGAAAAGAGGTGAACCGGGTGGGGTCGCAATTCATCTCGAGAAGCGCGACATGTTCCCTTGGAAGCGGTCCCGGATGGTTTCCAACAAAGACAGGCGCGTGGTGGCGAGCGTCATGTTGTTATTTTAAGGGGTTGCATTCCTCGTCTTTTCAGCGAGGCTCGAGATGCACTGAAAGGTGCTGCCGAGGCCGGCAATGCTACGTTCCATTTTGGCGATATTGCTCGTCATTGTCGAGGTGTCACCGTTGGACACACGAAATCGCTATGATTCAGCGTGAAGCTTCCAAGCCGAAAAACGAACAACTCAAGAAAATGTCCGAACGAGTTGCACGAAGCGTCGAAACCGAAAATCACGAAAAACGCGTGAAATGAGGCGCGACGTGTTAGAGATCGAAGATGGCGCGAAGCGTCGAAACCGAAAATCACGAAAAACGCGTGAAATGAGGCGCGACGTGTTAGAGATCGAAAATGGCGCGAAGCGTCCAAGCCGAAAATCACGAAAACTCATGAAAATGTCCGGATGAGATGCTCGAAGCGGCCGAGTTGACGATCGAAGCACACGCGTTGAAATGGCGCTAAGCGTCCAAAAACGAAAATCACGAAAAACTCGAGAAAAGTTCCGAACGAGTTGCATGAAGCATCCAAGCCGAAAAACGAACAACTCAAGAAAATGTCCGAACGAGGTGCACGAAGCGTCCAAATTGAACACACGAGAAAACTCGCGACAGACGGAAGGATGGCGCGATGCGTCGACGATCTTAGCACACGCGATTGATATAGCGTGAAGCGTCCAATGCCGGAAAACACGAAAAACTCGCGAAATGAAAAGATGGCGCGATACGTCGACGATCGAAGCACGCGATTGAAAATGGCGCGAAGCGCGCAATGCCGAAAAACACGAAAACTCGTGAAATGAGGCGCGAAGCGTTAGACATCGAAAATGGCGCGAAGCTTCCACAACGAACCCACGAAGAACTCGCGGAAGACGAAAAGATGGCGCAAGATGTCGACGATCGTAGCACACGCGATTCAAATAGCGCGAAGCGTCCAATGCCGGAAAACACGAAAAATTCGCGAAACGAAAAGATGACACGATACGTCGACGAGCGAGATGCGCGAGGCGTCCGAAATCGACGAGAAAGAAAAAAACTCGCGAGCGTGGCACGAAGCGTCCAAAAACGAAAACACGAAAAACTCGCGAATGAAAATGGAGCGATGCGTCGACGAGCGATATGCGCGAGGCGTCCGAAATTGACGAGAAAGAAAAAACTCGCGAGCGTGGCACGAAGCGTCCGAAAACGAAAACACGAAAACTCGCGAACGAAAATGGCGCGATGCGTCGACGAGCAATATGCGCGAGGCGTCCGAAATCGACGAGAAAGAAAAACTCGCGAGATCGTGGCACGAAGCGTCCAAAACGAAAACCACGAAGAAAAACTCGCGAAAGACGAAACGGTGGCGCGATGCGTCGACGAGCGTTGCACACGCGAGAAATGGCGCGAAGCGTTCAAGCCGAACACGAAAAAACTCGCGAAAGAAAGGATGCGCAACGTCGACGAGCGTAGCACACACGATCGAAAAACCGAGAAGCGTTCACACGAATCACGAAAGTCGTTAAATGTCCGACGGAAATGCTCGAGGCGTCCGAGGTCGACGAACTCGCGAAATCGTAGCACGCGAGAAAATGCGCGAAGCGTCCGAAACGAAATACACGAGAACTCGCGAAAGACGACAAATTGGCGCGATGCGTCGACGGTCGTAACACACGCAAGAAATGGCGCGAAGCGTCCGGAGGAAAAACGAACAACTCAAGAAAATGTCCGAACGAGTTGCACGAAGCGTCCAAAACGAAAACACGAGAAAACTCGCGACTGACGAAAGGATGGCGCGATGCGTCGACGGTCGAAGCACACGCGAGAAAATGGCGCGAAACGTCCAATGCCGAAAAACCCGAAAACTCGTGAAGAAGTCCGAAGGAGAAGCACGAAGCGTCCAAGTCGACGAACTCGCGAAAATGTCTCACGAAAGGTCCAAAAACACAACTCGACGGAGAACTCGCGAAATCCGACCGATATTTTTCGAGGCGTCCAAAATCGACAGAACTCGCGAGATCGTAGCACGAAGCGTCTAAAACCACAACTCGCGAAATCCGAACGATATTTTTTGAGGCGTCCAAAATCGACGAGAACTCGCGAGATCGTAGCACGAAGCGTCCAAAACGAAAGGAAAGAACTCCCGAATGCCGAACTGTGGTGTCGCCGATCGACACGCACGAAGTTTTACTGCGCGTGGCGTGAAGCGTCCGAGAAACGAGGCGAAACTTGTGAAGACGGTCTCTTGCACGAGAGCGCACAATGTCGCGAGCACGTGGTCGGAAGAAGAGACGAGATCGGTCGGTCGACCGGCACGTTGAGCGTCCGGTAGGCCAGCCACATGCCGAAGCGGGCATGCGCGCGTGTATAGAGTCCGATGCCTGGCTCGCCCGAGAGCGAGAGAGCGCGATATATCGGGCGCGATGCGCGTGCGAGAGAGAGAGAGAGCGATCGAGGCGTCTTCTCGGCTCGCCCGAAAGCGAGAGAGCGCGTGGTATCGGGCGCGGTGCGCGTGCGAGAGAGAGAGAGAGCGAGGCTTCGCTCGAGCTCGTCTTGCGAAAAGGACGATTAGACTTCGCGGCCGACGTGTGGTCACGTGACCGCGATGAAAATTACCCGTTTTTCTCGCGCACCGGATAGAAAGATTGAGAATTTCCTTTGCCTTTCTCCGCGAATAACTCACTTTTTTACCACTTCGTTCACTTGAATCCGGCTCGAAGGACCAGGTTTAGATTTGGGTTAATCTCGGAATTCTGGTTGGAAGTGAACGAGTGGGAAATGGTTTGAGTTATTCGTGAGAATAGAGGAACGCGCCGGAAAATGAAGAGGTTGAAATGCACACGGGTTTAGTATAAAGAATATAGGTTTATTTACACACTAATAATTAACTAATTAATAATTGTATTAATAATGACTGACTGGAAGAGTCCCGAGGTGACCGTTGCCGCGGGAGTTAACGCGGGCGTAAATCGCGTTAATCCGTTGGCGTTAAGAAGGGGGGGGGGAAGAAACCGAAGCTGACCCGTTTATCGAAGAGACTTGTGTCGAAGTTACAGACGAAGTGTTACAGACGAAGTGTTTGAAAAGAAGGGCCAATGCGATAATATAACGCTGAAAATAAGGGGGAGAAAATCCCTGCGCCCGGACACTGTCCGAGTCAAGCGCGCGACCGGCCAAGAGACGTCGACCTCTGGCAGGGTCTCCCGAAATTAGGGAGTCGTAGATGGAGTTTCCGAAACAATACACAAATCTTGATAATTCATAAATCAGCCTTAGAAGCTGGAGCGACGGTCATGAAAAAACATTCGAAAAATACTTCAATTTAGACGGGAAAAACCAAGCAATATCAGGGGATTTTTTAAACTAAGACATCATTAATCTAGATTTATCAAATTGTAGGTATGCTTTAATTGTATATTTAAGTATAGGTACAAAACGATTTTCTAAATTGCATTTATCGTCAAAATGACGGAGCTGTGGGCAGAGTGATACAGCAAGGTTGCCACGGGAGTTGCGATTCGGCGTGCAATCTAGCTTTCCGTAGACTTTAATTTGCAAAAAATTCTAACATTTTTTCAGATAGAACATGTACAGTCTTTATTTAGCAGTAACCAAAAGGAAGAACATAAATTTAAGAGAATGGCATTTACAGAGAAAAAATAACATTTTGCGCGAAATATCTGTAACATTTGGACTCAAAAAGTATTCTTTTTCTAAGTTCTCTAAAACAATTCTCGTCAGGTAGGAGATGGTAATTTAATTAATAATTTTTTCAAGGCGAGTACATCCCACCTTAAAAAAATATTAAATAAATGCTGTAAATTACAAAAAACATATCAAAAAGGCGTACCACCCTAACTTATATAAGTTTTTCCAACCACAAACAGTACTCTCAGTGAGCTCCGCAGGCTATGAGAGAAGTTTTTTCGCCATGGGGCTGGTAAAAATGTGGCTTACGATTCGAAGCACAATGCTTCAGGAATGATTCTCTTCTATGTCACTGCTGAATATAGACATAACGGTGATAAAAAAATATCGGCTGAGAAAGTGTTGGGCCGGTTCGCAAACAAAAAAAAATATTTATTTAATTGAGTATCTACTGAAAATAATTATTAACGACTGGTAACATGAATGATGAAAAATTAGTTGATTATTCTTTAAGGTATTGCAAGAGCTTGATATCAATTTTAACAAGTGAGTTATTTTTTACCCTACTCGACTGATCTTTGTACAAATTGCCCCTTGCGAAGGCTAGCTACACAAAGGCCCAGCGTAACCAGTTATTATAAAGAAAAACAAGTATGAGTATTCTGAATTGTATGAAAAGATTTTTCTTGTTTTTTTCCTGTGTGAGAAGTCTTCGGAAGAACCAATACTTCTGAAAACTCGCCGGAAACTTGCTTTCCTTGACAATCATTCGCTACGCAGGGCATTTCTCTAGCCAATCTTCACAAGGGACAATTTCTGCAAAGATCAGATCCGCAAGGTAAGAAGTAGCTCACTAATGTTCAAAGTTACAAGTTTAACGCAAAGGTTTAAAGTCAATGTTACAACTGTTTAGTCCACCGCAACCAATCTTCGCAACACTTGTTCCTTGCAAAGAATAAGTGCATTGGGTCGAACAGTAAATAAGTCATTTTTTTACTTTTGCATATATCCAGTAACTTTAAATATCAGTGAGCTACTTTACACTCTGCGACACTGATCTATGCATAGATTGTTCCGTGAAAATTCTCTGCGGAACCAACGATTTAGAAGAAAAACTAGTTTCTGGTGTGTCTCTAGAAGTATTATTTCTTCTAAAGATTTGTTGCCAAGAAAAATAGAAAAAAAAGGTTTTTGTTCAATCACAAAGACTTGAACTTGTTTTTCGTTATAACCACTGGTTGAGCCAGGCAATTATGAAAGCAACCTTTTCAAAGAACAATTTATACAAAGCAAACCTAACTTACTGTTCGGTCCAGCGTAAACCCTCTCCGAAACAATAATTTTTATAAAGAGTGATGGCGGCAGACTGAACAGTAATAAAATTGACAATGAAAGTGAAAAGTATTAATATTGTATTTGAAAAGATAAAGATATATTGAAATAAAGATACCTAGCCTTAAAATGCATCAGCGAATATGTGGACCTGGCCGATAAAAACACCTAATCCTTCGCACGACGCCGAACTTTATGCACTCACACATTTATTAATTTCATACCGGCACTAAATTGTTTAAACTAAAGACTTCAAAAATATTATTCCGACAACATAATATCGGCTGTCATTATTCTATTTCTAATCATTAATCCCTGCTTTATCGAGCTCGAGCAACAGACGTCCATATTTGATCGACGATATTTGATCGAGCCATCGCTGGAATTTGCGAGAACTAAAATCGATGGTCGTCACGCAAATTTTTCGGAACATTCTTGACGAATACCTGCAATGTAGAGTCACCCACAGATCTCCCCAATTACTCGCTGGAATAAAACGGTTGAAATCTCAAAATATTGGTTTTGAGTCAGGAAACAACCGCCTCCCCTTCGTCAGACGATTACGTGTACCAATTATTTTTTTTCTCTTACTTTCATTTGGGATCTCATTTGGTAAGAGAAACTGTTTTTTTTTATCGGGAAAATCGCAAAGAAAGACGTTGTTCCTCTATTCATTTGACATCGACTGTGCAAATTTCGTGATATTCTGTAGAGCCGTTTTCGAGAACACTTGGCACGAGTAATTGTGTTCTGTTTTACCTGCCAAATGGTGTGACACATGGCCTTAATTCAAATAAAGGATCTATGTAGGCTTATTTCGTCTATACCACTAAACATATTTTGGAGTAAATAATACCAAATACTAAAATCATTAGTAGCACATGAATTTTGTATTACTTAACATTAACATTTTCGTTAATTCAAATATTAAAGGATCAAACGAAAGCATTCCGTTGATTTCAATCAATTTTTTTCATCAGTATAGTTTATACACAGCGAAATGATGAGCAAGCGTGTAAAGGGTTTCGGAACAATTGAAGACATGTTACCATATGATTCAAATTTATACAGTAAATTCATTGCCATATAGTGAAGACACCCTTCAAACATTTTAATCGATCGTCTACAACGTTTCTATAAAATGTACAGTTGAAACAACACTTTTTAACATTTAACTGCCTATGCTCATCGCTGAATGGCAGTTTGACGCACGAAAGAGTATGAAAAAATGTTTAAAATGTTATGAAAAACTGTCAAATCACTCAGTAAATGGTGACACTGATGACAAAATTGTCACAATATGATTTGACAATTCTAATTGTATTTCGCGCCTCTTCCTCGAGATCAACATGGTAGTACCCTCCCCCTCTCATGCCGATGTTGCCACAAGTTTATAGTAAAAATGAAGATTTGTTTAACCACCACGGCGCGCGCGTCGCGCGTCCCGCAACCCATTCTTTTTCCTTGTGCCGGAAGCCACGAACGTTTTTGACAGTGCTCCGCAGATTGGGCAAAGATGGGAAAGATAAGAAGTCGCCGGAATGATTCCGACGAAGAAAATAAGGAGAATCGACTCGAGGAACGATTGAGGCGTCTGAAATGTCCCAAAAAGAAGAGAAAAAGGGAGCGACGTAGAAAACGAAGTATGTTTGTCTGTTACAGGATATCTCGATGGCGGCCGTTAGCATCCGTTTCATTTCAACACGTAAGGGCTAGGTGGTTACGAAAACCGAGCGCAAATCGACTCAACAGAATCGTTGCATTTTCCGCACAGGCGGATTATGAGAGATTAGGTTTCTCTAAGCGAGCGTGTGAGGCCTGCTCATATAGGACAAGGTCCGAATAACTGTGTTAAGCGAAACACATTTCGAGAAATGTCGAGATGCCTGAGGGCAATTTACGAAAACAACTCGCATGGCGAGATATAATTAGAGTCTACATAGTTATGTAAAGATCAATAGCCGTTGAAAGGCAACATAACCTCAATTGTCTCTAGGATTTATTTATTTTCTTGGCTTGTCTGTGTTGCCATATGACACGGGCGTTCAAGTTCGGAAAATTCTTAGAGTTCAGAAGCCAGTTCGAGGTCAGGCTCGAGATCCAAATCAAGATCGAGGTCGAGATCGTGATCAGCTTCAAGGGTACGAACGCAATCGAGAGACAAATCGCCAGAAAAAATCTGTGAAGCACCGACGGACGCGAACCTTGCGCTGCCACCGAATGCGGATACTTCTCAAAAACAAGTAAACACTATAACGGCACTAGCGGCGGCAGTAGACGCATCGAAGAACTCCGCAAGCGCCATTCGATGAAAAAGCGCTCGATGTCCTCGGAAAACATTTGACGATAAATGTGAGGAATTTGTGTCGCGTTGGTCCTACATTTTAGCAGCTGGGCTTCCCAACGAGAATCGGGCGGCCTTACTTCTTAAGTATGAAACACCGGCTAATTGTCCGGCTGTGAATACACGGAAGCTAAATCCAGAGGTTAAGGCTTGACTCACAGAACCAGTCACTAGGAGAGATGCTCGCCTAGTGGCGAAACAAGACAAAGTGACTGTCTGCATCTCGACGCTTGGAGCTGTTCTCTCGAAACTGCTATGCGGAGAGATAGTAGAAAGACTCGCGCTTATAGAAGTCTTATCCGACAGTGAAAAGCTTCTCGCCGCTTTACAGCGGAAGGAATCTATGATACCCAAGGCGCTCATAGTAACTAACTTGAACGTCTTGATCAAGGAAGCGCTCAACGCTACATCAATTGACGAATGGCTGTTTGGAAAGCAGTTGGACGAAAACATAAAGACTGCCAAAACTTTGAAGCGTTCGTTCAAACAATTAAAGGCGGTTACTAAAGGATCAACTAGTTACCCCGCAAAAAACTTCAAGAGTCCGCTCCAACAACGGGGATCATCGTGGGGCGGGCAGAGGAAGCCGTACTCATCGAGGAGTTCAGCGAGTCATAGCAAACGCGAGCTGAAGAACGAGTGCGTTACTACGCGAGTTGGGATTTATAATCAAAATGAAAAAAGTCGAACTGAGCCATCGAGGCGTTGTAAATTCTTGGGATTTATACTAGATACAGCCCGTGCGGAAAACTGATAGGGCATCCCTAATAAAAATAAGGGCCTTTCAGGGCTTCCCTAGTACTTTCCCCAGTAGGGATTTCCACAATGGGCCCAGACTTGGCCATTATCGGGATAAACTTGTAGGGATTTCCACAATAGGCCCCGACTTAGCCATTATGGGGATAAACCCGTAGGGATTTCCACAATAGGACCCGACTTGGCCATTATAGGGATAAACCTGTAGGGATTTCCACAATAGGCCCAGACTTGGCCAGTATAGGGATAAACAAGTACGGATTTCCGCAATAGGCCCCGATCTGACTATTATAGCGATAAACCAGTATAAATAACTTAGGCTACATGGTTGATGGTATTTCAATTATTCAAATCGATTATATACATCGATCGAATGATATTATCGAACGCAAATTGGGAAAAAGCATAAGGGCATTAGCAAATAAAAAATCAACGATGAATACAAATATTCAGACAAACATCAGACAGTATTTATTTATCCAATTAAAGAAACCTTTTACGTAGATAAAAACAATTACTCATGGTTTCACTGATACATGAAGTAATGCTAGCGCATAAGTATGAACAGTCCCAACCGGTGTTCTCGACATTTTTATAGCAACTAATTTCCGCTCAATACTCATCATAGGCGAAAATGATTTCTTCTGAAGACTTCGCTGATATTTCCCATTCATAAACTTTATCTGACCGTGTAGGATAAGTAAATAATTTTTGTTTTCCAGATCTTTCCCTCAATGGAAATAGATTCTAGTGATTCTGTAGACCCATATATTTTTTTATTTCTACTACACATCTATTTCTTAGAACACGTCCATTCCTTAGAATGGATGTGTAGTAGAATATATTTGTTTAAATAATGCAAACACTGGCATGGGGGGCGCAGGATGCGTTAAGTCTCATCGAGATGACTTATCTGCGTGGACCGTACAGAAAAACAAGTGAATTCCGTGGTGTATTTTTCCCCGTGATATATTTATATCTTTCCATGATATATTAATGATTGAGAATTACTTATTCAATGACTTAATAATTTCCTAATTAAAACTAAGATAATATTACTTTTATTGGAGTCATTAATACTTTACTTTATACAGCGGACATATAATATCACTTCTTCGCGTTCTGTACCCTTACAGACTGATATGATAATCTTATAATTTCAAACTTAAGTGTCACTAGCTATCACAATTCGAAAAAATGTTATCATAGTGGATAGTTCCTCAAAAATAAATATTTTCAGTGAAGAGAGTTCGTCTCACATTATTTTTTATATTAATTTTGTCATGGCAGTTTGTCATAAAGGCTCACATGCAAATACGCAATCACATTTCTACGCGCGCACACTTACATCCACATGTACTCACGCCCACACCTATGCACATGAACAATTACATAAAAACAAATACAGATATACCCTGACGCATTGAACATACACGTATATCCACTGATACGGATACTTCATGGCGCTGAAATGGTTTTGATGAGGCGCCGTTGAGGCATTTTCAGGGCGCTAAAATGATTTTGATGAGGCGCCATTGAGGCAAATTATAAGGTCCCGGTCGTTGCGCCTTTAATGGCCCTTGTCGACAAAGTGTGACCGGCCGCTAACGGCCCTCATGTGGCTTCCAGATTAGGGCCCAAATAAAGTTAGGGGAATATTATTGGGGCCCGATCACAGCCCCAACTCAATTTCCGCACGGGAGAGAGTATGTTAATCGAGCTTCGCGATGAAAAGAGAGAGAAAATGCTCGATACAATAAAACATTTTTGCGTGGGTCATTCGTATTCGATACGCGAGTTCGCATCTTTCGTTGGTAGCCTCGGCGGTTGTTACAAACCTCCAAATATAGCTGGGCGTATATGAAATACCTGAAACGAGAAAAGATGTTTTTTTCTTCGAGAAAACGGGGATAATTTCTGAGCAATTATGAGGCTATCGGACAACGTCCGAGAATACGTACTTTAATGGACATCTCACATTATGACAATAACGAACCACATTAAGAATTTCGAATTCGAGATGGAGATATTTTCGGACGCGTCGCTGTCCGGCTGGGGCGTTTGTTGTAATGGCGAGAAGACCCATGGGTTTTGGAGTACGAAAGAACGCGAAAATCATATTAACTATCTCGAACTCCTCTCGGCCTTTTTCGGGATTAAGTGTTGCGCGTCTCACTTGAAGGACTATGATATCTTACTCTGTATTGATAATGCCACAGCGATCGTCTATATCAACCGCATGGGCGGTATTCAAAAGCGAAAGTTAAGTACGTTCGGGAAAGACATCGAACTGGTGCGAACAGCGAAATCTTTGGCTTTTCGCATCGTATATTCGCTCCCAAGAGAACTCGGTATCGCGTTATCAAACTCAGCCTTCAATGAGATCACACGAAGTTTTCGAGCTCCCGAGATTGATTTGTTCGCGAGTAGAGCGAATACGAAGTGCAAGAAATACGTATAGTAGAAAAAAGATCCGGGGTCAATTGCAGTGAACGCGTTTACATTTGATTGGAAGCGGCACTTTTTCTACGCGTTCGCACCCTTCTCGATTATACTAGAAGTATTTTTAAAAAGTACAGCTAGAAAAGGCCTGAGGTAGTATGGTTGCTCTCCAGTGGCCTTCCCAAGCCTGGTTGCCGTTATGCATGTCTATGTTCAAAGAAGAACCGTTTTTTAGCCAAATATCAACCTTATACGCTCTACGAATAGAGAACCTCACCCACTGTGGTGAAGACTTATCTTGGTGGCCGGAGTTATATCGAGCAAGCGTTTGCGAAGAGAGGAATGCTAAAAGAGGCATAGAACGTTGCAGTTTCCTCGATAACTGCATAATCGCTGCGACAATACAAAATCGGCTTCAAGCGCTGATGGAAATTTTGTGAAGAGAAAAACATCGACAGTCTCCCAGCGGGGTTTCCCGAAGTATTGACTTTTTTGGCCAGCGAATTCGATAACGGAGCGTCGTACGGAACTTTCAACAGCTTTCGGCCAGCGATAGCTTTACTGTTGAGACCCCAGGTCGAGCAGGATGAAAGAGTAAAGCGGTTTTGTAAGAGAACCGCGAAACAACGGCCTTCTACACCGAGGTACGAGTTTACCTGGGATCCCAAGGTCTTTCTCGATCGTGCTGGCCGTCAAATAATGAGTTATCGCTAGAAAAATTGTCGTTGAAGTTAATCACATTGTTTGCACTAACAATTGGTCACATACCTCAAACTCTATGGCGCATTGACATCCGCGATATGAATAGAAAAGAGAACGTGTTCGAATTAAAGAGACCCGGGCAAATAAAGACTTCGGGTATAAACAGAAAGCAGCCGATGTTTAATCTGCCGTTTTACCCGGAAAACGAGAAAATATATGGAGCGGCCGCGTTGCAAGCGTATTTAAATAGCTCGGAAAAAGTAAGAGAGACCGCAACGGCTCTATTTATCTCGTTCAGAAAGCCCTATGAGATGGTTGGAACTCAGACCTTGAGTCGTTGGATGAAGTCCGTGTTAAACATGAGCGGGGTTGACACCGAGACTTTTTCCGCCTACAGCACTCGTCGCCCGGCTACGTCGGCGGCGTGCAAAAAAGGCATAAGCATGGAGACTATTAAAAAGACCACGGGATGGACAAAAAATTCAAAGACGTTTGCAACATTTTATAATTTAGAAGCAACTGAGTCCAACGACGTTTTCGCAAGAGCGGTTTTAGAGTCATAAATCGTATATATTGTTGTTTCTCTGAAGCCTCTATTAATTACTTATTTGAAGTAAAGAACTCTCTCAAAAAACGTTCACCCGCCGTAACTAAATTTCAACATCTTCCATGTTGATCTCGAGAAAGAGGCGCGAAATACAATTGTACGATTAAACGAATTTACCTGTAAGTGAAGTTCTATCGTAATTGTATGGAGCACCTCTTCCGGACAGATCATACTCCCACCCAAAGCCCGTAACTAAGCTATGTCCCAAAAAGAGTTACGGCAGCACTGTAAAGAAATTCGTTGCGGGACACGCGACGCGCGCGCCGTGGTCGGTAGAAAAATCTTCATTTTTACTATAAAATTGTGGCGACATCGGCATGAGAGGGGGGTACTACCATGTTGATCTCTTCGAAAGAGGCGCACCATACAATGACAATAGAAATTCACTTACAGGTAAGTTCATTTAATCGTGGTGGGCAGCTCCTTTGTGCGCGTAACAACAACAAAGGGGAAACGCTATCTTCCTGCGTCCACGTCGCGCCCGCTGAAAACGCTCCCTGTCGCGTCAATGTCCTCCGCGACAACGCTACAACAGGGGCGGCTAATGGAAGGTCTGGCTGCGGCCGCATATAGTGGTAAGCGAATGCCGCACATCCACTCATGCACAGCATACTTACACCTCCGAGCGCCCCGGCAGAGGCCCCGGAGCGGAATGAATCTGGGGACCCTATAGACGGGTATCGCCCACGATTGAGACGGAACCCTATAAATGGGTGTTTTTCCAAGCGGGGTATGAAAGGAAGGGGCCCTATAAGCGGGCGTCGCCTGAGAGAGAGTGAGCCCACGGGATCCCTCTGACGGAACGCGAGGAAACAAAGCAGAACCCCCTGGCTGGGTGGTAAAAGCGGCCGAGAGGGAGCCTCTTCCGGCGCTGTGTGCATGCCCACTCTGGAGGGTACAGTCGTCAAACCAGGAAGGCGCTTCTGGGCCGCCAGTAGTAGGGGGCCCGAACCCGGCCCAGCCAGCCGGGAGGCATCCCCACACATTGGTAAAGCGCTTTGCGCTAAATCTCGCTCTTCGCAGTGGTGCCGACTGCTGACCGGATGGGCCCCTGCTGCGGGGGTTCGGGGGGGCGGGGGGTGACGGCCGAAGCCACCGGACTGTAGGCGCACTCGGTGCACGGAAGTAGCTCAGGACAGACCGCCGCTACCACCATCTACAACCAACGAGGATATCTGGCCACGGCACACTTTCCCTACATGCGCAGGATAAGGAGGACATGGAAAAAATGTCAATGAACACAAAAGAACAAGCAGGCTCACAAGCGCCGCCTGCACCGAACACCGACTCCGAGGAGCCAAAGGGGCTTGCCCCCCCCCCCCCTCCACGACACCGGTAGGAAACCTGGCCAGTGTCATGGTAACCGCGACAGGAACCAACGAGACAGACGGAGGGTCACCAGGAAACTGGGATGCTCCGGAGAACAAGCTGCGAGAGCAACTTGTCATGATAAGCAGCATCCTAGACAAAATGACGGCACGGACGAACGTACAGAAGAATGTCAGCCGAGTCATTACGACAGGAATGTGAGAGATCAAGGAAGCGGTAGAGGTGGGAATCTTCGAGCTGAAACGCATGAGAGAACTCCGACGGACAGCGACCACACAACCGAAACGGTGCGACCGGACTGACGTGACCCCTCAGAGAAAACGGGAGAGAGACAAAAAAACCCCGAGCCCCGAGGAGGTAGCTGATGAGCAGCGAAATCCCGAGACTTGGGCAACGGTAGTCTCAAAAAAAAAAAAAAAGAAACGAAAGGCACCGGCGACTGCACGGACAGACGCTGACGAACAAGACAACGCTACTTAGCCGCAAAACCGGCGACCAGACCGCCCGAACATGAAACCCAGGAGAGGCGCGGTTCTGATGAAGCCGGCAGAGGGGTACACGTACGTAGACGTGGTCAGGACAATAAAACAAAAAATGGACAGCACAAAACATAAAGACGAAGTACGGACGATCCGAAAGACCAAGGACGGAGCGGTACTACTACAACTGGAAAACGAACAGGACCGGAAAGCGTTCGAGACGGCACTACGGGAAGCGATCGAACAGATGGGACGGATCAGAGGCATGACCCCCAGAGCGACGCTGGAATTCCTCAATCTCGACTGCGACACCACGAACGACGACGTCACGGACGCAATCAACCGGGAGACAGGCACAGACACGGAACGCAAGGTCCATATCTTTGGCATGAACCACCGGGGCCAAACGATGGCTGTGTGTGAGTTTGACAGCACAGAGGCTATGGACCTACTAAAAAAAGGGAGGATTAAGATCGGGTGGATCAATTGTCGCATAAGGCAAAGGCTACGTGTGACAAGGTGCCACCGGTGCCTCGGATATGGACACACGAAGAGAGACTGCACAGGACCGGACAGACATGACAGCTGCTAGTGATGCAGCGACAGGGGACACGCGAGCAAAGAGTGTAACAGCTCTCCCTCGTGTTTCCTCTGCGCGGCAACTTCTGACCAGGACCACGCACACGTGCCTGGCACGGCTCCATGCGCCGCGTTCAAAGCAGTCCTAGCAGACGCAAAAAACAAGACGACAAAATGACTACGACAGTACTCCAATGCAACATGAATGGGCGCAGTGTGGCACACGCGCTGCTCCCTCAGATTGCGGCGGAATTCGACGCTGACATATTTATAATTAGTGAACAATACAGAGAGTGGGCTCAGACAGAATGGTTTGCCAATAGCTCGAGCACATCGGCAGTGTGGGTCCGAGGGGAAAGTGCGGCGCGAGTCACAACTTGCGGGCGAGACGCGGATTGCGTCTGGGTGAAAATAGGCGTACTGACGTACGTCAGCGTCTATACATCCCCAAATTGTACGGCGCGCGAGTACGCGGAAAAACTGAACGCCATTGAAGACGCACTAAGGGATATCCCCGGGGACGCAGTTATCGTCGCCGGCGACTTTAACGCACGAGCGGTCGAGTGGGGGATGCCAACGACGAACAGACGTGACGATGGCCTCGGACCGAATTTTGACCAAAGTAAAGGCGTGGAGGGTGACTGAAAACTACAACGCTAGTGACCACCAGTACATCGCCTTCGACATAACGGACGAGACAAGGACAAACTGGGGTCAGGGGCAACGGCCCACAAGGTGAGACGTAAACCACCTTGACCAAGACGCACTGATGAGACGACTGATGACTGGAGAGCGCCCTGAGCAACGACTGCCGCAATGGACAAGCCGGGCCAGAGCGGAAACGCTTGCTGGAGAGACCACCAAATTTCTCCAGCAGCTCTGCAAGGTTTGTATGCCGCTGAAACGATACGTACAAAACAGACGAACAGAGTACTAATGGACAACGGAGAAGGCGAACCTCAGACAAAGCTGTAGGGCACTTAGGCGGAGAGCCCAGAGAGCCAGAAATCGAGAGGACGCAGCTGCCTGTACGGAACAGTACCGGCGCGCCAGAGGGCAGCTGAGGTTCGCGATCAATGACGGTAAAAGACAAAACTCGAAACGACTCACGGACGAGGTGGACTCGGATCCCTGGGGCGCGGGATACAGGATTGTGACCCGAGCGCTGGGGACAGAGCCCCACCGGTGACAAGGGACGCCAGTACGTCGTTGGCGGCCTTTTCCCGACGCATCCGGAACGAATGACAGAGACAGATACAGAAATACAGACCGAATGCCCCTTTTTCACGGAAGAGGAGCTGGCGAAAGCTGTCAAAATGCTGAAACCGAACAAGGCGCCAGGGCCCGATGGGGTCCCGGGGGAGGTACTTCGGATCGTTGCTTCGCAACGGCCGAATGCACTCCTGGATACGTACAACGGGTGCCTGGCTGCCGGGGTTTTCAGTAAGCACTGGAAGACCGCTCGACTGGTCCTCGTTGGCAAAGGCAAGGGGTACCCAGAGCTGCCGTCATCCTACATGCCCCTCAGCTTACTCAACACGACTGAAAAACTGTACGAACTATTACTAAGACCCAGACTGCTACAGGCGGTTAAGAACGCTGGAGACCTATCGGACCGACAATACGGCTTTCGCAAAGGGCGCTCGACAATCGGAGCTATAACCGAAGTGACCGAAATCTTTCACAGGACGAACGAGATCTGCCACGGAGCGAGACCAGTGGTCCTCCTGGCACTACTGGACGTTCGAAATGCCTTCAACTCCGTTAGGTGGGAGGACGTACTGGATACGTTGGAAACAACTGTCCGGGCCCCTCCCTACCTCCTCCGGGTGTTGGAGGACTATTTCCGAGACCGCATTCTCACGTACGAGACAACGGACGGACGAAGGGACAAACGGATAACGGCGGAGGTTGTGCAAGGCTCCATCTTGGGCCCCGACATATGGAACGTACTGTACGACAGCCTACTGAGACTGGACACGCCTTCGGACACGTGCCTTGTGGCGTATGCCGACGACGTCGCTGTCGCGATAGTGGCCCGCGATAGCTACCACATCCAGCTTAAGCTGAACCAGGTGATGAGGCGCGTGGATGAATGGATGACGGGACACCGACTGCACCTGGCACTACAAAAGGCCGAGTTAGTACTGCTCACACGAAAACGGATAGAGACAATTAAACTGATGAACATAGGGACAGAACGAACAGAAACACGGAATGAAGCCAAGTATCTAGGGGTTACCCTGGATACGAAGCTGACCTTCTGGCCGCACATACGAAACGCAACGAGCAAGGATGTGGAAAGGACGAAGGCCCTGACTAGATTCATGGCCAATACAAACAGACCGAGACCAAGTGTACGGAGATTACTAATGAGCGTCACCCACTCGATTATGCTCTACGGGGCGGAGGTGTGGGCGGACTTCCTAAAAGTGCGGAAGCGGGCGAAAGCCGTGGCGAGCGTGCAGAGGGTGGGGGCATTGAGGATTGCGTTGCGTACCGGACCGTGTCTGAAAACGCGGTCTTCGTTATCGCGGGCATGATCCCCATCGACCTGCTCGCTGCGGAGCGTCGTCGTATTTATCGCCGCAATTGACTTCCTGGGAGGGAAAACGCTGCGACGGAGGAACGGATAAGAACGCTCGAGCTATGGCAGAACCGATGGACGGCAAACGAGGACGGACGGTGGACAAAAAGACTGATACCGGAAATCAGCTCGTGGAAGGAGAGGAAATTTGGGGAGGTGGATTTCTACCTCACCCAGTTCCTGCCAGGACACGGGTACTTCCGCAAGTACCTCTGCACGATGAACAGACTGGCTTCGCCAGGGTGTAAGTACTGCAGGGGAACTAGGGACGACGCAGAGCACACGTTTTTCATATGCGAGCATTGGACCGAGCAAAGACGTAAACTGGAGACAGTACTAGGACCGATCACACCAGACAATGTGACGACACTGATGACGGCGGACGCGGACAATTGGCGATTAATCGCCAACTACGTAACGATGGTCCATCGGAGCAAAAGAATGGATGGATGCCTGGAAGACTAAGCGAAGGCGATAACAGAAAAGGGTCTCAGGCACGAGTAACAAACGGGTATTAAGAGAAGGGACGTGTCTGTAGAACACGCAAGGACAGCCGCCCAGTCTGAAGTAATGTGAATAACAGTTCCGGGCTCGTGTCGGGCGTACAGGGAGACATGTGTTTAGTGGGTAGGGACGGTTGAGTAGCCGCCGAGTCCCACACTCGACGGAGCACCACCACGGTGGCCCATCGGTAGTGCGTCAACGCATTCATAGACTCTCCCAAAAAAAAAAGTTAATTTAATGGTACAATTTTAATGGACACTTTTAATTACCGATTTTATAAAAACTGTGTAGACGATTGATTTAAAATGTTGAGGGTACATTCAGTAATAAACAAAGAATGTACTGTATAAATTGGAAGCAAATGGTAACTTTTCGCCAATTGTGCCGCAAACTCCTTAACGGGCTACATCTACCTAGGTGGGTCAAAATACGGCATTATTCAAAAAATATTTTTATTCGCTAGTATCACGTTTTAGCTATATTGACTGAACATTTCATTGAAATATTTCTAAAATTAAACAAGCTACAGCTTTTAACAGTCGGCCGGGCGAGCGCTACCAGCCTTACTTGAAACTTTAAACGCGTTTTTCTCGAAACACTATTTTCATAGTCGGTGGAGATGATATGTCGAGAACCACTTGATGGAATGTTTCCAAATTCATAGGAGATACGATGAGAAACATTTGAAGGTCGTTGCCACCCCACTTCTATAAAATCGATCTTCATTTTTCAATAGTTACGTAAAAATGACTTTTTTCATAGATTTTGTATGGTTGAGTTTTAATTCGTCGCCACGTTGTTAAAAAAGATTATTTTAAAAATCATCGATCGTCGATGACTTGTATTTATTGCTGACTTGAATAACCCGTTCGGTTTTCAGATTTCACATAGACCGTTTAAGCTGGAGAGTGTCCACCGGCAAATGCCGCGAAAAAATGTCATCATCTGCCGGTGGCCATGTTTTTGTTGTATTTCTGTATTTTTTGGTGATTTTTTAATTGCTCTCAATATATGTACCTTTGTATTGTAAAGATGCGTTTCTTTTTCATCAAACGTTTTCCACAAGACAAATTTTCAATTTGGCAATTTTTTCGGGCCTCTAGGTAGAAGCAATCCCTTAAATCGGTGTTTTACTATTATTTTCTCCACACCCGCGCGATAGGAGATCATAAGCTTTGGCCTGACCAAGCTGGTCAGGTTTCCGTTCTCGTTCGTTGATCCGAACGCGCCCTGACGATCAACCGAGAGTGTACATTTTCGCACGTATACGTCCAAGATGAAAAATCATACACGCGAGCATACACGAGTGAATTTGCGTATGTAGGTATAGTGAAAAAAGAAAATGTCGGAAATATTTCGATATGACAGCGAAACAGTGCTGTATCGAAGAGCCACGAAACAGACATGTCTATAGAATCCTCACACACGTCGTTATAACCTGCAACCTGTATACTTGTGTACGCGAAAAATACTTACGTAGGCGAGCGCACATATACTCGCCTGTGTATTTTCAACATTGAACGCGGGGGTTGCACTTGAGTGCAGATATAGGCGGAGCACAGCATCACGAAGAAAACACACAACGCAATGCTCCAACATAATTTAATCCTTCGATTTCATCGCCTACGCGCGCACTGTCGGGCGGAGCAAACGTTTATTTTGCGAATCCGAAAGTAGTATGTAGTGTGTGTGTATATATTTTTACGTCCTGGCTCAACCCAGTATATTAAAACTTTAACGAACATTAAATTCATATCAAGTATATGCTATGTATCGCTATCGCGAGACTCGCGGGCTAACAGAGACCCAGGCTATCGGACGTATGCGTTACCGAAGTCCCGGGCAGAGAAGGTCTTCCGAGTAAAGAGCGTCAGCAAGTTCGCGCCTGTGGGATCGCAGTAAGAAAGCTAATTCCACGACATCAGCGATTTGTCCCACCCGCATATGAACAATCAAAAAGGGACCAAGAGTCCCTGACAGTCAGTCTTAGATTCGTGGGCTCACGACAACGTTGGAGCTTCCTCCAACTCAAGTCTCTTAGGAGACTTGGGTTGGAAGTTCTTTCAAAATTAAAATGTAAAGCGAGTATAAAACGACGAATAGTCTTTCGTGCGCGGCTCTAGAGAGCTCTTCTAGTCTCTCTCACCGGAGTCCCCTCAAAGGGAGACCCGGCTCTTTCGGTCGTCAAAACCCAAATTTTATTGTAAACATTACCATTAATCGTAAATATAAGTTTAATTGTTTAAAATCTAAAAACCCGCGGAGTGAACTTCATTTCCGACGACCTTCCCCAAATACCGCGACAGCACACCTCCGTCACGATCAGGGCGACCACGACCCGACGACAGAAGGCGGCCCGTCGACGCTCCAGCGAAAATAAGGGATTAGCTGCAATCTATTCGATAATAGACAGCGACAAGGTAGGTGAAGTTTGTTATTAAACGTAAGGAAATTATAAAAGGTCGCCAGCACAGAGTGCTCCGATCCCCAGTCCGTGCCTACGGGCCCAAAAAGGGAGCAACCTATATTACTCGTTAAAACGAGGTTACATCCTGTGTCATTGCAAAAAGCACAAACCTGGGACGTAACATTTTTGGTGACAGCGGTGGGATCTATCTGTCTGGCGACATTTTATAAAATGAATCGAAGAGTAAAAACAAAAATGTATCCGACTAATAAAGGTCACAAACTTCGAAATTGTTGTCTCTCTTCTTCTCCAAAAAGTGGGTTTTTGGGTTTTAACAAGTGTTCAAAATAAAATTTAATAAAAGTGATAAAACGCGTATTTTAAAATAAAATGTATTAAAACGTGTATTTAAAAATAAAATATTCATCAACGCGCATTTAAAAATGAAATTCGTTAAAACGCGTGTTTAAAATTAAAACTTAATAAAACCCGTGTTTAAAAACGAAATTTTATAAAACGCGTATTTAAAAAAATAACATTTTATAAAACGCGCATTTAAAAATAAAATTTGTTAAAACGCATATTTAAAAATAAAATGTTATACAACGCGCATTTAAAAATGAAATTCGTTGAAACGCGTGTTTAAAATTAAAACTTAATAAAACCCGTGTTTAAAAACGAAATTTTATAAAACGCGCATTTAAAAATGAAATTTTATAAAACGCGTATTTATAAAATGAAATTTTATAAAACGCGTATTTATAAAATAAAATTTTATTCAAGGCGTATTTAAAAATAAAGATTTTATGCAACGCGTATTTAAAAAAGAAAATTTGTTAAAACGCCTATTTAAAAATAGAATTGTATACAACGCGTATTTAAAAATAAAATTTATTAAAACGCGTGTTTAAAAATAAAATTTTATACAACGCGTATTTAAAAGTAAAATTTATTAAAACGCGTATTTAAAAATAAAATTTTATACAATGCGCATTTAAAAATGAAATTCGTTAAAACGCGTGTTGAAAAATAAAACTTAATAAAACTCGTGATTAAAAACAAAATTTTATAAAACGCGTATTTAAAAATAAAATTTTATACAACGCGTATTTAAAAATAAATTTTTTTCAAACACGTGTTTAAAAATAAAATTTTATAAAACGCGTATTTAAAAATAAACTTTATTAAAACGCGTATTTAAAAATAAAGTTTTATACAACGCGTATTTAAAAATAAACATTTTATACAACGCGTATTTAAAAGTAAAATTCATTAAAACGCGCACTTAAAAATAAAAGGTTATAAAACGCGTATTTTAAAATAAAATTTTAATAAAACGCGTATTTAAAAACTAGATTTTGTAAACGCGTGTTTAAAAATAAAAGCTAATAAAACACGTGGTCAAAACGAAATAAAACAAAACAGAAATAAAACAATAGGACAAATTATAAGATTGTCCTCATTGCTGTTTTGAAAACAAAACAAAATAAAACAAAACAAAAATAAACAATATGACAAATCAGAAGATTGTCCTTATTGTTGTTTTGAAACAAAACTAAATAAATCAAAACAAAAACGAACAATAGGACAAATCAAAAGATTGTTCTCATTGATGTTTTGAAACAAAATATACTTTGCAAAAAAATTTAGAGAGCAAGAAAAAAATCCAAATTTTTTGGGTTTTTTCAACAGGCTGTAACTCATACAAAAATGGTCGTACAGCAAAAAAAAAAAAGGAAATTGTAGCTCTAAGTGTCTAGTTTTCGGATCTGAGTTTGAAAATTTTTTTTTGAAAATTTTTTTCGAGTAATCATAAGAAAACCACCGAAAAAAAAAATGTTCGAAATTTTTTTGTTTTTTTTTTAAATCTACGGACGTGGAAATTTTTTTTTCGACTTAACCTCTATATGGACCGGATAGCTTGTTTATTCAGCTTTAATTTGGTTTTTTAAAAATCTCGATACGAGCATTTCTCGCTGAGATGTCGGGGTTTGAATGGAAAAAGATCATTTTATCTTTGATTACCAATATCTCAACAACCAATGATCGCACAGAAATTTTGAGGTTGGTTTCAAAAACTTGAATAAGTTCTCTACAAGGATTGGCAATTGAATTTTGAAAAAAAAAATTTTTTTTCAATCATTACATGAATTTGAAAAAGCGACCAAAAAAGGGCTTTTTGTGGTTTTTTGGAAAATCAAGCGCCCAATCAAAAATATTGCGGAAACCACTAGTGTTAAGTGTGCCTTTTACTGTTCAATATACCCACAAAAACCCTACGAAGTTTCAATTTAATCCAGCTAACCGTTTTTTTTCCCACTTGATCGAATTTTTGAAAAAATTAAAGGAGCAAGAATTTCGCTCTGAAAATGTCATAATTTTTATCAAAAATTAAAAAAAAAAATTTTTCATTTTTCTCTCAATTCTGTATTAGTGACTTGGAAAATTTAAGAAAAAAAAAAAATCGAAAATTTTTGAAAAAAAAATTCCAAAATTTTTTTTTAATTTTTTTTTCAATTGGCCCTAAATTAAAGAAATGTAGCGACTCACTTTCTCATCGATTTTCCTCTTCCGCACTTTAATTTTCCTAGTCACAAATTAATTGAATAAATTAAAAGTTGATACCCCCAAGGCAAGTCGAATATTCGTTCTGGGGAATATTGAGACAATAATTTTTTTGTGCGAATTTAAACAGTGTCTAAAAAAAACAGTTTTTCTTAAAAAAAATTTTTTTCAAAAATTTTGGAATTTTTTTTTCAAAAATTTTCGATTTTTTTTTTTTTCAAAAATTTTCCAAGTCACTAATACAGAATTGAGAGAAAAATGATTTTTTTTTTTTTTTTCATTTTTGATAAAAATTATGACATTTTCAGAGCGAAATTCTTGCTCCTTTAATTTTTTAAAAAATTCGATCAAGTGGGAAAAAAAACGGTTGGCTGGATTAAATTGAAACTTCGTAGGGTTTTTATGGGTATATTGAACAGTAAAAGGCACACTTAACATTAGTGGTTTCCGCAATATTTTTGATTGGGCGCTTGGTTTTCCAAAAAACCACAATAAGCCTTTTTTTGGTCGCTTTTTCAAATTCGTGTAATGATTGAAAAAATTTTTTTTTTTCAAAATTCAATTGCCAATCCTTGTAGAGAATTTATTCAAGTTTTTGAAACCAACCTCAAAATTTCTGTGCGATCATTGGTTGCTGAGATATTGGTAATCAAAGACAAAATGATCTTTTTCCATTCAAACACCGATATCTCAGCGAGAAATGCTCGTATCGAGATTTTTAAAAAACCAATTTAAAGCTGAATAAACAAGCTATCCGGTCCATATAGAGGTTAAGTCGAAAAAAAAATTTCCACGTCCGTAGATTTAAAAAAAAACCAAAAAAATTTCGAACATTTTTTTTTCGGTGGTTTTCTTATGATTACTCGAAAAATATTTTCAAAAAAAATGTTCAAACTCAGATCCGAAAACTAAACACTTAGAGCTACAATTTGCTTTTTTTTTTGCTGTAAGACCATTTTTGTATGAGTTACAGCCTGTTGAAAATCCCCCAAAAAATTGGATTTTTTTCTTGCTCCCTAAATTTTTTTGCATAGTGCATAATCAAAACAATATAATCAATGGAGCAAATCAAAAGATTGTTCTCATTGTTGTTGTGAAAAACAAAAAAAAATCGAAACAAAATAAGCAATGGAACAAATCAAAGATTGTTCTCATTGTTGTTTTGAAAGAAAATAAATCAAAACAGAAAAAAAACAATGGAACAAATCAAAAGGTTGTTCTCATTGCTGTTTTGAAACATAATAATAAAATCAGAACAAAAAAAAGGCAATGGAACGAATCAGAAGATTTTTCTCATTGTTGTTTTGAAATCAAACCAAGCAAAACCTTATAACATTTTTGGCTATTGGAAAAGAAAAAAATGTTATATGAAAACAAAATCAAATTAACCAAAACCAAATCGAAATTTTGGTTAATGAAAAAGAAAAATAGTTTTACAAAAATAAAATAATATCAACCAAAACCATATGAAATTTTGGCTATTGGAAGAAAAAATGTTTTATTAAAATAAAATCAATTCAACAATAAAACCAAATAAAAATTTGGTCATCGAAAAATTGTTTCATATATGAAAATAAAATCAAATTAACCAAAACCAAATCGAAATTTTGGTTAATGAATGGTTAATGTATGTATGCCATACATACAGAAACATCTCGGAACGTTATGGTCAATCATGTAAATGTTAGTAATTAAGAACGCGTTCCCCCCCGAAGACGAAAGAAGATCCATCAATGAAGAATGCCAAGACCCATCGATCGGAGGTCACAAGGGCGTCACAAAAAAAATCGATCGCGAAAAGGTGTCAAAACATAGACAATCAAAGTGAGCGAATAAAAGAACTTCGCATTATAAACTGCAGTGACAAATCAAGTGGAAAATGGCGAAAAAAAAGGTTCACCTTCATAAGTTTCGGACAGAAATAAAAATTAATCAATGTGCCAATAAAAAAGCGAAGTTTATCAAGTGAAATGAAATGAACGTGCAAGTATCGAAATATCTGACAACGAGTCGCTGCGATTAAGCAATGTGCCTCTGAATCGACAGACGACCGTGTCCCTCGAACCTCTGACACGGATAATTTAAAATAAAATACGGAGATAAAATTCGGACAGAAATTAAAAATAAAAATGTGCAAATAGTGTTTAACCCAACTGGAGAGGATTTGAAGCTCACCATTCCGACGGTGACCTTAGTGGCGTGCGCTCCTCAATTAAGATCCAGGAAAAGGTCCGAGTCCACGTGGGCCACCAGGCAGGAAAAATTACCAGACCTGGTTAGGAATTTGCGGGATCGGCCGGGTGTTGAACGTTGTACGTATTTGGGAACCTCGCTAGAAGCGGCATTTATTCCGAAACGGACATTAACAAGTTACGTGAACGATTAATGTTTCCGGCCGAGAAACCAGCGCTACTTAACAATATCGCGCGGGGAACCATTGATTACCGGATCCCGCCTGGCACGGTATCAATGCGTGCAGCAAAAAATACCATACAGCAAAGTTCTGGAATGGTTTCATGACGTTCGGATCAGCTAGTGGTGGCCTCGTCGGCGTCCTCGTGATACTAATAGCCTTCAAATTCGTCACGGATACATGCATTCATGGATATGCCCTTCACGTATTGTACGGGTGGAGTGTACATCTCGGAGCCATATGGAGTTCATTCGCTGGTCTCCTTCTCGCCCTAGCCCATAAAGGAAAGGGGAAAAGCGAAAAGGACGAACAACCAACTCAACAGCTGGAAGAAATCTGCGTCGAGTCAACGTCACCGGCGCCTGCACCTCGGATTATTTACCCCGAACTTCCACTAGCGAAATCAACAAGCAGCATGACGGGAGTCGATCCAGAACTCTCAGCGTTTCTTTACGCCTCTCGCATGCAGAGCCTCGGCACTGCATCCGTCTAAAACGGGGAGGTGTTACGTCCTGGCTCAACCCAGTGTATTAAAACTTTAACGAACATTAAATTCATATCAATTAAACGCTATGTATCGCTATCGCGAGACTCGCGGGCTACCAGAGACCCGGGCTATCGGAGGTATGCGTTACCGAAGTCCCGGGCAGCGGAGGTCTTCCGAGTAAAGAGCATCAGCAAGATCGCGCCTGTGGGATCGCAGTAAGAAAGCTAATTCCACGACATCAGCGATTTGCCCCACCCGCAAATGAACAATCAAAAAGGGACCAAGAGTCCCTGATAGTCAGTCTTAGATTCGCGGGCTCACGACAACGTTGGAGCTTCCTCCAACTCAAGTCTCTTAGGAGACTTGGGTTGGAAGTTCTTTCAAAATTAAAATGTAAAGCGAGTATAAAACGACGAATAGTCTTTTGTGCGCGGCTCTAGAGAGCTCTTCTAGTCTCTCTCACCGGAGTCCCCTCAAAGGGAGACCCGGCTCTTTCGATCGTCAATACCCAAATTTTATTGTAAACATTACCATTAATCGTAAATATAAGTTTAATTGTTTAAAATCTAAAAACCCGAGGAGTGAACTTCATTTCCGACGACCTTCCCCAAATAGCGCGGCAGCACACCTCCGTCACGATCAGGGCGGCCACGACCCGACGACAGAAGGCGGCCCGTCGACGCTCCAGCGAAAATAAGGGATTAGCTGCAATCTATTCGATAATAGACAGCGACAAGGTAGGTGAAGTTGGTTATTAAACGTAAGGAAATTATAAAAGGTCGCCAGCACAGAGTGCTCCGATCCCCGGTCCGTGCCTACGGGCCCAAAAAGGGAGCAACCTATATTACTCGTTAAAACGAGGTTACATCCCGTGTCATTGCAAAAAGCACAAACCTGGGACGTAACAACACACACACACACACAGACACACACACACACACACACACACACACACACACACACACACACACACACACACACACACACACACACACACACACACACACACGTACGGGGTGACATTTATAAAGTGACTGTGCGTTTTTACGGGTCTTGCGCGGGAGTTTTGCGATCGAGAAAAATATAATTTTTAATGGATTTACATGTCCGCTTTGAAAAATAATATAGTGTGTTTTTATTATTAGTAGTATTTGCCAGAAAAAAATGAGCACACTGGAAAAAACAAAAATTCTGTTTTGCGTACAGCAGAAGGAAGATAATTCAATTCCGAAGAAAATTATTAAAGTTGCATTTCAGAGCGGATAAATGGGATTTAGTTCCATTTTAAAAATGTCCAATAAGTTAATGTGTTCCGTATTCGGAATTCAATTATCTTAATTCTGCTGAACTCAAAATGATATTTTGTTTTCCTTTCCATTACCCTCCATTTTTTCGGGCAAATATTACTCGTCAAAAAAATGTAAATTGTAGAAATCTAATTACAATTGTGATTGTCTCTAAGTACTCGTCTTGATCAAAATAACTCTGAGTACTCTTTTTTATAAAAATATTGATTGTTTGGATTTGCGATCGAGAAATATATTATTGTTATTGGTTTTTCAATCTTCTTTGGAAAAAAATATAGCGTATTTTTAGGTCGAGTAGAAAATCAATATTTTGGGTACAGCAGAATGAAGGTAATTTAGTTCCAAACACGAAGCACTCCTGATTCTTTTCGCGCTTCCCGTCATCGAGAAAAAATAAATAAAGACGCATTTTAAAGTGGATGCATGGAATTGAATTTCATTTTTTTTAAGTTTTTCTAGATGTTTTCCGTATTCGGGATTTAATGGTCTTTATCAATTTTTTTCTAGGGAAAACTCATCACAAAAATAGACTATATTCTTTTTCGAAGACGACTTCAAAACCATTAATTATTATATTTTTCTTGGTGGCAAAATCTCTGTGCCAGACCCTCAAAAACACATAGTCATCGCATAATCACCCTATATATATTCAGGGTGAGGCACATAAAGTGTTACAGGGCAATAGCACTCAAACTATTGATCATATCCAAAAATGTTTCAGACAAAAGGTTCAGTGTTCAAGAAGGCCGTCATCCCGAGTAGAAATTTCTTAGGGTTAGCTTGACCAGGATCAGGCCCCGATCGGGGTGTAATACGGGTACACCTATTACGGACATCCTGATCTGGCCCCGATCGGGCCGGAAGTATTTAGGCCCTAAATCAGGCTATACTAAAATGGCCCTACTAAGACCGTCCCTGATAAGATCCTACTAAGGCTTTTCCCGATAGGGCCCCACCAAGGCTTGCCCTGATAAGCCCTACTAAGGCTTTCCCCGATAGGGCCCTACCAAGACTTGCCCTGATAGGCTTTACTATGGCTTTTTCTGATGAGGCCATGAATAGGCTTGCCCCAGAACTGCCTCAGCAGTCGCTAGATGCACATAACCTCTTATTTTCCACATGGAAATTTCGTTTTTACAGCATCGTAGCTTCGGAGTTTCGATGCATTCCTGAATTCTATTTAAAAAAGGTGCTATAGACTGTCACGACAAAAACGTTATGCAACTTGGATGCGTGTTAGAAGATTTCGGCAGCTTTGTAAGGCGAAGAGAGAGAGAGAGAGAGAGAGAGAGAGAGAGAGAGAGAGAGAGAGAGAGAGAGAGAGAGAGAGAGAGAGAGAGAGAGAGAGAGGAATTATATATATATATATATATATATATACATATATAAATTATTTTTATTATGTATATAAAATATATATATATAGAAGGTTAATTTTCAAAAATCTATAGCATATTATTCGATAAACCTCTTTACTTGTCACAATGATATTAACTAACTGATATACTTTATGTGATACAATAAATAATTATAGGAATTCATTTGGTCTCTTATACCATATCTGGGACCAAGATGTTACAAGCACTAGGTAGCTAGGGGCAGCGTGCCTAGCTTTGAGTAGGTAGATACGAGGTTCGATTCCCATATAGGCGAAATATTTTCTTCGAACAAAAACATTTCAGCAGGCCAGGGAATGACGAATTATAATACAAATTCATTGTAGTGAAACTCTAAATTAAGTGGTTCATTCCATTTTGGATTTTTGAAATATTATATGCATTTTTCTCTGATCAGGCAACCTGGTAGGGGCCTGATCAGGCAACGAAATCAGGCCCATATGTGACATAACGTTACATTTCCTAGTAGGGCCCTTTCAGGCTGCCTTGTTAGTGCCCTACCAGGGCAGTCAGGCAACCTGAATGGGCCCTGATATGGGCCCCATCAAAATTTCTACGCGGGCTACCAGGGCAGTCAGGCAACCTGAACGGGCCCTGATATGGGCCCCATCAAAATTTATACGCGGGATACTGGACCACCCTATTTTTTTATTGGCGGAGGCGCTGAAGCTACGTCAAGGTCAACTCCACTTTTTTAAATGAAATGGTACATTTTTTTCAACCATCTTGTGGATCACCTCAAGCCGTATAAAAACATCAGGAGGTCAAAGTCGTTCAAGTTCATTCAAGGTTAGTATCGATGATTCAAATTTAATTATCTCGGATCACTACCAAATATTTGGTAATGATCCGACATATTTAGACTTGTATTTACTTTTAATAGGTGACCTTGAATGACCTTGGACGACTTTGACCACCTGATGTTTTTTTATGCGGCTTGAGGTGCTCCACAAGATGGTCGAAAAAAATGTACCATTCCATTTAAAAAGTGGAGCCCATTATGCTCTGTGTTCAAGACTAGTGATGAATGATATTTTTAGTGAAGGGTGGAAAGTGCGAGGCGCCCCTGTAGCTTGGTCAGATCTAACATCACCAGATTACTTTTTATGGGGTTTTGTCAAAGAATGCGTAATGGCGGTAACACGTACCACGCCTGACGACATGGAAGAAAGAATACGCCGAACATGTACCGAAATTACACCACAAATGTTGGCGGAAGTTGAACGGTATTTTCATCAGCGAATTAACAAGTGCTTACAAGTCGAGGGCCATCACTTCGAGCATCATCTGTAGGTAGACCCAAACCAAGGTTAGTGGATCCTTTGAAAGTGATTATTCCGATATTTTTCGATTTGTCGACTATTTTTATATTTTGCGTGACTAGAATGACCTTGTGTTGTAGGTTGCTGAATTCGTCTTAAAATCGGCAATAATGTATTCGAAAAAAATACATGTTTCTATTTTTTTTAAAGTTGTGTTGACCTTGACGTAGCTTCAGCGTCTCCACCGATAAAAACATACACTAAAAACATACACTAAAAACAGTAAAAATGTTGTCTGACACATTTTTGGATATGATCAATAGTTTGAGTGTTATTGCTCTGTAACACTTTATGTGCCTCACCCTGTATATTATTATTAGTATTAATAATAATAATAATAATAAATACGCACATACACACGTATTTGTGTTTATGTAATCCTAGGTGTGTAGATACCCCGGTATATAAACGATATAGGAAAGATGTCCTGTATGTGCAGATATATGGAAGGCACGAAGAAGACGAACAGCGATAGAAGAAGAGGAATCTACTAGGAAAGACAACGAGGGAGTTTGTTGTACATGGCAGAGGAGATTTATCGGGTCACGTTGTCAGGCAAAATGGCTCTGGGAATCCAAAGCTCTGAACTCAAATCCGAGACGAGATCAGCTGGAATAGAATTCCCCCAAGAATTCCTACGGTAGACCGGAGGGCAATTTTTCAGCGCAACAGACGCACTATCAGATGAGGACAATAGAGAAAATGCAATTGCAAACGCGAATGGATCAGTGATCGAGTATGCACAATTTCTTCGGGGAAAATTGTGGGACTCATGGGGCTCGAGATATTCGCTGCCAATAGTCTCTTTTGCTCAACACAGTTGAAAATTCACTGATGCAGATAAAATTGCCACTGAGGTAGAAACACCGTTATCTTTGAATCTGAGGCTTGATCTCCATGTTATGCCACTTGAGCCCGATTCTACGTTACATCCAAGTCATTTTGGATTTTTCACATTTGGGATACTTTTGCCGGGATCGCATGTTTCAAATATCATTAGGACTGATCGCACCCTTCGGCAGTATAAAATTCGGATGAATGAGGTCTGAGTTGTGGAAAATGAAGATCAAATCAGCATTTTATTGGATCCAGGAGTAAGCCCTGGGGTTCCGACTCCAATTTCTATCTGGTATTTAAATGTCCAAAGTAATGGATACATTATTTATCCAGTTATGTAGTATTGCTCTCTATAAAAATGAAACGTTTTTTTCTGTTATATAAATACTCATCTAAGTCCACGTCTTGGTTGAAATATTGATTGTAAATTGTTGACGTTTGCTTACAATATTGATTGTCTCCGAGTACTCATCGTGATTAAAATGTAAATCGCAAATTGTAAACACTTGATTACATATTGATTGTCTCTAAGTATTCGTCCAAGTACTCGTTTCGATTAAAATATTCATTGTTCAAACTTGATTGTCATATAGATTGTCTCCAAGGCGAATGTCTCCTCTGCGAATAGGCGACGTAAAAATATCCAGGTGCCAAAGCAAGCGTTATATTCACATATTTCAACATTTATTCTTCTATTTATATTCCTATTAATCTACAAGGGAGTTTATGTAAATATTATTACTGGACATTTTTACGTCGCCTATTCGCAATTTCAAGCAAGAGATAATCAAAAATAAGACTTGCATTTATCATTGACAATTATAATTACATATATGTGAATTAGCATAGATTTTATGATTTTTATCCCGGGATTATTTATTTATTTTTTTATAAATAATCACCTATTGTTATATATAAATAATATATGATCATATATGAGGAAATATATAATTATGTATAACTATAATGAATTTTGTACATAAATAACTATATATGGATTTTGTCCGTATATAAACATATATAGATATATTATATTAATTATATATAATAATATGTGATTATATTCAACAAAAATTTATCGGGATATTTAAATGACGGAGGTATGCGAATTAAAAAAAAAATTAAAAAAAATAAAAAAAAATTTCGAAGTGAGACTCGAACCAGCGACCCCGCGATTACTAGACTCGAGCGCTACCGGGTACGCCACGAGCCCGGTTCGAATATCGTTGCATCTTTGTGGGATAAGAGTGCGCTCGAAAACTTCAAAGTCAATTTTCTCGAAAATTTCTGAATATGGCGTCGAACTGCTTTGGGATATTAATATTCGAGCTCTGAACTTCACGTACCATGAGTACGAAAAATTACAAAAATCCGACTGCCGTACTGTCCCCTTGTGAGTACTCCGCTTAGTGGGAATATTGACTGTATATTGCAGAAATTTGATTACAACTTCAATTGTCTCTAAGTACTCCTCTTAAGTAATATGTTGATCGTCTCTAAGTATTCGTTTAAGTACTTGTCTATGATTATAATACTGATTGTCGCTAAGTCTAAGTACACGTCTTGATTAAAATATTGATTAAAAATTGTAGAAACTTGATTATAATATTTAATGTCTCTAAATCGAAGTACAATTCCTGATTTTAACAATTATAAGCACTCGTCGTGATTCGAATATTGGATTGTTGGTAGGGTGCAGAATCTATAAACAACAAATTCTCCAAAAGTCGTAACCCTAAAAAAAAAAAATATTTCCGAAATGTCACCATACCATAAATTACGGGTTCCAATTGACGTCACCATAGGAAAATGGCGTCTTCCAAGTGACTGAAAAATGTCTTTTAGTTTTTTTCAACTATTTTTCCGTTATCGATGTCAATAAAACGCGTTACTCTTTTACCACATTTTTCATTTAATTGTACGAAGCTACCAACATTTGTCAAAGTAAAATCCTAAGTAAACGGCAAGCATCTGTTTAGGAATATTTCTGGCTGGCGACTTTGCGCAAGTACACCATTTCTGGAGTATGAAGTTTTCGGATTTTTACGTGTCAATCGAATTCTTTGAATGACGAAAAAAAAATGACCGAAAAACACGAAATCGCATAGAAAAAACATTGCATTTCCATCTCAGAAAGCTTGGAAACAAATTTGGACGAGAAAATCGAAAATAAGCGCTTCGGAACGTCGAATAGACGAGCTTTTTTTCGACACAGGATCACGCACACCTCGCACGTCTCGGACAACTCCGTCTGGGAGGCCACGTGGCAGCATGATAGCTGCTCGTAAAATGAAGGTTAGCAGGCCGGATGAATAATCGGGTTTCGCGAGGTCTATTGCCCCGAAGTGATCGAAGCCACGACGCGGAAGACATTTCATTCCCGAGCCTAAGTACATCAGCATATCTTTGCTACATCCTTCCTCCTATGCTCGTCCCAGCGCTGTATCTCTCCCCGGAACGATTTTTTTTTCGCCATTCGATATTATCGTTTGTACGAGGGACGCGTGGGTGTAGAGTGCACACACCACCGCGGAGACTCGTCGTGAGTTCTCGAGAACCAACGATAAGGAAGAGGGAAGGAAAAAAGTCGCAATAAAAAATGTTTCTTTCGGGATAGAAGTCTGCGGCGTCGGAGCGTCGTCTATGAAACCAGCGCGCGTGCGTTCGGATAAAAACAAAGAGTCAGGACTCTCAGGGATCGAGGACATTGGCGCGTATGGAGTGCGCTCGCGTTGCGGAAATGCTCGTTAGTCCGGAGATAAGACACGCACGGATATATTTTCTACTGACCCTTATGAGCCTCTGGAGGTTGAGTAACATGAAATTACACACGCGAAAAAGAGACGATCAAAAAATGTTTTCCGATTAGTTGAGGGACATTTTAAAATATTTAAGGGGGGAGATACCTTCAGGCGTAGAAAAATTACACATTTACATGTTTTTTTTCGGAATTATTTCTTTATCATTTATTAGACCCAGAGTATATTTTTTTTTACTACTTTTGGCTATTACATGGTACTTTTTCATTTTTATTAATCTGTAAAAATGGCCGCTATATGGCGCGGTCTTCTAAACGGGTTGCGGCGGATGATGTCAGATGGCGTGACACGTAGTATCGGCGGGACTGATCTGAAAAAACCCAACGAAAAATGTTCTTGCATTACCACTCATACACATAATATGAACTAAGAAAAGAGAAGACATTTCGAAAATCGATTAAATGGTGCGCTGCGAAACGAAAAGATTGAATTGTCCGAAAAAAAATGTCTCCATTTTGCAATAAGAAAATACGTTTTTTTCCAAAAACATTTAGGGTCACGTTTTAGACAATAATGTTGAAAAGATTCATACCAAATTCCATAAAAATCAGTTGATTAGTTTTTTCGCTATACATTAGGCCAGATTTAAAAATGCAGTTGTAAAGACCGTGCCATACCTCCACCATTGTTAAAAATAATTATTAAAAATACCATTTAACAGCCAAAAGTAGTAACAAAACATTCCGTAAGTCTCAAAAATAGTGGAGAAATATTTCCTTTAAAAAAAATCATGTATATCAGCAAATGTTTTCCTCGCCTGGAGGTATCTCGCCCATTAATAAAAATAATGATTTGCTTCCGAAAATTCTACGATCACTACCTTGAGGTTATTCTTATTTTATTAATTTTTTTGTGCATCAAGTTCATATCAAGATCTTGGAGGTCATTGGTTCGGTACGATATTAGGAGCGGAAGATGAGATTTTTTAGTAGAGACTACTATTCTATTCATAGGAGCTTTCGTATATGCGTGTATATTACGCGCGCGGGCGCGTGTTTTTGTGTGTATGTGTATGTGCGTAACTGTGCCATAATCTTTTATGTGAAAAAAAATTTGAAAACTTGCACACATTTTCCCAGAAATAGTTTACGTAAACTCCTCTTTTTCCGGCCACGAGCTATGGCCGGTAAAGGCGTTATGCCTAGTCGTCCAAGCTAAAAAATCTCTTCTTTAAAACCAATATATTTAGTTAGTATATCACCATATAAATGTTGGCCGCAAACATCGTGGTGCTGGGATTAAAATTGATAGATTTATGGGCTGTTACGTTGGAGCCTGTCGAAACGCTCGAAGCATCGTTCGAACCTTTAAAAGCTTTTTCCTCGAAAGTACGTTTTCAAAGTCGGTGAGCAAAAGATCTAAGAACTTACTGCATCGAATTTCCTGAAATGTTGATGGCTATTTCTAGATGTAAAAATATAATATATGATCGAAAGATTTTTTCCCCGATGTGTACTTTCGATTTGATGAACAAAAAGGCCAATTTTTTCTAAAACATCAAGACTCACTTTGGACACGCGCCTGCTTTTTAAATTTGATATTTCGGATTTTTATTCGGATAATTATAGAATAAACTAATATACTAAATAAATCTGGTGATTTTTTTAAATTAGATGACCTAGTTCAGAAGGGCATTGTTTACCGCAAAAGGCAAAAGTAAATCGAATATAATTGAATACTTTTAATCTTTTAGTACAGTCGTGCTGTATATTGGAATCGGAAAAAATTGGAAAAAGGCTAGTTTTTTGACAGGTGATTTTGTAGGTGCGGCGGGTGTTAAATCCAAGTTTGCCTAAAAATGGCGATGTAGGTTTGTTTTAGGGGATGGGGTGGATTAATGTCAAACTGCAACCCCTACGAGGTTTGCGCCGGGAGACAAAATGTTCAGGAAAATCCGGGCTTTATTTTTGTCCACAGCGCCGAAGTCGTGGAAAATCTTTTAGGGGGTGAAAAAGTGCACGGAAAAAAATAGTACAAAATACAGGGGCTACACAGTTTGCATTCGACTCGAGCGATTGCACAGCGATATTTACTGAAACACAGTGCTCAAAATACAGTGTGCTCACAGCAAATTATTACAGTTCCTATACTGTCCTCTTTGGACTCGAACCGCTCTACTGTATCTTTTACTAGAACACACAGTCCAAAATACAGAGTAGTCAAAAGTAAATTTTGACAGTTCAACACTGTAATATAAATTTAACAAAACTAGTAACTTGATAGTTGGTTAATCAGTATTATGTACAATGAATACGCCAGTTATATCGACAGAGTTTATGTAGGTGTTTTAACAGTGGAGCCCTCCGTTAAAAAAACTGAGCAGCAACTGATGTAGTTTCAGTTTTCAATCGCTGCTTTTTACAATGTGAATAAAGTGAACGTTCCAAAATACAGTGTGGTCCAAAGTAAATTTTTACAATTTAACACTGTAATATAAATTCAATTCAACCCGTAATTTGACAGTAGATTCATCTGTATTGTCAACAATGAATGCGCCACTTATATCGACAATGTCTACGTAGGTGCTTCAATAGTAGAGTCCTCCGTTCAAAAAACTGAACAGTAACTGATGTACTTTCAGTTTTTAATCGTTGCTTTTTACAGTATAAAGACGGAAAATGTGTTCTAGTTTTAATACCGTAATTCAAACTTGATGATACCCGTAATTTAATAGTGCCACAAATCGTATATTATACAAAATTATGGGTAAAATTAATAATAGGTAGCGCTTAAAGAACTGCCAGTCCTTTGTGTCCCGGTCGCGCCACGCGTGAGACAAGTCCTAACCAGTGAATACCGTTCACAACGTCACATTGTAAAGGCCATAGCCGGGTAAGTAGGGAAAAATTGCCCCCGCATTTTCTCGAGTGAAATTAGGAGTATATTCTGAGGTATGAAAAAAAAACAAATTTTCTGAAAATTTCGTCCCCGGCAACGCAATGGTTTTGTAAGAATGAATTTTTCTTTAATAAAAAAATAAAATAAAATAAAAATTTGATATTTAAAAAAATTCATTTTTCGGAAACCATTGCGTTGACGGGCATGAAATTTTCAGAAAATTTGTTTTTTTTTCATACCCCAGAATATACTCCAAATTTCGCTGGATAAAATGCGGGGGCAATTTTTCCCTACTTAAACGGCTATGGCCTTTGATTATAAAAAGAAACTAAAAAAAATCGGCGAAACCTTTGCTTACAATATATATATTTCAAGAATAGAATGAAGTGAATGAGACACAGAAAAAAAGTTTATCTTTAATAAGAACGTACCTTTTTGTAAATAATCCACTCTTTTTTATAATTTCTTGAATTATGTCCCACAAATTTCAACGTTCGCATCCTATCGACCACGCACTACTAACTGACAATCCTTTGTGTCCTGGCCACATGCCTCACCCCACGCGCGAGACAAGTCCTAATTAGACAAGAACGTACCTTTTTTTTAATTATCTCTTTCTTTATAATTTCTTGAATTCTGTCGCACAAATTTCGATGTCCGCTTCCCATCAATCACGCACTACTAACTGGCAATCCGTTGTGTCCTGGCCTCGTGCCTCACCTCGTGCCTCATTTGCGTACAGTATTAAACTCATAGTAAAACTATAAAAATCTCAGAGTACACAGATAACGTCACGAACTGTCAAAAGAAGTGTAAAACTACCGTGCCATACTGTGAAATATAATGAATCACTCTGTACTCATTACAGTGTATACTGTAACCCTTGCACTTTACGTACAATATCAAAATCAGTGACACAATTTAAATTTTACTGTTGAATATTTTGACTGAAATCCCTAATTTATTCACAATACCAAACTATAAATAAATCAGTATAACTGTAAAAATCTCAGAGTGCACATATTACGTCACGAAGTGTCGAAAGAAGAGTAAAACTACCGTGCCACACTGTACAACTTAATGAATCACTCTGTACTCAATACAGTGTACAATGTAACCAGTAGATGTACTAGGGCGGTTCTAACGCAGGGATCTCAGGGGGAGCGGGTCGGCGGGGTCCAGCGCGGGGAAGCCAAGTGCCTGGTGGAGGGGGCAGTCGTCCGCGGGTGTGTGGTGGTATGGAGGGGGTATGCCGGAGACCTCTGCGGCGGGGGAAGAGTCTGACATGGGAGAGTGGGTATGTGGCGTAACATGGTGGGGGGTAAAAAGAATTCTCTGAATTAAAAAATATAGAATAATCGTTTATTAATAATAACATTTTACAATAATGGTGTGTGTGTGTGTGTGTGTGTGTGTGTGTGTGTGTGTGTGTGTGTGTGTGTGTGCAACGCGCGCACCCGACGGCATTATTCTGAAACAAAACAACAGACAAATTTTCCTCATTAATCTATATAGTTCCATATATATTTTTTTAATTATTCAAAATTTGTGATGCCAACATTTCAACAATAATACATACCATCAGCTGAGTGTCCCATTCCGGCAGGTCAAACATACACAGCGTTCGATAACTTGATAAAGCGGATCTCGACAGTGGCTGCAGAATATCCCCCTTATCGCAGAATACCGTTCTCGATAATGGCCGGTGACTGCTGTTGCATCCACATATCTATCCTCAAGGAAGCATGTGGTGCAATATTTCGCTCGGTCATCTGCAGTTATGTATGTGTAATTCACACAATACACGTTTTGCACATGAAGGGTACGATGACGATGTCGCACTCCCAACACATCTTCTCGCGCCTCGCGACTTTCACCAGCGTCGTCACTCTCGTATGCAGAATCGACGAACTGGAGGCCATCATCCGGAATATCGATGTCCATAATTTCTTCGTCGCGGTCGTCATCACTATCGTCGTCGTTGTCGTCGCCGTCGATCATGCCATTGTTTCCCATTTGTTCATTGTAATCATCGACCATATGGTTTCCTTGCACATTATGGGCTTGATGATCTACGGCCGGAAACAATGCTAAGCAGGCTGAACATGCGCTACTCAGGATGATGTGATGCAGCGAATTTTGACAGTTCCCACAGTACTGTCCCCTCATGGCACCATAACGTTCTCGATAGTGGCAACTTACTCGATTCACTGCTCCAAATATGCCATCCATATCCAGCATGCAGGAAATGCAGTACATCACCCAAGGATATGGATTGTAGTACTGCGCCGTGATGCATAGGATTGTTTGCCAGTTAAAGTTGTGTATGTTTTGCAAATCCAATTTTATTCTTCGCTCATCGTGATGTTCATCATCCGAGTCGCTGAAGTAACCACCTTCACTACTATCACGATCCAATTCATCAAACTCCATATCCTCCTCCTCCTCATTATCGTCATCATCGTTGTCATCATCGCTGGCGATGTCAATCACCTCGATATCATCAACCTCGTTGACAATTTCACCACCTTCACCCACTTGATCGTTGATCACAATAACTCCATGGTCGACGATTTCATCCACTTCACCATAAAAGATTTCAATAACTTCGCGGATTTGGTCAGCCATGATACACTTTTCCACGTTTGGTTGGAGATTTTCTTCTTCGAAAAACTGTACGCCGGAGGACGAAAACTGGAATGGTGAAAACTGTCGTCCAAAGCCCTTTTCAATGTCTGCACTCCATTGAATTGTAGTATGGTGGGGATGGTCTGTAGGATGTGTAAATGGGGTTTTTCCTTTCAACATTAGTCGGAGCATGTAGAAAAAATTGACCTTCCAAGATGTTGCATCCTGGCCAGGGATTAACGAAAAGTTTTTTTTTTCTTAACTATCCCTCTAGGGGCAGGCATGTACTATCCAGAAAAGGGACACTTCATCGTGGAGGTGGAAGATGGTCAAACTCATTACGCTTCGACTTTTACGATCTCCGCACAAGAGTCTAGGTCATGGAGACTTAACCGGCTTATTATAACGAGCATCCTAGTGTCTTCACTATGGAAGGAAACAGAGCTCCAAAACAAAACAAAAAAATTAGCTCGTCGAGGTCTTCATTGCCATGCCGAAAGATCATGTTAAGATGTGGCATGTAAGTCCGCCGAATCTCGCCGACTCTCGACACAGGTTTTAACAAGTCAGGGTTGAAGCTTTTTTTTCATTCACAGCCACTCACGATGGGAATTTTTTTTTATAGCTCGAATATTCAAAACAAAGATGAAAACAACGTATTTCTTGGACAAACTATCAACTTTAAGGATCTATCGTCCTTAGCCTCGATGGATCACTTGAGCAGAGCTACAGGGCCTCGTAAAATAAATCTTTTCACTCGATGCATCTCGACTCGTTATTTTTGTCTCGTTTCCCTCGGTCAATATATACCAGCGCGTTATCGGAAAATCTGTAGGGGTCTGCTGTCCAGAAAAGGGGTACTCCATGGTCGAGGTGAAATCTAGCCAGACTCATCCAGCATTGATTCTAATGATCTTCACATATTTTTGGATTTCCATGTATGCGCAACTCACCTCCAAAACATAGATGAATACGACGTATTTTCGTGGGAAAAAAAAGATTAACTCTAGGGGTCTATCGTCGAAAGCCTTTGATGCCAATGGACACTTGATCACAGCTGCAGGATCCATAAATTACATCTTTTAACTCGATGCATCCCGACTTGTTTTCTATGTCGTTTCTTCCTCGGGCAATCTATTCCAACACAATATCGGACAAAAGTCCGGTTTTTTCCCGAGATGAGGGGAAAGCTGAAATTTTTCATTCTTCCGAACGGCGAGCCATTTTTTTTTATTATCTGCTGCGCTCCAAACTGGCCACACTTTGAACGAAGCAGTCAGTCAGCTAACATCACCGAAGTCGTCTCCAACTTACTACTACTATGGATAACAACATTGAACAAAGCTTGCATGATCAAGCCGCGCTTTTAAGTTCGTTCGAAGATTTTACTGCGTGGGAGCAACTGTGCGTCGAGTTCATGGAAGTGTTAGAAACGCAAAGCCGAACTAAGTGCCCGCGCTTGGTAATTGGACATCAACAGTCACTGATAGCCCAAATAGCGCGTCTGGAAGGATTGAAGAATTCTGTATGCAGCCGTTTTATACACATGGGCGCAGGGCATGGTGATCATGGATTAATCTGGCGTGAGATTGAAACATCATTCAAGAGTCGAATATTGACTGGTTCTGTAATCGATCGCAGTCACATCGAGCCAAAACAATTTCTTAATGATGCTCGGGACCTAGTGCTTCAACATGTACAAAATATGATCTGCAAGCACAACAGTATCAAAGTTAATACGGTGTTCAGTGGTGAATTCGCGAGTGGAGATAAACATGCTAATAAAAGTGTCAACGCGCGAAACTGTGAACTCTTTAACACGAGCGATTTGAATGAGTGGTATGAACAGCGTGTTATTGAGCCCACTTTAACCTCACTCGATGAATTTCAAGAACGAGACAGTGGCTGGGCTTTACGAAAAATACTTAACCTCACGATAAATGTGAATAAGTATAATTCGATGCGTGCTGGGTGCTCCATATCATTACAGCGGGAAATAATGTTGAAGAGGGCTGTGGTTAACATCAAATCCAATGATAACGCATGTTTCGCGTGGGCAGTTGTCGCTGGTCTATACCCAGCCGAACGAGACAGTGCCCGTCCATATTCTTATCCGCATTATTCGACTATACTGAATCTCCAGGATATCGAATTCCCGGTGACGATACATCAAATTAAAAAATTTGAATTTAATAACAATGTATCGATCAACGTATATACCACCACCACCAAAAAGGACATTGTTCCAATACGAGTCACTTAACACAAAAAGGATAAGCACATCAATTTGCTGTACATGCAAGATACTGAGGACTACAATGTGGGGCACTTCGTATGGATCAAGAATCTGTCGAGACTCGTGAGGGCGCAACTGACCAAAGAGGAGCATAAAAAATATATCTGTGATCGGTATGTAGTTACCATAATATATATATATATATATATATATATATATATATATGTGTGTAATTATATATGCTTGATGAATTAAACAAGACAATATTTTTTTTTGCAGGTGTTTGCACTACTTCGGTTCCGAGGAAAAATTGCAATCGCATGAGGTCGATTGTGGGGCGATAAACGACTGTGCAATTCGACTAACAAACGACACCGATAAGTGGCCCCAGTTCAGCAACTTTAGCCGGAAAGAGCGACATCCTTTCATCGTGTATGCTGATTTGGAGTGTGTGCTGGCAAAGACCGATGGGGAGAACCTGGCGAAAGATATGTATCAACATCACGAAGTATTTAGCATCGGATACTATGTGCGTTGTTCGTATGACGATTCATTATCTTCATATCACTCGCGTCGCAGTGCTGATTGTGTATCGTGGTTTGTCGAAGAACTAAAAAATCTAGCACTCCGGATAAAAGAAATTTTCCGCGACAACGTGCCAATGGTATATTTAACACCGAGTGAGTGGGCTAGTTTTCGAGCAGCGACTCAATGTCACATATGTAAGAAACCATTTGCGCAAGAAGATATACGCGTTCGAGATCATTGCCATCTGACTGGACGCTATAGAGGCCCTGCCCATTCCAACTGTAACTTAAATTACAAACAGTCATTTTTCATTCCTGTAGTTTTCCACAATTTATCCGGCTATGATGCGCATTTTATAATCAAGGAAGTAGCCACAGCGTTCGAAGGAAGAACCAATGTACTTCCAATTACAAAGGAGAAATACATCTCCTTCATGAAACATGTTGAAATTAAAGACGATTCAAAACATAGGATCCAACTGCGCTTCATCGATTCGTACAAATTCCTCAACACCAGTCTCGACAAATTAGCCTCATTTTTGACCGAGGAAAACTCAAAATTTTACGCATGCAATTCCCAACTCTCTCGACAGACGATTTCAATTTGCTGACGCGAAAAGGGGTCTTCCCTTATGAATATATTGATGACGTGACCAAGCTAGACGACACTTGCCTACCACCACGTGACGCATTTTATAGTTCCCTGACAGATGCTACAGTATGTGAGAGCGAGTACGTACATGCTGAGAAAGTTTGGGAGCGGTTCTCCATTCGAACGCTGGGTGTCTATAGTGATTTGTACTTGAAGACAGATGTCTTGTTATTAGCTGATATTTTCGAAAACTTTCGAAATACGTGCATTGAGAGCTATGGCCTAGATCCCGTGTACTACTACACATTGCCGGGGTATACCTGGGATGCAATGCTAAAACACTCGAATGTCAAGTTTGAATTACTAACTGACATCGACATGGTTTTATTCGTTGAGCGGGGTACACGCGGTGGTCTCAGTCAATGCTCAAACCGATATGCACACGCTAATAATAAGTACATGGAGTCGTTTGATCCATCGAAAGCATCATCATACTTGATGTATTTTGACGTCAACAATTTGTATGGATGGGCAATGTGTCAACCCTTGCCATATGCAGATTTTCGATGGGTCAACGACGTATCCAATTTTGATCCATCTTCCATCGCGCTAGATTCACCGACAGGCTACATCCTTGAAGTCGATTTGGAATACCCCAATCTCTACATGGTGCGCACAAGGACCTGCCGTTTTGTCCAAACCATGAAAAACCGCCGGGTAAGCAGGGGGAAAAGCTGTTAGCAACCGTCTGTGACAAAAAACGCTACATCATTCACTATCGAAATTTACAGCAGTGCTTACGCCAAGGACTTTGCCTCACGAAAATCCATAGGGTCTTACAGTTGACACAATCCCCATGGCTGCGTTCGTATATTGAGTTGAATACCCAGTCTCGAACGCCTGCCAAAAACGATTTCGAAAAGAACTTATTCAAATTAATGAATAATGCGGTCTTTGGCAAAACGAAGTGCGCAATCATGTAGATGTAAAGCTTTTTACAAAATGGGAGGGCAGGTATGGCGCAGAGGCAATGATTGCGAAGCCAAACTTCCACAGCCGAAGTATTTTTTCGGAAAACCTCGTTGCTGTGGAATTGCGCAATCTCGAGGTGAAATCCAACAAGCCGATATATGTGGGTATGTGCACACTCGACATATCCAAAACGTGCTTGTATGAATTTCATCATGAGTATATGGTACCTCTGTATCGAGATAAATGTTAAGTCATGTATACCGATACGGATAGTCTCATATATGACATTGAAAGCGATGATATATATATGCCGACATGAAGCGCGACATTTCAAAATTTGATACGAGCGATTATTCAGCGGACAATAGGTATGGTATACCGCTCGTCAACAAGAAGGTACCCGGTCTCATGAAGGATGAATGTAATAGAGCAATTATGACCGAATTTATTGGACTTCGATCGAAAATGTATGCGACACGTGTAGAGGGTAAGAAGGATACGAAAAAAGTTAAAGGTGTCAAGACTAGCGTTGTGGCTAGGACAATCACGTTTGACGACTATGCTCGATGCTTGAATGAAGAAGTTGAAATGGAGCGTAGTCAAACGTGTATTCGATCAAAGTTGCATAGGGTCTACACCATCCGTGAGACAAAAATCGCTCTGAGCCCACATGACGATAAGCGGTATATCATACCTGGGACCTCCGATACCCTACCATGGGGGCATTATAGAATACCATCGTAAAAAATTATGTAATTTTTTTTCTACAACGTTGATTTTTTTTGTAAAATTGTGTACATTTTATGAATATTGATGTATAAAACTCGTGAAAATTGTGTATATATTTTGTTCACTCGATGTAAAACTGGTTAAAATTATGTTTGTTGTTGTAAATATTTAATTATATATACAGGGTGTCCCAAAACTCAACGATAATCTGAGACCGGATGAAAGGCCAAGTTATACCAGTTCTGGGAAAAATAATAAAAAAAATCCATATCACTCAGTTCAGCGATAATAGACATTTTAAAAAAAAAGTTGAAATTCGACACCCTTGGTCGCATTTTCAAGTCCTGTGATTACCAATGTCACAATTTCGCTGCGATTTTTTTAATTTCGTGATCTTCATTAACGATGCTATTAATCGCAACTACAAATTAATGCAAAAAACATTGTTAATTTAATAAAATAAGTTAAGTTTTAGTGAGTCATGGTTCGCAAAAATATTGTTACTTAACTTTGACACTTCATTTTGAAAAAAAAATGTACTACACTACCCTTGGCAAGTTGTTTCAAAAGATAGCGCATTTAATCAAGATTTCAAAATGGTGCAACACTTGCCACTTTTCTTGCCATTAATAATTTTATTTCTTATTTTTTTCAAATTGAGCTCATTTTGAACAACTCAACATTAGGAATTTTTGTTACTAAAATTTGTTATTTTTTGTTTCTGGTCTGAAATAAAATTATTATTTTTAGTAAAGAGGTAATTGAGTCAGTTAATAACCAAATTTTATTGTAAAAAACATATGTTTTTTACAATAAAAATTGGTTATTAACTGACTCAATTACCTCTTTACTAAAAATAATAATTTTATTTCACCAATAATTTGTGAAATAATTTAATAACCAATTTTTATTGTAAAAAACATATGTTTTTTACAATAAAAATTGGTTATTAACTGACTCAATTACCTCTTTACTAAAAATAATAGTTATTTCAAAAGATGGCGCATTTAAATGCGCTATCTTTTGAATATCCTTTGAATATCTTTTGAATCTTTTGAACCGCATAATAAACAACTTGCCAAGGGTAGTGTAGTACATTTTTTTTCAAAATGAAGCGTCAAAGTTAACTAACAATATTTTTGAGAACCATGACTCACTAAAACTTAACTTATTTTATTAAATTAACAATGTTTTTTGCATTAATTTGTAGTTGCGATTAATAGCATCGTTAATGAAGATCACGAAATTAAAAAAATCACAGCGAAATTGTGACATTGGTAATCACAGGACTTGAAAATGCGACCAAGGGTGTCGAATTTCAACTTTTTTTTTTAAATGTCTATTATCGCTGAACTCAGTGATATGGATTTTTTAAATTATTTTTCCCAGAACTGGTATAACTTGGCCTTTCATCCGGTCTCAGATTATCGTTGAGTTTTGGGACACCCTGTATAAGAAATGATTTATTATTTTTCTGTAAACAAGAAACGGACTTTTTATAATGCCATGTGTTTATTCACTCTATCCATCTCGTCGTACCCACGTTCCACGAAAAAGGGATTATCGACGGCCAGAAGGGGAAAAAAAGCAAGCCTGCTGTGGAGTCGGTCAGAGGCCTTAGACATGCGGAGGCGACCAGTAGTTTAGGTCAAGAGTCATAAAACATATTTATTTCTCCATTTTCTTTATTATCGACTACAAATCGGATTTACTTATCCAACTATTGTGGCTATTGTCGAAACCTAACCATTTTGCAAACATCCGATTACCACGATTCTTCAACACTGCTTCAATGAGATAGATATCGGGGTGCTTGACCCTGAGAAGCTCTTGTTCGTAGAAGCCACCGGCGATCGGTTCATCTTTATGGTCCTTCAAGTGGTACGTCACGGGATGAGTTTTTTTCACACGATATATTGTAAATATTTCTGTTGTCCAGTTTGGGGTGTAACCCTTTTCGAAAATAGTCTTGAATTTGCTGATTCTCACTTTATCACCAACGGCGAATTTTGGTGATGTTTTCATTGGAGTCTTTTTGAAAACTTGCTGCAGTTTCTTCTCATTTTCCGCGTTGACATTTCTCGGATTCATCTTAATGGTACTGTGTACAGAATCATTATATTCGGCTACTAGCTTATCAAGAATATCGATCCACTTATAATTACCGCGAAGACTAAATTGCACCCACATCTTATTTTTCAATGTACGATTGAAACGCTCGCAAATGGATGCCTTCAAGTTGCTATATGTTGAATACATGTGAATATTATACTTTTTCATGAGGGCCTTAAAGTCCCAATTGTAGAATTCTTTTCCCCGATCGACGTGTAAGTTCTGCGGTATGCGTCCCTTAACGAGTATCGACTTCATTGCAGCTGCTGCATCTTTGCCATTGTTACTCAGCATTGGCATGGCCCAGGCGAATTTTGAGAATGTATAGATGACGGTGAGAAGAAATTTGTGTTTAGAGTTTTGACGCGCGTATGATGACATATCGACGAGATCGGCTTGCCAGGTTTCGTCCAAGCCACGGATGTCCACATGCCGACGCGGATAGTTTCGTCGAGCAGGCTTATGTAGCTCGAGCACGAGAGCGCTCCTTTTCTCGTTCATTTTCCAGTCCACGCAGTCGCGCATCCAATTCAGCAATGACGTGTGAATTACGTATCACTAAATTTTGTAGAGTTTTGACATTAGCCTCGAGTGTCTTTGCAATGTCTCTTATCGTAGCTTCAAGCCCGTTAACCAATAACTGACTACTCTCATTCATTTATTTGCGGATGTTCTTAATGATAGTTCGGGATCTCTTTTGTAACGCACTTAGAGTGATAGCGTCATCTTCTCCTTCCGGATTTGCAATGTTACACAATCGTTTCTGCCCCAAGTCATAATGACCGTCTGCGGTAATTCTGAAGCCAATCCCAGGTCGACCTGGAGGACCTTGCTTACCGTTAAGTACACTCCTACTTGAATGACGTCCAAACACATCGACACTCATGATGAGAATGCCTACATTCTCCGATGTTGAGTTAATAAATTATTTCAGCTTCACGCAATTCCTCGATAATCGATATAATTTCATTCGCATGGGCCGAATTTCCGGCTGCTTGTGATGGCAGAAGTAAGCGAAGACGATCTACTAGCTCGTTTGGATTGTCCCAATAAATATAGTCCGATTGCGTGTTTTTTCTAGCTAGCTTATACTTTGGCATACCCTGTCCCACATGATGATCAACTATATTTGCAATATATGTGTTAAATTTGTGGCTGGTGTTACGTCGTATAGCCTCACTAGGCTTATAAAATTTTTTATGCGCATTCGTCGAGATTACAATCTTTTCATATTTTTTCAAGTCGTCCGGTGTGAGAGTTTCGAGATTGGGCACTTTTTTGAACAACAGCTCTGTTAATCCAACAGTTTTCGCATAACTCGGATCTCCCACGCGAATATGTTGAGAGTCGAAAATTATCGGAGAATTACCAATCATTAATTTTTTGCTTGCGAGATTCCGTACACCATATAATACATCCAAGCTTGCCTTTCTGTTTGTTTGTAATAGCAGGATATATTAACGGATCAATTCATCGACATTTTGCGAGTCATCATCATCATCCTCATATATAAATTTAAATGAATCTTGGGTTTCACTCTTGAAGGAATCTTGTGCCTCGTTCTTTAATTGATGTTTCGCACTATTTAACACATCTCCTTCTTCAACTACATCACTCACATTTTCATCCTTAATTTCCTCCTTCACCACCTCACCGTTTTTATATGACACCAATTTCTCCAATGGTCTCACGATAGGCTTAGAGACATCTTGCATTCTCTGCTCATCGCTATCTTTTCCAATTTTCATCATCCGATGCTTTCGTCTGATTGCATCGCTCGCCTTGGCAATTTCATGCAATACATCTTTTTCTCGCAACAGTTGTTCGCTCTTCATGTTGTCACTGCCACGGCATACACAATACTGTCTCTTCAACTACCAGCGATGAGTCATTTATCAATGGTTAGAAAATAATCAAAACCCTGTCTATATCGACCTTCGTTAATATCGCTATCCTTATCAATCGTGACAAACGCATACTTGTCGGAATTCCAGCATTTCACGCACATGTTTTTAAAGCACGTATAAGTCATATCCGTATTAACATGATCGTTGTAGACGTGTTTGAGATTCATATCGTCCTGCTTGAAAAGCACCACGAAATTTGCATTATCTCTCACGAGATGTTTTGGGATACGAGTGTACGTCTGACAACGATAAAAACTGTCAACAATCTCGTGTCTTCCCATGGAAAAGAAGGCCCGAACCAGTGCAGCCAGATCGCGCGCAAAAGTTACCCCCTCTCTAGTCTCTTGCGCGCCCATCACACAATCATAGTAGCGCGTGTCCGTGAGCGAGCGACGCTCGGACGTCTTCGGGAAGAGCCGAGCGCCACCGAAGTGTTTCCCGACCGCGCCTTCGGCAGCTACACCAATACATGGACGCTGAGCACGTTCATGTGCGGCAAAGCCGAACCGAAGGATTCGAGGGAAAAAGCAATCTGAGCACGACTCGTGCGTGACGTCACCTGACGGCACGAGCGAGGCTTTTAGATGATTTCAATGCTAATTTAGCCCTTGATTCTCTGCGTTATTAATGTATAAAAAGTATTTATCGCACACTCATCGCTTATTTTTTCAGTTTATACATTAATTTAAATATAATAATAAATCTAAATTACAACTTATGTATCTTCTAAAATATTGTTTACGCTTTACTCACACCCGTCCTTATGCCAAATAAATTATAATTCATAAAAGTACGCGGAAATATATTTATATTCGTATTATTATATTAATTCTCATAGCTCTCACATGAAAACTCTCATATAAAACACTCTCATATGAAACTCTCATATGAAAAAATCCAAAAAACTTAAAAACCTTAGATTTGAACGAACCAAGAACATACATCTTCACATTTTCAATCATGACGATTTTCTAAGAACAATATCATCACAAACACATCTGAACAAAAACAATATATATCACCTAAATTATCAAAACATAAATCAAACAACACAAAATCACAACATCTTATACTCAACCCTTACTAATAGACAACAGGACACAAATAATGGAGGATCTTTCCACTGATCCTCTGAATAATATAAATTCGACAATCACATTAAATAAAACGAAATAACGGCTTATAAATCTCTCCAACATTGATATTCCGCTACACATTTCCACATTCTTGTCTCTACGTGAAAAGTTTTGTTTTCCTTACCTCAAACTCTCAAAAATGAAAACTCATATCCACAAATCAATCTCCGAACTTGAGTCCAAATTAGATTTTTTTATTCGACAAACCTAGATAAATCGAAATTAGAACCAGATTCACTAAAATCTTAAACAAAATAAATATTCCAACATCATTTTCCAACACTAATCAAATTATAAAACACACGTCATCATTCTTAAAAAACAACCCTCAACTTTTAGTTACACGAGCTGACAAAGGAAATTCAACAGTCATTCTTAACATTATCAGATTACATTATAAAAACTCACAATTTACTCGCAGATTCCTCAACTTACAAATTAACAAATAGAAATCCCATCAACACTTTACCAAAAGGCATTGACCATATTCTCTTCAGATGGAAAACCCTAAAAATCATTGATGAAACAAAATACGAATATTTAAAAGCTAAAAATTGCAACCTATTTCGTCTCTATTGGCTGCCAAAAATTCATAAAAATAATTATCCACTTCGTCCATAGTATTATCAATAAATAGTCCAACGCATAAAATAGCTGAATTTATACAATCTAAACTTTCTAAATTAATCAATACGACTAATTCACACGTCAAAGATAGTTTCCACCTAAAACATTCACTTTCTAACATCTCAATTCCACTCAACTACAAATTCTCCTCGTTTCATGTTGTTTCTCTCTATACCAACGTTCGATTACAACTTGTTATTCAAAGCCTTCAAAAAAGATCAAATCTATTTTCAAAAACATTTCCTCTAAACGAAATAATTAAAGCCATAGAATACATCATGTTCTCAACTTTCTTTATATTTCAAAATAAAATTTACCAACAAATCTCAGTCTTACCAATGGGCTCACCTCTGGCTCCAATACTATCTAACATCGTCATGATTGATCTTGAAACAAATTGTCTGGAAAAATTAAAATTTTCGTTACCAATATATAAAAGATATGTTGATGATATTATTATTGCTCTACCAACAGACAAAATTGAATCCACCAAAGAGATTTTTAACTCATATAACTCAAAATTACAATTTACATCAGAAAATGAAGTAGATAAAAAATCATGTTTCTTGATATACTTTTAATCCAGAAACAAAATTGAATTATCACAAATTGGTATAGGAAACCAACCTGGTCAGGCAGATTCATAAATTTCTTTTCACACCACCCACTTTCCCAAAAAGAGCCATAATTTACATGCTAATTGACAGAGCAATAAAATTATCTCATCCTTCATTTCACAAAGAAAACCTCAAACTTATTAGTAACAAGATGACACAAAATTGCTATCCGATCTCTTTCACAGAAAAAATAATAAAACATCGGCTTTCCACAATCAACAATCAAAAAAAGAATAACAACAACTTTGGTTCTTCCAGACTAATAAATGTTCCTTACACAAAAAAAAACATCCATCATCAACTAATTCGTCTTTTCCAACAATACAACATAACATTAGTCACAAACAATAAACACAACATTTCATCGATTACTGGCTCCACCAAAGACAAAATAAATAACAACCAAAAATCCAACATAGTTTACAAAATCGATTGTAAGGATTGCAATGCCACATACATCGGTCAAACCAAAAGATACCTTGAAACCAGAATAAAAGAACATAAAAATAGCCTAAAACATACTACCACAATACACACAGCCTTAGCACAACATGCAATAGATCAAAAACATGCCTTTCAATTCGACAATGTAAAAATGTTCAACAATGAAAATTGGCTCAAATACTCTTCATATGACGCATCGATTTCATTTCTCTTGACACGTCACACAGTAGGAGAAAAGCCCAAAAACCTGGCCAAAACCTCAAATGACCTTTGACGGGAATGAAAATTGGCTTACAGGGGTATTCAAGGTCGCTGATTACGAATCTGAAAGCCAAATTATCGTAAACAAAATGGCCGATCCAATATGGCTGACATGAATGTTAAAAAGTTGCCAGATGTCGACAAAAATTGGTATTTACGGGTTTTCAAGGTCGCTGATTACGAATCCGCAAGCCAAATTATCGTAAAAAAAATGGCCGATCCAATATGGCCGACATGAACGTTAAAAAGTTACCAGATGTTGACAAAAATTGGTATATACGGGTTTTCAAGGTCGCTGATTACCAATCCGATATCTATTGTTTATAACTTGCAACAAAGAGCTTACAGCAAATTGTTATAAACAAAATGGCCGAGTATCCTGCTAAATAGATAAATTAATATATTTAAAAAAATCATCATAATAAAATAAACGTGAACAGTGTATTCTACGCAATTATTATTTTTATTTCCAAAATACATACGGAACGTTTCAAAAATAGAAAATTTTATTCTTAATCAAAATCGTAATCGGAGTCGGAGTCGGAGTCAGAATCATTATCCGAGTTTGTATCTATTACAACTCCCGGCACGGCTTCAATCTCGGCGCAAAATTCGTCTGCTGCAGCAGTCACTTTAGGAGCGATCAACATCGCTACAGCTTCCGGCGACAAACTCTTCAGCTTCTTCTGTGGTAGTCTTCTGACACTTGAAATGTACGGATCAGAAGTAACTAAGAGCCGATGAAAAACATCTTCCATAGTTTTAACCCTGGAACTTTTTCGCGCAAAATCTTCTCGATATCGTTTGATGTCTTTGTTTCGAGCTTCCTGAGCATCTTCGGATAATTGGCCGATTGGTAATAGAGCATGAGTTATTATCACTGGACCATGAATTAATAGTTTGTGCACCGAAGTAGGCATGGAGTACCAAGGGTATAATCCAACGGTCTTTCTTGCCGTTTCAATAGCATACTGTTCAAATCTTTCACAGTTTATCTCGTGGCCACACGATATAACTTGTAGGATTACGTACAAGCGTTTAATAACTTCTTCGTTGACCCCCGTTATCGCAGCGGAAACCGTCGAATTTTCAAAGAATCGCCGAGCTGTGTTGCCATCATTGCTGCTGCCGTATCCAGGCTTTGGGCGATCGATATTTAGACCCAATTGCTTCTTGAATCCTTCTTGAATGGCCCTCTTGCGTTCCTGGGTAATTTTTTTTTCTTCGGCACTTCGAGCTTGCCATTTTTTAATGCCGAGTTTGTAAGACACGTGTAAGCAATATCGAAAAAGTCTGTTTCGAGTCCTCAGGCACTACAACTGTACGTCCGGTGTCCTTGGAAATTTTTTCTACCATAAATTCGATCAAGGAAGCGAATTTATCGGATAAATGCTCGCTGATTATCAGAAATACTTCTTTCCTTGTCAGCACCAATTCTTTGTAACCGGATCCTGTAATAAAGACATAAAATTGTAGAAAATTGGTGTTAAAGGAAAAGATAACATTTTCAATTAATACAAAAACTTGAACAATGTACATTATTTTACCAAATAAATAACCGCAATAATTGAAATAATTTTAAAAAAATTAGAGAGAAAATATTGACATGGATTTGGTTAAAAGAAAGCTTTGCTTACTATATAATATATATATATTCAAATATTTTATTTGAATGTTATAACATTTCATTCATATTTAAGAAATTTTTATGTGGTTGATTTTAATATGTATATATATATATATATATATATGCATACGTATATATCATAATTAAATCACAGAAAATTTATATATATATATATATACACATACATATATATTAAAATAATTTATTTCAAGCGTATAACAGCCGTCTTGTCCGTTATGATGCTACTTCACCCATTCTCAGGTAGAGGCGCAGAGGCTGCTCAATAGTGCCGCGTGCACGCTCGGCTACCGCACGATGCGAAAAAAATCATAACGGACAAGACGCACGTTTTCCGCAGGTAACTCTTGTAAATTTCGAAAGCTTATACATTAAACTAAAGGCCGAGACTAGGAGCTTTGCAAAATGTGACAAAATATATAACTTTTCGGACCGTTGAAAATATAAGTTTTCAAAATTATTCAATTTTATTTATGCCGAAGGCTATACTACATTTCAATCATTTATACATAAACTTTAGATTCAACCGATGTAAAAACATGTTCTACATACCTCCAGAAGTCGTATCCATGTTGCAGAATTGAAATTAAACCCGTCACTTTAGAGTTATGGGTTTTTGAAGTCAGCGTTATTTTCGTCTGTTCAGCGCGTGACACGTACACTCTTCACGAACACTAACTGCCAACTGACGCTGCGGCGCAGGTATACACTTAAAGGGCTTTCCCTTCCACAATAGAATGCAGTTACTAGTCCTCTACCTGAATGACTACTCAACTGACCCTATTTCGAAAATTTATTTTTTGGGGTTTTGGCCAGGTTTTTGGGCTTTTCTCCTACTGTGCGTCACTGCCTAAAGGATCTTTCTCCCCCGATTCGCAAAATAAAGACTCTAATAAGCTTCACGAAACTAAGGGACCACCCAGTTTCTCTCGAACTCTTCGTGATCACACAACTCAATATGTAACTGAGTAATGTAAATTTTGAGTTTTTGTTTATTTTGGAAGAAAATTTAAAAAATCTTAAACTCAATAGGCAATCATCACAGTCATTTGATACTTTATTAAAATTTCTTTTAAATCAATCACGTACATTAAATTTTCACAAATTTCAAATTTCAAATCACAAATCACGTACATTAAAGATGGTCTCATTGGTAGCGTTCCTAGCTTAGTGGCGCGGGATCGTTCCTCGCGCTCAGTGCTTTTCTGTTTTTTTTTTAATTATTATTTTCTTTTTGTATGGGGCGAATTGTTTATACGTGAAACACGCTCATTGAAAGAACATTATTCTGAAAATAGGAAAACTGCTCATGATGCTTTACGATTAAATTTTTTTGTTCGGTCAATGGTGAGTGTTCACAAATAAACAATTCACCCCATTACAATGAAAATTACCTGTAAATGTAAAAACATACAAAAATGCCACTTCCTGGTACTTACGATTCGCGGCCGGATAGATGATTGACTTGTTTTTGGGAATAATGCTTTATCGGTTGATCAAAGTTTGAGATTGAATATAATAATACGAATATAAATATATTTCCGCTTACTTTTATGAATTACAATTTATTTGGAATAGGGATGGGTGTCAGTAAAGCGTAAACAACCTTTTAGAAGATAAATACGTTGTAATTTAGTTTTATTATTACATTTAAATTAACGTGCCATCCAATAAAATACGCGATCGGAGTGCGCGATAAATTTTTCGACACTATAAGATAACTAATTTAAATAATAATGATAACTAGTCAAATAAGAATTAATAGTAATAATAAATTTAAAAAAAAGTACTGAGCGCGGGGAACGATCCCGCGCCCCTGCGGACCGAAGTCAGGAACGCTACCAAAGGGACCATCTCATCGCCTGTAGAATATGCGCACTTTCTGGTACGGGCGATTTGCGGCCGGATGGAGGAATGGCTGGTTTTTGAGGATAATGCTTTATCACTTGATGAAAGTATATGAGAATGAATATAATAATACGAATATAAATATATTTCCGCTCAATTTTACGAATTACCATTTATTTGGCATAGGGACGGGTGTGAGTAAAGCGCAAACAATTTTTCAGAAGTTAAATAAGTTAACATTTAGATTTATTATTATATTATATTTATCGTACAATCTAATAAAATAAGCGGTCGGAGTGCTCGATACATTTTTCGACGCTAAAAGTTAACTAATTAAAATAATAATGTTAACTAACAAAAATAATCAAATAAGAATTAATAGTAATAATAATTTTAAAAAAAGCACTGAGCGCGGGGAACGTCCCGCGCCCCTGCGGACCGAAGCCAGGAACGCTACCAACGAGACCATCTCATCGCTTGTAGAATATGTGCACTTTCTGGTACTGACGATTCGCGGTCAGATGGATGATTGGCTTGTTTTTGGGGATAATGCTTTATCGCTTGATGAAAGTATGAGAATAAATGAGTCAAAGATGTGTGCAGCCGTGTTGGTGACAAGTTGCTAGTTGAAGATTCGGCTTCAGTCCGGCCAATAGAGGTTTTCCAAGGTCAGCGATGGAAATAAATTATGCTTTCTTACGTTTCGACCCTTCGGTTCGGGTCCTCTACAGAAATTATATTTTTCTCTATAAATTTTGATACACAAATTTTACAAATCGAGTTTGAAGGAATTAAATACACGAATGTTTTATGTTATGATTGTGTTATAAAATTGTTGTGTCGTTTTCTATAACTGATGTGTTAATTCTGTTTTGGTTATAACTATATTGATTTCATATGCATAAGTTCTTGTAGTGCGTTAATTCTTCTTATTCATCGGTGTTTGAAATGAGTGATGTGTGAGTGTGTGGTTTATTATACTATGGAGTTATAAAGAAATTAAATATGAGAAACGACTAACCTCGATTTTGTTGATGTTTCTAGCTTTTGCTTATCTTTGAAAGGTTATTTCAAAAGCCAGTATTTATGGAAGTAAGTACTGTTGTGCTGGAGTATACTCAAGAGATGGAAGAATTTATCGTTTTTAGCGATTTTTATCATCTGTAAGGGGTAATAATTATAAGAAAGTTTTGTGTTTTATTTGTGAAAATTTAATGTACGTAATTGATTTAAAAGAAATTTTAATAAAGTATCAAATGACTGTGATGATTGCCTATTGAGTTTAAGATTTTTTAAAATTTCTTCCAAAATAAACAAAAACTCAAAATTTACAATACTCAGTTACATATTGAGTTGTGTGATCACGGAGAGTTCGAGAGAAACTGAGTGGTGTCTTAATTTCGTGAAGCTTATTAGAGTCTTTATTTTGCGAATCGGGGGAGAAAGATCCTTTAGGCAGTGACGTGTCAAGAGAAATAAAATTGGTGCGTCACATTAACAGTATTTAAAATTAAGTTATAGTGTCAATAATTTTTAAATTGTTATGTCAAGTAAAGTATTGTAAAATATTTTAATAGTTATATAATAGAGTTATAGATCGAGCTTAGTTTTTGTATGTCAGTTCTAAAATTTATGACGTTGGAGTGTGCCTTACTTTGGATCATTTCTAGGATTACTATTTTTTGAGCCAATTTTCATTGTTGAAAATTTTTACATTGTCGAATTGAAAGGCATGTTTTTGATCTATTGCATGTTGTGCTAAGGCTGTGTGTATTGTGGTAGTATGTTTTAGGCTATTTTTATGTTCTTTTATTCTGGTTTCAAGGTATCTTTTGGTTTGACCGATGTATGCGGCATTGCAATCCTTACAATCGATTTTGTAAACTATGTTGGATTTTTGGTTGTTATTTATTTTGTCTTTAGTGGAGCCAGTAATCGATGAAATGTTGTGTTTATTGTTTGTGACTAATGTTATGTTGTATTGTTGGAAAAGACGAATTAGTTGATGATGGACGTTTTTTTTGTGTAAGGAACATTTATTAGTCTGGAAGAACCAAAGTTGTTGTTATTCTTTTTTTGATTGTTGATTGTGGAAAGCCGATGTTTTATTATTTTTTCTGTGAAAGAGATCGGATAGCAATTTTGTGTCATCTTGTTACTAATAAGTTTGAGGTTTTCTTTGTGAAATGAAGGATGAGATAATTTTATTGCTCTGTCAATTAGCATGTAAATTATGGCTCTTTTTGGGAAAGTGGGTGGTGTGAAAAGAAATTTATGAATCTGCCTGACCAGGTTGGTTTCCTATACCAATTTGTGATAATTCAATTTTGTTTCTGGATTAAAAGTATATCAAGAAACATGATTTTTTATCTACTTCATTTTCTGATGTAAATTGTAATTTTGAGTTATGTGAGTTAAAAATCTTTTTGGTGGATTCAATTTTGTCTGTTGGTAGAGCAATAATAATATCATCAACATATCTTTTGTATATTGGTAACGAAAATTTTAATTTTTCCAGACAATTTGTTTCAAGATCAATTATGACGATGTTAGATAGTATTGGAGCCAGAGGTGAGCCCATTGGTAAGACTGAGATTTGTTGGTAAATTTTATTTCGAAATATAAAGAAAGTTGAGAACATGATGTATTCTATGGCTTTAATTATTTCGTTTAAAGGAAATGTTTTTGAAAATAGATTTGATCTTTTTTGAAGGCTTTGAATAACAAGTTGTAATGGAACGTTGGTATAGAGAGAAACAACATGAAACGAGGAGAATTTGTAGTTGAGTGGAATCGAGATGTTAGAAAGTGCATGGTTTAGGTGGAAACTATCTTTGACGTGTGAATTAGTCGTATTGATTAATTTAGAAAGTTTAGATTGTATAAATTCAGCTATTTTATGCGTTGGACTATTTATTGAAAATACTATGGACGAAGTGGATAATTATTTTTATGAATTTTTGGCAGCCAATAGAGACGAAATAGGTTGCAATTTTCAGCTTTTAAATATTCGTATTTTGTTTCATCAATGATTTTTAGGGTTTTCCATCTGGAGAGAATATGGTCAATGCCTTTTGGTAAAGTGTTGATGGGATTTCTATTTGTTAATTTGTAAGTTCAGGAATCTGCGAGGAAATTGTGAGTTTTTATAATGTAATCTGATAATGTTAAGAATGACTGTTGAATTTCCTTTGTCAGCTCGTGTAACTAAAAGTTGAGGGTTGTTTTTTAAGAATGATGACGTGTGTTTTATAATTTGATTAGTGTTGGAAAATGATGTTGGAATATATATTTTGTTTAAGATTTTAGTAAATCTGGTTCTAATTTCGATTTGTCTAGGTTTGTCGAATAAAAAATCTAATTTGGACTCAAGTTCGGAGATTGATTTGTGGATATGAGTTTTCATTTTTGAGAGTTTGAGGTGAGGAAAACAAAACTTTTCACGTAGAGACAAGAATGTGGAAATGTGTAGCGGAATATCAATGTTGGAGAGATTTATAAGCCATTATTTCGTTTTATTTAATGTGATTGTCGAATTTATATTATTCAGAGGATCAGTGGAAAGATCCTCCATTATTTGTGTCCTGTTGTCTATTAGTAAGGGTTGAGTATAAGATGTTGTGATTTTGTGTTGTTTGATTTATGTTTTGATAATTTAGGTGATATATATTGTTTTTGTTCAGATGTGTTTGTGATGATATTGTTCTTAGAAAATCGTCATGATTGAAAATGTGAAGATGTATGTTCTTGGTTCGTTCAAATCTAAGGTTTTAAAGTTTTTTGGATTTTTTCATATGAGAGTTTCATATGAGAGTGTTTTATATGAGAGTTTTCATGTGAGAGCTGTGAGAATTAATATAATAATACGAATATAAATATATTTCCGCGTACTTTTATGAATTATAATTTATTTGGCATAAGGACGGGTGTGAGTAAAGCGTAAACAATATTTTAGAAGATACGTAAGTTGTAATTTAGATTTATTATTATATTTAAATTAACGAATAAACTGAAAAAATAAGCGATGAGTGTGCGATAAATACTTTTTATACATTAATAACGCAGAGAATCAAGGGCTAAATAAGCATTGAAATCATCTAAAAGCCTCGCTCGTGCCGTCGGGTGACGTCACGCACGAGTCGTGCTCAGATTGCTTTTTCCCTCGAATCCTTCGATTCGGCTTGGCCGCACATGAACGTGCTCAGCGTCCATGTATTGGTGTAGCTGCCGAAGGCGCGGTCGGGAAACACTTCGGTGGCGCTCGGCTCTTCCCGAAGACGTCCGAGCGTCGCTCGCTCACGGACACGCGCTACTATGATTGTGTGATGGGCGCGCAAGAGACTAGAGAGGGGGTAACTTTTGCGCGCGATCTGGCTGCACTGGCCCGAACATTATCCTGCTTTTCGCATGCTATATCATCAAAGATGAATATAGAGTTGGATCGTGCATCACTTAGTGCTATCACTTGTTCATGCGCCTCGAATGGATGATATTCAACTACATTCACAGGTTTGCGTAATTGTTCGAGCAACTTATACTTTGGCTGCTTCAACGATTTGGAATACAAGTAAATGTTCTCAAATCTCAAACCATTCGGATGGATGATGAGAGTGAGCAAAGCGTTAGTTTTCCCACAATTCGATGGACCGCAAAATAGTGCACGTATGCTATCCGGCAATAAATTCCCATGACGTTTTTGTTTCTTCTTCCTCCCTCCGTCTTCGACAAACTCGTCGAAATTTATCACGGGGAGTCCACCTCCAATAGTTTGCTTCTTGGACGTCATCTCACACACGACTAACGATGAAATCATATAAATAGGATTCTTATAGGGATTATCAATCAGTCGCATATTGTCTTTAGACATGATCGTGCATGGCAAGAGCGGTAAAGGTTTAGTCAACCGCCTAATCAACAAACTCCCCATTGAACTACATCTGCCTGGGTATCAGTATTGTGGACCAGGCACAAAGTTGGTCAAGCGCCTTGCTCGTGGTGATCCGGGCATTAACCCATTGGATACGGCTTGCAAACAACACGATACTGCGTATTCGAAAAATCCCGATAATCTTGGGCGAGACATTTGGCGGATAAAGTGTTGGCTGAACAGGCTTGGCAACGTGTTACCGCGAGAGACGCTAGTATCGGTGAAAAAGCCAGTGCTTGGGGTGTGGCAAATATTATGAAGACAAAGAGAATATTTGGTATGGGAATGAAGGCCCGTAAGGGTGGCGTTTGTTTGAAAAAGATAATTGGCGCTGCAAAGAATACAATGATTCAAAGTAATGATCCGCATAAGGTTATTAAATCAGCTCTAAAGGGTGCTCGTGCAGCTGTAAAGATGCAAGGTGGTAAAGTACGCACACCTCGGGTTCTACCTGTACCACATAAAATTGGTGGTTTATTACCGTTCCTCGTGCCTATTTTTGCTGGTCTTAGCGCTGCGGGTGCTTTGTCGGGTGGTGCGGCTAGTATAGCTAAAGCCGTAAATGCTGCTCAAGCAGCTAAACGTGAATTGGATGAAAGTAAGCGTCACAATCGGACAATTGAAGCAATTGCATTAGGTCAGGGTCTACATCTGAAACCATATAAGCAGGGATTGGGCGTTCATATCAAGCCAAAAAACTAGAAGTTACGCTACCTCACCGACCCCTCACCGACCGCGACCTACTTAAATATGCAAAAATCCTAAAGATTCCACATTTTCGCGGAGTTTACATGCGCGACACATTGCCAGCGAGCGGACCTCTCAAATGTGAAGCAGCAATTGTAAATTTGGATGAAAATGCCGGTCCTGGAACGCACTGGGTCGCTTACAAAAAGACTGGATGGAAAGTCATGTACTTTGATAGTTTCGGCAATCTTCCACCACCATCCGAACTCATGAGATATTTTCGTGTTGGTAGCGTAAATTATAATTATAAGGGATATCAGGAATATGATACGATTGAATGTGGACATTTGTGTCTCAAATTTCTTTGTCGACAATTGCAGCACAAAGACAAATATACACTATATATAGGGAGGAAATGATGTGGGGAATTCAGTTGTTAATTTACCAGCATCATGGACGAAAGTTTAACATTGACCATATCTGGCTCATCGAGGCGCAATACTTCCCCCCCATCGAACTCTCGCCACACAAAAATTATACACTCGGTCTCGTGGAATTGTTAACCTTCAACTCGATTCCCAATATCGATATTGACCACGATAAACTTTACGTGGGAGATGAGGTGTTGACGATACCTACGGGCAGTTATGAAATAGAGGATATTGAGACGTTCGTACAAGCAGAGCTCTCACGTAAAAACATCAAAATCAGCGTTAAACCCAATAATAATACGCTACGCAGTGAGATCGAGTGTGATCGTGATGTAAATTTTGAGCCGAAAGATTCTATTGGGCATCTACTAGGCTTCACCGCACGCAAATTAGAAGCCAATAAAAGACACAAATCGGACCTTCCTGTAGCCATTCTCAAAGTGAACGCCTTACGCGTTGAGTGCAACATTACCGCTGGTGCCTATATTAACGGACAAAAAGCACACACAATTCATGAATTTTTTCCATCTGTGCCACCGTTTTGTTTTCCATCTGTGCCACCGTTCCATCTGTTCCATAAGATCATTGAAGTTCCCTCCCACGTAATTTATCTGCCAATCACGAGCCGAACAATTGACGCGATACAGATTCGCATAGTGGATCAGGACGGCGATTTAGTAAATTTCCGCGGTGAAGTGATCACCATACGCCTGCATATAAAGTCGTGATGGGTATAGTTTTCAATAGATCTTCCAATAACAACAAACGATCATGGATCAAAACAATCAATCGTCGGCCAGCGCCCAAAGTGCTAACACCTCAAAACGTGCTACTCTTGAAGAGTTTGGGTCTCAGAGTGCGTGGCGAAAGCGTGTAAAAAATTATTTAGTCTGTACTCTGTGCATCTGTTGCGTGAAATGGAGGAAGAAATTGTAAACATTCAGGCGCCTGTGGTCTTTGATGAATCCATCATCCATTGTGAGATTCACGCTCATCAGCCATATGCATCTTCAACCTTCAATAATAGCGATGAAGTCCGTATTGCCATCCAACCTCAAGACCTCTCCATCCTGCCAAGCAAGAGTTCCCTACACATATGTGGGAAATTATCCAAGCGTGATGGGACGCCGACCGCTGCTACAAGTTTCGTCAACAATGCCATTTGTCATTTGTTTGAGGAAGTGCGATATGAATCGATGCCATAGAAATCGATCGTAATAAGAATGTTGGCATTACGAGTGTAATTAAGGGATATTCATCTCTCTCACCGGCCAAAAGTTTTATGCTTGAGAACACTGGATGGCTCGATGTCGAAGAGACGGAGCAAATTGTAGATCTATCGGGAAACTTTGATGTGTGCATTCCGCTCAGCATGCTCCTCGGGTTTGCCGAAGATTATCGTAAAATTGTCGTAAATTCCAAGCACGAGTTGATCCTCACGAAATCAAAGACCGACGACAATGCCATTGTACAAACAGCGCCCGAAGACTACAAACTCGTATTGCATAAAATAGAATGGCTCGTGCCGTATGTAACAGTCTCCGATCATCGAAAAATTCAACTATTAAAGTTTCTCGCCAAAGACGCACCAATCTCCATGAGTTTCCGAACATGGCAACTGTATGAATATCCATTGCTGCCTGCGACCTCTAAGCACGTGTGGTCTGTGAAAACTTTGAATCAGCTGGAGAAGCCACGTTATGTCATACTCGCGCTGCAGACGGGACGGAAAAATAAGAAGCAATAAAATGCTAGCCACTTTGATCATTGTAACCTGAGCGACGACAAACTTTACCTCAACTCACAATGTTATCCACATGGAAATTTGAATTTGAACATTGATCACAATCAATATGCTCTACTCTACGAGATGTATGCAAAGTTTCAACCGACCTATTACAACAAAGAGGCTGAACCATGGCTGAGCAGGATTGGATTTTTAGAAAAAGCGCCCCTCGTTGTCATTGACTGCTCAAAGCAAAACGATTCTCTCAAGTCCGGCCCTGTTGACGTGCGCCTTGAGTTCGAATTGAAAAATAATATTCCGCCACAAACTTCAGCATACTGCATGATCCGCCATGATCGTATTGTCAAGTACAATCCAATCAGCGGTGGGGTTAAAAAATTGGTATAAAATCATGCCGATAATTCGCGTCCACGTCAGTCAACATGGAGCTTATCGTCGATGTACAGGGCTTCAAGAGCCCCATCAACAAATTTGTCCTAAAGGAGATGTCCATCATCAAACTCCACGACAAGGATGCTGAACCGCTGACGCTCGCCTTCGACGCACCATTTGCATGGGACTCGTTACCAGCCAAGTACAAAATGACAAATAAGTGGTTGGAACGAAATTTCCATGGAATACGATGGGATCACGACGGCATACCATACGAGGCAGCTAGAAAGACAATTCGAGAAATCTTGCAAGGAGCCCCCACCATCTATACGAAGGGATTCGAGAAATGTGCATGGCTATCGAGATTCGTGGATCCTGCGACAAACGTCATCGACTTGGAGACTCTGGACTGTCCATCGCTGCAGAAGTTGCCGAAAATCACAAACTCGAAATGCCCCCATCATTCCTTCAACACGAAATACAACTGTGCCCATGAGAATATAAAATCGCTGAAAAGCTGGTTGACTGTATACGAAGCGTTGTGTTAGCGAGGGATTTTTTTTAAATGAATAAAAAAACATTTCGATGAAAATATATACCATTTGTATTATTCATTTATTCTACGACGAAAATTGTTTTGCATTTCTCCTTCTCATACATTTCGATAAAACAGTTTTTTAAATACATGTTTACATAGTCAAACACTTAAAACGTCGAAACGATGGTGAGACGACTGTGATCTGGACGGCTGTTCCATTCAACGATGCTGTCCCAACGAACTTGCTCTTTTCCACCATACTCCAAGACGATGGAACTTGACGCTGATGTATTTTCCACAACTGCATGTAGAATTGACTATTACGCGCCAGTTGCAGCAAATTCTCGATGATGCAGACAGCCGTTCGACGATGATGTTCCAACGAATTTCGTATTTTTCCACCATGTGTTCTCAGACTTGGAAAAAATCTATGCTGTTGTATTTTCCACCTTTGTATGTCATCCAGAGGCGATGATCACGTGCCGCTTGCCGCATTCGCTCGAACGTTTCCAAATCTTCATCGAAGGCCTTCACAAGTCGTGCTGGTAAGAAGACAGTGAACTCATCCGCGATGTCCGCAAGGTAGCGTTTCCCAAACTTGGTTTGTACGGCCCTCATGTCGGAGATTCGATGATCCGAGTGAACGCGGAGTTCTGACAGCTTCTTCGCTGGAAGGAATTCCGCCATCACGCTGACTTTGTTGATACTCGAGAGATCCATTTTCCCTGCACTTTCAAAGTTCTTTTTGGAGAGATGTTGATGTCGTGGTGGAATACTGCAGTCTGAGCTTGGACTACGAAATTATAAGCTCCCTCATAACCCTCCCACTTAAATTTTCAAACTTCTCCCCACTTTTCCAATCATGAAAAACAGGTTCAAACACTTTCGAAGAATCTCGTATGTGGAGAATTCCCCCCCCCCCCCCGACATTCTTTCACACTCCCAAAAAACTGGTTCAAACACGTTTGAAGAACCCCGTACGTGGAGAATTTCCACAGCATTTTTCACATTCCCTACGTTGAGGTGGGGGGCCATCGATGTGATCTTTCATCTGTGGTGTATTATAATGCTCCATGCATGGAAGATACGATAGCACTTCACTATCATTCCGATGATGTTCTGGCAAACGATCCCACAATAAGCCAATATATTCACCCCAATATTTTAGGAGCAAGACCTTTGGAACCTGTTCGAGCTCGTTTTTGGTCAAGTCCAGGGGGTGCTTGGCCGGATGCACTGCGTACATACTCGTGCATCTGAACATCTCGATGTTATATTTCGTAATGAAAACGAGTCCTCGATACATCGAAACATTTTTTTCCCGAGTGCAGCTCCGGTGGCCCATCTGGGGTCAAAAACCCTTTGACGATAGATCTCTAAAGTTTATAGTTTTTCCGAGAAATCCCGACTTGTCAGGACCTGTCTCGGGTGTCGGCGAGAGTCGTGACAGGAGTGGATACGCATACAAACATTTTAAAGATTTCGGAAATGAAACAAAGCGCATCACGTCTGCATCTCATAAATAAACAGCTTTGAAAAGCCGTCCCCTTTGTGTATCGCTTCAAAATTAACGAAATTTTCCTACCATATATATGGCCATTACATACACATATCGTGTGTGTGTGTGTGTGTGTGCGCGCGTGCGTGCGTGCGTGCGTGCGTGCGTGCGTGCGTGCGTGCGTGTGTGTGTGTGTGTGTGAGTTTTATTTTCACACGGACCAAATAGTGTAGAAATAAAAACACTGCATCGATGCTAATCTTTTTTACGTCTATAATAAATTAGGAGATTTATGGGTTTTCAACGTTCACTCACCACTACCTGACCCCCGCCCCCACAAAACATTCGTCGACAGCGGCTTCCCCCTCCCGACAGTCACTCTTCGGACCACATGGCTACCCCCTCCACAGAGACCCATAGCATGACGTCACGTCCCCACGCTGGACCCCCCCCCCCCCGCCACCAGGCACTTGGCTTCCCCGCGCTGGACCCCGCCGCCCCGCTCCCCCCTGAGATCCCTGCGTTAGAACCGCCCTAGTACATCTACTGTAACCCTTGCAGTTTGCGTACAGTATACAAATCTGTGATCTCATGTAAAATTTACAGTTGAATTTTTTTACTGAAAACACTGATGTATTCACAATACCGAACTGTAAATAAGCCAGTGTAACTGTAAAAATCTTAGTGTGTACAGGAAAATTCTTCATTTTTGTAGGACAGGATTTACATTACTCTGTTTTACTGTAAAATTAAATATGGCACCCTGTTTTTTGTGCGGTTTATATTGTGATTTTCGCTGTTTCTTTTTTTCCGTGTGGGGTGAAATTTTGAAAATTCACTTTTAATTTGATTAAATCTTTAGGAAAACTTCATACAATTTTGGGTCAAATGGGAACATTGTAGCCCTTGAAAAGGCGCGTCGATCGAGTATTTGATCATCCCTCTACAATAATATATACACCCCCAAAAAATGTTAAACTATAACAGTATATTGTTTATTGAATAAGTAAGAAACAATCGATTTTTCGGGGATGATTTAAATGTACGAAATGTAGAGACTAATTTTCTCTATATTTTCGTTTCCATGGACCACCCTTCAAAGTTGCTTTTTTCAACCCCTCTCGGGGGTTGAAAATTCAAATTGAAATTCTGGGTAAACTATTGACCGAAAATAAAGAGATACGAGTTTGGCACTGTGAATAAAAATGTAGCTGAGGATTCAAGCTACAAATTCTTCCACGGTGGTGAATTCGTACGGTCAACAGTTATCCCAGAATTTCATTTCGAATATTCAAGCCCCGAGAGGGGTTGGAAAATAAAAATTCAAGGGTGGTCCATAGAAACGAAAATAAAAAGAAAATTATTCTCTACATTTCGTGCATTTAAACCATACCCGAAAAATCGATTGTTTTTGAGTTATTCAATGAAATTTTTTTTTTTGTATTTCAACAATTTTGCTTGGGGCGAAGGTTTATCGGAGAGTGATGATCAAACACTCGATCGACGCGTCTTTTTAAGAGCAACAACGTTCCCATTTGAAAAAAAAAGTGTACGATTTTTTCCTAAAGAGGTATTGAACTAAAACTGATTTTTCAAAATTTTACCCCAATTTATCACCCACAAAATGTACTTCCACGAATTCGGCGCTGTAGACAAAACCAAGGCCCAGATTTTTCTGTACCTTTTGTCTTACGGCGCCCTCATCGTAGAGATTGTAGTTTGGTATCAATTTCCTTCATCCCCTAAAAATACCCTGCACGCCGATTTTCAGGCAAACTTGGAATTAGCAGCCGCGGCACCTACAGAATCACCCGTCAAAAAACTGGCCTTCTTCTAAGATTTCCGATTACGGGGTTATTCAGCGACAGCACGACTGTACTACTTCTATATATAGTTCGATTACACGAGGTCAATCCCCCTTTCACATGCCCGCCTTATTCAATTTCCGTTTTCCCTACCATACGGCCGCAGCCGACTTCCCCCTCTGTATCGTATTCGTCATCGCATATTAGCTATGGGCATAGGGTAACTGCGGAAAACCTATGCCAATAAAGCCGGTCTTAGTTTCGGAGCTGGTCGCGTTTCGTCGAGAAATAAATCGTGGGCTACAGGCATACGAACGCGACGCACACACGGACCGGTGCGTATGCGTGACGTCCGTGTAGAACTGGGGCCACGTCACGCGCGTATTGATTTTTCTCCGAGTCTACGAGACGGGGATTCGAACCCGCGACCTTCCGATGTTCTAGTTTAAAGGCAAGCACGCTAACCACTGGACCAGCACACCAGCTTTGAATATAATTAAATATTTTGACACAAAACATATTGCAGAGTCTTCGTCAGATGATACTGTTTCAAATACTTCTTTTCGTAGAAATTTATCAACACGACTTTTTATTTTTAATTCCAAAAATGAACTGTGTTCGACTGTTACAACTATGTATAACCCGCTAATCTGCAATACCAGCACCATACATTTGGTCCCCAAACGAACATAGTCCGCTAACTTTCCTTTTCTGGAATCTGATAATCCTCGAGTGGCTTTACCCCTTCAGAAGGTAAAAAAGTGCCAGAGAACAATCATCCACCTCCTCCCTCCCTTCTCCACTCATTGCCAGCACTCACCGCTCGCAGCGTATATCGGGATTGGATGGAGACTGCACTGATGCGACGAGATCGTTTCCTCGATCTTACTTCCGCAACATCGTAGCATGTGTGTTTCATACCCGTGCGCTTATGGCGGAGTTAAATTAATGCGATATGGAAAGACAGACAAAGAAGGAGAGAGAGAGAGAGCAGGAAAGAATGGAAGGATAAAAAAATGCTGTCGAGTAAGAAGACGACGAGGTGGATAAGGAAGAAAAGAAGGAGGTTCTCTTCTTGGCTCGATCGGGAGAACGCTTGTTCTCCGATTATGCGACATTTCATGCAGATAGGTGTACTCCCTGCCCACGCATCGATGCTTCGCTTGCCTTCAATCGCTCTCTCGTCACCCCCCCCCCGCTCTCTCTCACGCGATCTATCACCCCCTCGCTCCATCTCTTTCCTTCTATCGATGTCACTCTCTCTATCGCGCTCCTTTTAATCATTTTATGTATTATGCTCCGGCAAATATATACAGCGGAGCACGCGGTATTATAGTTACAAGAGAGAGAACTTGCCGATCGATCGTACACGCGTAAGCGAGAGAGAGAGAGAGAGAGAGAGAGAGAGAGAGAGAGCCCACACACACGCACACGCACACGCACACACGCGCACACACGCGCGCGCGCACACACACACACACACACACACACACACACGCACGCACGCACGCACACGCACACGCACACGCACACGCACACACACATATTGTATTCAAAAGTTATGTTACTTATAAATTGTAATTTTGTAATATTTACTTATAAATTGTAAATTGTAATTGCAATTTGTAAATTGTTGCGAATTTGACTTCATTTAGCAATATTTTTTGCAGCATAAATATGATCTATGTGTTTTTCATGAAGGGATTAGGCTACTGTGAAAAATATGAACGTTCATCGCTTGCGGCAAAACTCAAAATGAAGAGGATGGTCCAACATATGGTGTACGAATTGAAGATGGAAGGAGTGGCGCAGATTTAAGGCAAACTTATCATTACAGCGATGAAACTGCTCATAAAGCTTTAAAGCGAGAAATCCCTTTAGAATTTTCAAAAAATCCATTTTTTTCTTCATATTTAGAAAGTATTATACCCAAAGAATATACTGACCAAAGGAAAACTCGAAATATTGAATGTTTGCGGAGTTATCGCATACAGTCTAGAGCGCGGGGACAGCATGCGGTCAGGTAGCGAGTCACATGTTGAAACTTCAAACGCGATTATCTCGAAACTACTTTTTCAAAAACTCCTCGTGTAGTAGCTCAACAAGTTATCGACCGATTTGGATGAAATTTTGGGAGGTTACTCTCAGTAATATTATCGGAAGGATATACCTAAAGTTTGAAAGGTAGCGTGTAAATAAATAATGTTTTCGGGGTCAAAGGTATGTCGATAAAATGGTCGAAAATTCGAACTTTGGAGTAAAAAGGCTCCCAAATGTTCAATGTTGCACTTTTTCATCATTTTTTAGGTATATCCTTCCCCTTAATATGTCAGCAAACGAATAACAATGATTAAACCTTTTTCAGATCAACAGAAAAAGAGTGACAACTGCAGCACTTTTCGATGTCGCGGAAAACAGGCGTCCGAAGACCCTTGATAACGCCGCCATTTTGTTGGTCACCCTAAATTTTTTTTTTCAACTTGACACTATAATAAACTCATGCCCAAATTTGAAAATGATCAGATTATTTTATCCCCTCTAAAAAAATCCCGCAAAATACCTATTTTTCACGCTTCTAAAGGGATTTCTCGCCTTAAGCGCGTTTTTCTCGCAACTATTTTTTTCAAAACGGTGTACACGATTTTTCGATATTTAATAACCGGATTGACTTCAAGTTTGCTATACTTATTCAGTGTGATAGTAGTTTAGTCTTGACCGCCGTCTTTCTTCTCAACATTTTTTTCAATAGCAATAATAGTGTCAATTTTCCTCGAAAAAACGAAAAAAGTTCATATATTTTCATATAAATTCAGATATATTATGAAAATAAATTACTGTCATATGCATATGATATCAAATATAGTAGGGAAAACAACTTAATTATTTATCTGCAAAATATATTTTAATATATTCATAGTATATTATATTTAATATATTTATTATCTGAATAATTATTATGCATTTCCCTATCTATGGATTTATATACACTCGTGGAATTAATTCTGGACACTTACTATAAATTAGCTATAATTCAAATTAAATTATATTTAAGCAGAAAATGTATAATGTTTTTATTTGAATCTATAATATTTGTACTAAATATTTGCGTTAATAAGCCTACTTTGATAACAATACTAGTATGAATGAATATGGCGAAAAATGATTAATAAATGCGAAATAAAAAAAAGAAGCGCCCAGAATCAATTGCACTAGTGTATATAAATATATACCATATTTATAAGGCATTAAAATTGCCACAATACCTCACACCATTGAAAAAAAAACACCACCTTGTCCATGCGAGCACAACCCGAGTCAAAATGTTTAGCCTCCTCTGAACGCTCGCAAGACCTATTTCTTTTGTAATACATAAGCCGCCAGCCTCCGTTGAACCGACAAAACCCCATTTGTCGAGTTCAGTGTCATGAGGAGACCTCCTCTTGGTCCAGTGTAGCCTCTGTTAGACCTCCCAAACCTTCTTTCGACCCCCAGTTTCGGTGAAACGTGCAGAACACAGGCCTCTTTAACCTGCTTTCAATCTCAAACCGTTGCCTCGACCCCACCTAACCTGCTTTTGGCCCAAATTCGATATCTCCTCCATCATCACTCCATTGTAGCCTGATCGGTAACCCGCTCGATGACGAAAATAATACGTTTTCCCTGTTATCGCCCAAAGAACGGTACAGGTAAATATGTATTGTCAGATGGTGAATAAATACTACACAATTAATAAAAATACATCGTCCCCCGATCAAATTATTAGTGCAATATTAATTTGCGAAAACAATCAAATTGGCTCAATATCGATTTGTTATTATTTTATAGGCGGATCGTAAAAGAATGCTCGTATACAGTCTTACTCCAATTCTATCGGATCAATGGGCGTCACGAATTTTCCTGTGAGAACATATCTCACAGGAAAATTCTTTTAAAATACCAGGCTACCCAGTATAAGCTTACGCGACGTTTTTCATCCTTGACATTTCTTCTTAAACCCTCTATTCTTGAGTTACATTGTATTATCTAGAATTAGTCTTTTTTAGCAAAAAATGAAATAACATTGCGAAAAAAATCGAACAAAACTTTATGAAAAACAAAAATGGAGCTCCTGCTACCCCGTTCAAGTTTATCACCGATAAACGTAACAAATTTTTTTGGCATAAGTCATGCGTCCAATTCTCGATGGTCGGAAAAAAGCCGAAAAACAGTCACGTACAAAAGTGCGTACCGGGTCGAAAAAAAATCATAAAAAAATATTTCAAAAAAGCAAAATAGAGCTGCATTTTTTCCCTTCAAAACGCCGTTCGGTAAATTTGGTTATCTTTTTTCACGAAGCTATGTAACTTTTAGTACAGTAAGAAATATCGACTGGTGTATCCAAACTTTTAAGCGACCGTATATATTATATAATATTATATATATATATATATATACGAGTATATATATATACACATTACACTCGAAATATATGGTTGCGTTAATATATTCGAATATACACTACCAGTCAAAAGTATTCGGACACGTCAGATAACTGCGAAAATTAATATCACTTTGGATAATTGCAAACTTATGGTAGAATAATTGTTATTTTACGAAGATACTATAAAGCTCTGTATGATTAATTAATTATATAGACCTTTATAATATCTTCGTGAAATAATAAATGAAATAAATTGGATTACTCTGCTATTATTTGGCAATTATCCAGCGCTCAAAAGTTTTGCGATTATGTGGAGTGTCCAAAACTTTTGGCTGTCAGTGAAGATCTAAATAATTTATAATTTTGATATCTATATGAAACGTTAGTGTATTCATTATAGTCTATTTCGTGTTCTAAAAGATTGAATTTGTCGGTTTGGAATTCGAGCTCAATCGATTTTTTCTTAATTTTTTTCCTTTTGTTTTCGTTCTTTGTTTTTTTTTGTTCATTCAATAATGAGTCGATAAATGGCGATGACGGATTACCATCAATTTCAAATAAAATGTTAAACGTTTCTTTTTTTTCATTTTTTGAACGTCGAAAATTTAAAAATATTTCCGCGTATATGTATAAAGCATATTTGTATTTATTCCGCTAAATATTATGATATTAACTAACCGCGTCTAGTTGATTCTTTTTTTATTTCAATTAACTAGATTTTTCATAGAACCAAATTTTTCCTATTGCATTCCATTATTAAAATTATTGATTTCAAAAATGTTTATTTATTCAAATCAATCTATTTAATATCATTGAATAACTAAATATTTTATTTGATCCCAATAAATCTGTGATTCGGTTTCATCAGTTCAACATTTTCATCTGTTGAAAAAAATAATTTAGCCAAGTTCACTGAATGGATCTAGTTATTTTTTTCAAGTTTACCTTAAATAGAATTTTCGTAGAGTTAACCATTTTTCTATTTGATTAAATTAACGGTCCATCTTTATTGCAACACTCATGTGAAACGGGCGTGGGGGTAGAGAAGTAGGGGGAGTGTGTGTGTGTGTGTGTGTGTGTGTGCGTGCGTGCGTGTGCGTGCGTGCGTGCGTGCGTGCGTGCGTGTGTGTGTGTGTGTGTGTGTGTGTGTGTGTGTGTGTGTGTGTGTGTGAATTTGTTTGAAAAATCTATAGCATGTTATTCGATAAATCTCTCTAATTATCACAATGATATTAACTAATTGATATAGCTTATGTAATACAACAAATGGTTATGGGTATTCATTTGGTCTCTTATGCCATACCAGCGACCAAAATGTTATAAGCACTCGGTAGCGTAGGGGCAGCGTGCGTAGCTATGAGTAGGTAGGTACTAAGTTCAATTCGCATATAGGGCAAATATTTTCTTCGAAAAAAATCATCTCTAAATGCTGGGGAATGACGAATTGCGACGAAAAATCTTTCCGGTAAAGCTCGCAATTGAGGAGTTCATTTTATTTTCGATTTATGAAAGACTTTATACATATAGTACACTTAGCTTTACAGTGTACATTGTAAGCAAATAAAGATTCATTTGAATCCCATTTTTATTAACATATATAAATATCTTTGAAACCATTATGATCGTAGTATGCTGTGAGACAAGGAAACAACCTATTTTATTTAAATAGATCCGATATAAATAATTTTTTTTGTTTAGCAGTGTACAGTAGGCCGAAAGGGGGGGGGGGGCAGTAGGTTCTGCGGGAGCGCTCGAAGTAGGCCCACCTGCGGTTCCGTAGGTTCAGTTGTGATTCTCACTGACCTCATTTGAGTCCAAAAGTCTACTTTCTCCCATGCCAGAGGTTCATCGGAGGCCCTAACCCATGGTATTTCCAAATATTGTACCGTCCTTTCGATACCCAATTATTCGCTCTCGCCGATTTCTGCTCGCTTCATTTTGTGGGTTGAACGCGGCTCGAAAATTTCGACTCGGGAAATGTCCACTGTGGAAACCATTTAAAATTGAAAAATCATTCAAATGATTTACAATGTACTTACAAGAAAGATGTATAATTTAAATCCATCTCCTTTGTCCCGAATTTCACAAAATGAATGAAAACTTCTAACAACCAATGCAAATAAATCAATCAAATCCTTTTAGAATTTCAACAATATTCGGAAGCTTCAATCGATTTTTCTCGAAATAAATTTTTTTTTAACTTCGTAAAAATTATTCAAACCCAAACGAGTCCTGGTAAGCTGAAGGACAATATGCTGATTTAAATATACGTATTCAATTCGAATAAAAATCCTTAACGTTCAAGGTAATTTTGGAGGGGACGAAAAGAAATACAACGAGGGAATAAAAATGGCTGATCAATATATTTTTCGCTATTCTTTTGTGAGATTGGAAGCGAAATATTTTTTCCCTCAATCGCAATTTTCGATCGAGCGAATTAAATATTCATTAGCTTCGATAAACCCTGCCTGTGAGACCATCAATATTTTTTATTATTTGTTTCTATTAGTTTTTTTACAATTTCTTATAAATGCAATTTCCTCGAGCCAGGTGGGTGTGAGCTTGAAAAGCACTCCAATAAGTGTCACCTGCACTCTTATGCAATAGCATCGACCCCGCGCAGCCACCGAGCTAAAGGTCACAAAATGTACGCAAATGATTGCGAGCCCATATAAATATCGAGTTTATAATACTCACACCGAAATATATATGTATATAATTCTCGTGTGAATGTCAATTACCTGCGTCGATTCGGAATCGGAGGAGGAGAGTTTTACTACGTAGCCTGCGAATCTTGATCGCGGCGTTTCGATACGAGACTCGATATACTCTTGACAGAACTTAAGGGGGAGATACCTCCAGGTGAGGAAAAAATGTGCTTATTTTTGTGATTCTTTTGAACGACAAGATGCTTTACCGTTTTTGAGTTTGAGGGTATATGTTATTACTTTTGGCTGTTACATGTTTTTTTATTAATCTTCAAAAATGGCAGCGGTATTGCACAGACTTTTGAATTGCATTTTCACAACTGGCGTAACGTACACCTAAAAACTAATCTACTGATTCTGATGATATTCAGAATAAATGGGTCTTACCTTATTGTCTAAAGCATGAAGCTAACTGTTTTGAAACTTTTTTTAAAAATATTTTTTGATTGCAAAATGTAGTCTTTTTTTTAATTCAATCGTTTTGTTTCAAGGCGCACCATTTCATCGATTTTTAACATTTCTAACTTTTCCTTGGTTTATATTTTGCGTACGAGTGGACCCGTGAAAAATTTGCCGGCGCTTAAGATGCGGTCGACGCTTGGTACGATATTCAGCACCAACCACTAATACCCAGTGTTGGTCCTTTATACGGGCCAATGATTTGGCCACGATTCCGCCAGTGCTCATTTGAAGCATGGCAAACCAACGAACACCCAACCTTGGGCCAAATATCGATTACCAACTTTCAGCCAACTATCGGATCCCAGCGTTGGCCCTGAATATAGGCTAATTGGTTGATCATGGGTTTGCCAGTCTTGAATTGAAGCTCGGCACACCATCGAAGAGCCAACGCTGGGCAAGTACTAATTAATGACCGTCGGCCAATTGTCGGGGCGAGCGCAGGCCCTGAGTCTGAGCCAATCATTTGACCGTGGTTTTGCCAATGCTTATTTTTAGCATGGTATTTTCAGCATGGCTCATAACGACTGTTATCTGAAATTCACTTTATTAAAAATAAAATTGATTTATACTAAAGTTTTGTGGTGTATTAAAAAAATGCCGAGTTATTATGATAGTTTTAAGAAACGTCGAGTGTTAAAACGACGACAAAAATGAGAAGACCGTTTACAGCAGGTTAGGATCAGAGGCAACGAAACAAAAAGACAAGTAGATAGTGAAGCAAATTTGGACACATTCCACGAACAAGTGATTGTGCATAACGATGTTAGTGAATCTAATAATTCTTTCGATGAGCAATCATTGAGCACAGAAACTTGTGAATCTGATCGATTGTTGGCTAAGCGTTGGGTTGTTTTGACAGCCCTACATTGGGCCAATACTAGCCCGAATATTGCGCCAACAATATGAAGCCGACCTTAGCCCTACTATGGGCCGGTGATGACGCCAACTGTCAGCCAATGATCGTGATCTCTTTAGCCCAATGTTGGGCCAATACCCAGCATACTGTTAGGATTTCCGGTAAACCTACTATTGGCCAACCGTACATCCCAGCGTTGGGCCGAAGAGATCACTCCTACCGTGGCGCAACACTGAACCGGTAGTACTGCCGTTCATCGGCCAATGGTAGAATGTGATTGGCGTGACGCTGGCTCGAGGTTGGGTTGGTTGCGTCGTTTTTCACGGGTAAATGAAAGAACAATCTTCGTTAGGTTTTTCACAAGGGAGCATTCCCGACTCCCCATTACCGATTTCGCTCAAATTTACAGGACATGCAGGGCTTGGCTAGGAATGAAAGTACCTGAAGTGGAAACGCCAGATCGCCAAGCGTACAGAAAATAAAAATGTTGACGCGACTCTCGCACCGTATAAACCATTTACGTTAGCATGTTTGCCAAGCACCGGTTGGCGTAGCGGTAAGAGCTTGCACTAGTAATTCGATGGTCGTGGATTCGACTCCCCGTGTGAAGATTTTTTTTTCTTCTTCTAACTTTTTCTTAATTTTTATATTATTAATTTTCCAATTAAGCCAAGAGGTGAATAATTTATTTCATTTATTTATTTATACGCAAAAGGCATAGAGAAGGTAAAAATTGGGATTTCGGACTTTTCAATAAGGGATTGTAATTAAAGCGCATACGAAAAGACTGTACATGAAAATTCAAAACTTTATTCGTTGACATTCGATGATTCACATCTGTCGGGATGATATTTATCTAGGGGAAACAATAATTATTTCTGCATCTACCACACGTTATAAACGCCGCATTACTACAACCACATCGTTGTTTCAACGTCTCCATAGAAAAACACATGATTGACATTTATAAAGCATTCTCTCTCATTGCAAAATTTAGAAGCGAACCACGCGTAACGTCATATGTTACCGAATATTGGCGCGGATAATTGACGATGAACAATTGAATGTATTTTTATGCAGTCTTCTCAGAAAGTTATTTCTTTTTCGTGCTCAATAAGATATAAGTAAATTTGTATTTTTTTAATGAAGTTTTATATGTGACGATAAAACTATACGTCGCAGGATTGCACCAGTGGAGTACATTTAGGGGCAATTACTTTGATGCTACACGTTGGCAATTCTTCTTCATCTTGGAACAGTTCGTCGTATAATTGCGGATTTGTTTGTCCTCCCCACGAGTCAATCAACAACTCCAAATTTTCTACGATTATGCGCTCATTAAAAAATGACGTCCTATAGCCTTTTGTGTATAAATAAATAAATGAAATTAATTATTCTCCTCTTTGCTTAATTGAAACATGAATAATATGAATATGGAAAAAAAGATAGAAAAAAGTCTCCACAGTCAAACCCACGACCATCGAATTACTAGTCCGAGCGATTACCGCTACGCCAACCGCTGCTTGGCAAACATACTAACGTAAATGGCTTATACGGTGCGAGAGCCGCGTCAACATTTTTATTTTCTAAACGCTTAGCCATCTGGAGTTCCCACTTCGGGTACTTTTATTTCTAGCCAAGCCCTGCATGTCCTATAAATTTGAGCGAAATCGGTGATGGGGAGTAGGGAATGGCCCCTTGTCAGATTAATCCCGTCGATGCTATGTATCACGCCGTTTGACAACATCCGCTGCAACCCGTTTAGAAGACCGTACCATGCCTCCGCCGTTTTTAAAGATAAATTATTTTTTTAAATAGTTCCATGTGACAGCCAAAAGTCGTAATAAAAGATACCCCAAGTCTCAAGAATGGTGAAGAAATCTTTCCTTTAAAAAAAAATCATGGAAACGAGCAATTATTTCCTCGCCTAAAACATCTCGAATTCATAAAACTCGATCGAAGGATATCAACGATTTGTGCGAAATTCCAGCTCATGAATTTGGACTATTTTCCTATTTCGTCACGCACGTTCGCATATGAAAAAAAACGTTCAACGCGAAATTGGTAACTGAGATATTTCGACACTGCTTGCATCGGTCGATGAGTAATTTTCTAGTCTTTTTAAAAAGCATTGTTCTTGTAATAAGTAAGCCGGGCAATTTTTAGAATCCTGGAAGATCTGTTGGAGTCTTTCCGCTACTGATCACCGGATGCGACTGTGAAAATTTGAAGCCATTCGGTTCAGCCGGTTTTCGAAAAAAGTTGCGGAAACTTTTATTGGATTTTTCAACGGCGGCAAACGAAAATTAGGACGATGTAGCGGTATTATTTGCATTGGCGTGAACGAGGTATCGTACAATGAAGGATACACTCGTCCAGTTAGCATCGAAGGTGACGACTTACAGGATTCAAATAAAATTCAATTGTATCTTCATAAGACCCAATACTCACAGATTTTCACGATAGAAATATGTTACGATAATGGAATTGTGACAAAGATTCCGAATACTTTTTGGCAATGCCACACACACACACGCGCGCGCGCGCGTGCGTGCGTGCGTGCGTGCGTGCGTGCGTGCGTGTGTGTATGTATGTATGTATGTATATATATATATATACACACATATATATATATATATATATGTGTGTGAGCAACTTTTTAGAGTACGTGCTTAGCACGATATGCGTTGTAATGGCAATCAATTGATGAGACAAATCGTCGACTATCAACGAAAAGAAGTGATACAAAGAAATTTTGGAAAGAAAATCTTTAAAAAATGTAGTGATTCCAAAATGACAAAATACGACTTTTTGTTCCTTAGACTAAATATTTAAAACCTCATAGTTTTTAAGTTACGCCGCACGATCCCGCCTATTGGTAAATCTGCCGTTTTTCAAGACAAAAACTAAGTAGCTCTGCGAAAAAAAATCGCATTTTCTTAAAAATCGAAACTAAAGCAAACGTTATCCTTTTCAACGATATTATCACTAAATGGTGAAATGGTAAACCTGCCGTTTTTCCAGACAAAAACTAAATAGCTCTGCGAAAAAAAATCGCTTTTTTTTAAACATCGAAACTAAAGCAAACGTTATCCTTTTCAACGATCTTATCACTAAATGGTGAAATTACTATTTTTCAAAGCCCAGCACGCAATTTTGCAAAGTGCGAAAATCGTGAAAAACCGGCATATTCAAAATGACGTAACGGGTACAAAAAAAAATCGCAAAAACTAAAATAAAAAAGCAAAATGAAGCTGGCTTTATCCGCTCTAAAACTCCGTTTGGTAAATTCGTTTGTGGTTATGTTGCCGACATATTTGATTTTTTGCCCGGATAGAAAACTTACAGGGTACCTAATACTTTTGGCCAAGGCTGTATATACACTCATTACAAATATTAAGGGGACAGTAAAATTTTTTTTAAATGTCATTGATTTTTAAATAGTTATAACTTCATGGAAAATAGTTGTAAAAAATGGGGTTTTGAAGCTTGAAATCTCTAGTTTACGAATCTCACCGGTAATTTTTTTTAAGCAACACGCTCGGCGCCAATTTAAGAAATAGCGCGAGGCCAAAATTTTCGATTTTTTTTTCAAAATTGTCTACGGGCTTACAACATTCAAAACTTTGAAGAAAACAAAATTTTGAATTTTTTTTTAATAAAAAAAAAACATTTTTTTTTTCAAAATTTTGAATTTAGTTCTTTTTCCAACATTTTAAGAGAAGTTATTGCAGAACTGCGGTAAAAAATAACAGATTTTTTTTTTCATTTTAATCATTATTCATTGACATTTAAGGAACAATAAAAGCGTTTCTTCAATTTTTGATAAAACTTTGACACTTCGGTAAAAAATAACGGTTCAGCTGATCAATTTTAAATTGCGGGGGGGGGGGGGGGGGTCTTTGGGCATGTCTTGAACTAAAAAAAAACCTAGAAACATAAGTCATTTTCGCAATATTTGCAAAGTTGACGTAGATTTTCCAAAACGGAAAAAAGTCATCTTTTCGTACTTTTAAAACTGTACGCTCGCTGTACGATCGCTGTACGATCATTTGTTCATGAGATATTGATGATCTACAAAGAAAGCTCATTTTTTCTTTAAACGCCGATATCTCAGCGATAAATGGTCGGACAGAGGTCCAAAAAATACCGTTTTGAAGCTGAAGAATCAGGCTAAATAACCCCAGTATTCATCAAGCTCAAAAAAATTGTTGAGCCCGAAGACGACTTTGAAAAGGAAAAAAATCGAAAATGGTTGTCTCGCGCTATTTCTTAGATTCACGCCGAGCGTGCTCCTTAAACAAAATTTTTATCGGTGAGATCCGTAAACAAGAGATTTCAAGCTTTAAAACCCCGATACGACCATGTTTGTAATGAGTGCATATATATATATATACATATATATATATATATATGCGCACTCCATAACACACTACAATAACATAAAAAATGGCGGGTCAAATCGAAGAGGTGACGGGTCAGACCCAGGTCGAATCGGCATGGAATGCCCCATATACACTCATTACAAAATTAAGGAAACGGTAAAATTTCAAAAAAATTTCATTGACCTTTGAATAGTTGTCACTATACATATACGATTTGACTTTACAATATTTTTCATCAACAAAAAATGAACGCCCTAATTTTAAAATCTGAATAAAATCACAAAAATCCTGTGTCACATATCAAACACTATAAGCGTTTAGAAAAAGTGGGCGCGTGTTTCGTTTGGCCTACAGCGCTTATTTTCGCAAAAAAATGTTTAATACAAAAAATCGAATCAATAACCCACCCAGTCGTTAAAGAGGAAAAAAATTACATGACATTATATAGAAATGACCAGAACTTTTTTCAGATTTTTTTCAGAATTTTTGTCCAAGATTTTTTTTCATCATTTTTAGTCAAATTGTCGACAATTCAAGTGGCCAAGTAGCCAACCCAACTCAAGTATCATAGGGCTTGGGCTACAATGTCAAGATAGAAAACATTCTTAGTTAAACATTTTTAATCCATTCGAATTTTTTCAGAATTTTTTAGTGAATTTTTTGTTTGTTTAAACTTGAAAAACTAACAATCGTTTCTATGAAAGAAATTAATAGCTAGGAAATTCTGAATTTTTTTCTGCATAGTAAAGTAACCATATTATGAGTCGATTCGCTTTGGGCGAAGGAGCATTCGAAGCAATAATATTTAAATCACAATTGAAAGTCTGCTGATCTAGCCTACAAAAACACCTATTTTAAACTAATATGATATTCAACCAACCAATAAATACCAATTGTGTTGTGCTCATAGGCAATACAATTACGTCGCCGCCAAAACGTGTCTGAAGCATAGTCGGAGAGAATCTGCAAAAAAAAGGGAGAAAGGGCACACGTATAGCCACGTGAAGCTACAAAATATTATAAAGGTGTCCGCATCTTCTTGCTGAGCTGTTGCCTTCTTCCCGCTGGCGGCGTCGCCGAACGTTTGGAGGCACTTTTTGATTGGCTGCCCCGATCACGTGGTAACCTGGCGGTGCTGTCGCGCTAGCAGTATGCGTGCGTGCTTTTATTTACATTTTTTTCGAAAAATTCTCGCTTTAAATCGAAGGAATCATGCATCCACTTTGGCTCAACACTCAACATTTTTTATATTTAACACACACAGAATTTGTGATTTTTTCGGGTTTTCAAATTTAAGTAATAGATTTTTGATTATAAAATTATTCCCAAGTTCAGTCACTCCAAAAAATGTGAATAAATTTCTGAGCACCTTTCAAAGATACTACACTAACATTTATTCAATCCAATCAATTTTTTTCAAAATTTTTTAGCGATTAATTTCTTTCATAGAAACGATTGTTATTTTTTCAAGTTTAAACAAACAAAAAATTCACTAAAAAATTCTGAAAAATTCGAATGGATTAAAAATGTTTAATAAAGAATGTTTTCTCTCTTGACATTGTAGCCAAAGCCCTATGATACTTGAGTTGGGTTGGCCACTTGGCCACTTGAATTGTCGGCAATTTTACTAAAAATGATGAAAAAAAATCGGGGACAAAAATTCTAAAAAAAATGTGAAAAAAATCTTTAAAAATTCTGGTCAATTCTACATAATATAATGTATTTTTTTCCTCTTTAACGACTGGGTGGGCTTGATTCTATTTTTTTGAATTAAACAAATATTTTTTTGCGAAGAAAGCGCATTGTAGGCCAAACGAAACGCGCGCCTACTCTTTCTAAACGCTCATAGTATTTGATATGTGACACAGGATTTTTGTGATTTTTTTCAGATTTTTTAATTTGGGCGTTAATTTTTTGTTTATAAAAAAATATTGTGAAGTCAAATCGTTCCAAAAAAAGCTGAAAAAATTTTCGAGTGCCTTCCAGAGACAGTACAATAACATAAAAAATTGCGGGTCAAATCGGAGAGGTGACGGGTCAGACCCAGGTCGAATCGGCACGGAATGCCCCATATACACTCATTACAAAAATGAAGGGAACGGTAAAATTTCGAAAAAATTTAATCGATTTTTAAATAGATGTCACTATATATTGCGTGCGTGTGTGTGCGTGCGCGCGCGTGTGCGTGTGTGTGTGTACATATATATATACATAAGGAGGTGGAATTAATTCGTAGCGTTTTTTAACGAAATAAAAAATATATTAATGAAAGTATTGCCCATCGCTTTCTACTACTTTTGACCATCTTTCGAACAGCGTACGAATACCGTGTCGGAAGAACGCCTCGTCTTTAGATGCAATCCACGAATTGACTCAATTGTGATAATCTTCGTAAGAAGTGAACTTCTGCTCAGACAGGCTATGAGCCATCGAACAAAACAAATGGTAATCAGAAGAAGCGATATCTGGAGAATACGGCGGGTGGGGTAGGGCTTCCCATTTAAGTGTTTCCAGATATGTTTGTACCGGTTTTACGACGTGCGGACGAGCATTGTCGTACAGCAAAATGACTTTGTGGTGTCTTTCGGAGTATTTCGGCCGTTTTTCTTTCAACGCACGGCTCAAGCGCATCAACTGCAGTCGGTAGCGATCCCCAGTTATGGTTTCATTCGGTTTCAGCAGTTCATAATAATCACACCCCTCTGATCCCACCAAATACAGAGCAGGAGCTTAGACCCATGGATATTTGGCTTTGCCACTGATGTTGATGGTTGGTCGGGCTTAACCTACGACTTTCTGCGCTTCAGATTGTCGTAATGGATCCATTTTTCATCACCGGTAACAATTCGACGGAAAATACCTTTTTTTCTCCCGTTGAAGCAGCAGTTCACGTGTCAAAAGACGCTTCTCAATGCTCCTTGGTTTAAATTCATATGGGACCCAATGTCCTTCCTTCTGGATTATGCCCAAAGTTTCAAGACGTTTCCTACCGTCGACAAGTCAACTCCCAAAGATGTAGACAATTCTTGAAGTGTTTGAAATGAGTCTTCATTGAGCAATGCCTCTAACTCATTATATTTAAATTTTTCCTCTGGCCAGGTCGCTCTTTGTCATCCAAGTCGAAATCACCAGCTGTAAAAACGTGCAAACCACTTCCGACACGTTTGCTCAGCTAGAGCATGTTCACCATACACTTCCACTAAAATACGATGAGCTTCAATAGCACTTTTGTTCATATTAAAGTAATGAAGTAAAACTCCCCGCAAAAACACTTCATTCGGCACAAATGTTGACATATTCAATAAATTATAAAGTGTTGTTATTTACGATTCAAAAAGAGGTTATGTACAGCAAATGACATCCAATGATAGCTGTTTCACGATGAATACATTACTGCCGGTATACACGCCGTACATTTCAAATTTTTTACACTAAACTGAGGACAACTGGATCCTTAACCTATCGGGAAAGCAACAGACAAAAGCGAGTTACTAACAAAGAAACGGAAATTGGTGTTCTTGCCGCCGTTCAACGAGACCCTTGTGCGAGTTCTCGTCAAATTGCGAGGGAATCTGGCGTAAGCCAAAGAAGTATTCTACGTGTTCTACATCGTCATAAATATCATCCTTACCACATCAGTCTCCACCAGGAATTAACTGGTACGGATTTCATGAAACGGACTGAATTCTGCCGATGGGCTCAACACCAGATTGAGAGAGATGACTCATTTATTAATCGGATTTTATTTGCTGATGAGACAACTATTGTACCCACGACACGTGGATGGAATTACGTACAGGGGCAACTGCTCCCTTGCAAAAACACTTTATTTTCTTTCACTTATTTCTAGTTACAGTATCGGGATATAAGTTCTTTGTTTTCTTTGGTGTCCCTGTTCACGCCGCCGCACACACGCGGTCAGCTCGCTAGCCCCATTGTACCTTTTTTCTCCTCCTAGTTACGCGTCGCGCGCGACTCCACCAATTTGGCGCTCTCGTATGGCGCGACTTTTGAACGCTCCTTTCTCGCTCTAACATCTCGCCCACCTTGAAAGTGGCGGCTTTCAAAATAACAAAACAATGACACGTAAAATGATAATGAAGATACATACAAACATATACTTAAATACGGACGGAATCGTGGTTCCTTTAGTCTCTATCGGAAGAATACAGATTTTTGTCACCGCCCGCTCTACAACGCCCTTTGCGGTTCGAACGCTGACGACGCGGGTATGACCATCTTTCCCCTTATGGCATTCCACGATGCGGCCGAGAACCCATTGCTTTGACAGGGTAGGCGCGGCTTGTAACACGACCATGGTGCCGATATCGATTGCGGAAACATTGTCAACTCGATTCCACTTGAACCGCTGCTGTAGACTCGACAAATATTCGGTTGACCATCTCGCCCAAAACTGCTGCGTTAGCGTCGCGAGATATTGGAATCGTGTCAACCGATTGACTGGCGCGTCCTCGACCTCTCTTTCCGGGATGGCGTTGAGTGCTGTGCCGATGAAGAAATGTCCTGGAGTTAACGCTTGAAAATCGGTCGGATCATTGGTGATTGGAGTCAACGGCCTAGAATTCAAAACTGCTTCTATTTGGACTAGGACGGTGTACATTTCTTCGAATGTCAGCAAGGCTTCGCCTAAGACTCGTTGCAAGTGAGTTTTCACGGATTTAATGCCCGCCTCCAAGAGTCCTCCTAGATGGGGCGAGTACGGTGGAATAAAATGCCACTGGATCTCTTGCTCGCCGGTGAAACGGTCGAGGGCCTCGTGATGCGATGAGTGCGTCAGGAACTCGTAAAGCTCTCGCAATTGGCCACTGGCGCCTTTGAAATTCGTGCCGTTGTCAGAATAAATGTGGGCGCATTTTCCCCGACGAGCCACGAAGCGTTTGAGCGCGTTGAGAAATGCCGCCGTGCTTAAATCGGAAACCAATTCCAAATGGATGGCCTTGGTGCTCATGCAAACAAAGAGACACATGTACGACTTGCACGTTTTGTTGCGACTAAGTTTGAGGTTGAATGGACCTCCGTAGTCGACACCCACATTCACGAAGGCTCGCCCGATGGACACCCGGCTCTCTGGCAGGTCTCCCATGAGATGGCGAGTAGGCGTGGGGCGTGCCCGGAAGCACACGATGCATTTATGGAGCACCTTTCGGATTGTGGATTTGGCAGAGAGAATCCAGAAGGATTCTTGCAGCTCCGACATCAACGCTTGTGCCCCCGCATGCAATGATCGGTGATGCGCGTCCCGAATGATGAGAGACGTGACATGATGGTTGGCCGGTATGACAGCGGGGTACCGACGTGAATATGGAATTGGCGCGTTCCGTAGTCGCCCACCTACCCTGATGATGTTGTCGCTGTCGAGAAACGGGTGAAGTGTGAGCAGCTGGCTCTTGAGATCCACTGGCTGCTTGGTGCGGAGGTCTTCAACTTCCCGAGAGAAATGTTTTCTCTGCACCAATCTAAGGATCGTCGTTGTTGCTCGTTTCAGCTCGTCGACTGTAAGCAATGGCGTTCGACGTAGGTTGGACTCGCTGCGATAATGTCGCCAGCGGAGACAATACGCGACGACTCGTTTCAACCTCGACCATGAGGAAAATCTCTCGAGTAAGTTGCCTTCTTCGATAACTTGGGTGGCTACCACGATGAGGCCCTTGCTTTCAGGAAGGTCTCCAGTTGGTACCGGGACCGGCTTCTGTAGTTGCTCCTCAGGGTGGTGTAACCATGTTGGACCTTGCCACCAAAGTTGCGACCCTTTCAACTGTTCGGGGCTGATTCCTCTCGAGATGACGTCTGCTGGATTGTTTTCGGATCGGACATGACGCCACTGATCCTGCGACGTTAATTGTTGGATTTCCGTCACGCGATTTGCGACGAATGTCTTTCTCAGACAAGGTTCGCTGTGAATCCATGCGAGAACAATCGTTGAGTCGCACCAGAAGTATCGAGACGGTGGTGATATCGTGAAGGCTCGGATTACTGAGTCGCACAGTCTTGCGAGTAGTAGAGCGCCGCAGAGCTCCAATCGCGGAATGCAGATCGTCTTTAATGGAGCGACCTTTGACTTGGCGCAGATTAAACGAATTGTGACGTTGCCCGCATGATCGACTGAACGAAGGTATACGCAGGCCCCGTACGCGTTTTCAGAAGCGTCTGCGAAACCATGGATTTCGAGGTGTGTTGGCCCTTGACACATGATCCCCCTAGGGATGGAGATGTCGTTGAGTGAACCTAATGCCTCGACGTAATCTGTCCATTCCGTATGTATTTCCACTGGAACCGATTCGTCCCATCCGAGGTTTAGCTGCCACAACCTTTGGAGTAGAATTTTAGCTCGAATCGTTGAGGGCCCCACCAAACCTAAGGGATCGAATATCTGTGACACGGTCGAGAGTATGCTGCGCTTCGTGACTCGGGCTTGCATGTCGCATGCAGCCACATGATATCGGACTGTGTCTTCGATGGGTGCCCAGTACAGACCAAGCGTTTTTCCTCCATCGCCGACGTTTCCTAGTCGCGTGAACTCTTCGTTTGCTTGGGTTAGTACTGTCGGCTCGTTTGACTTCCATTTTGCTAATTCGAATCCCGCCGACTCCAAGATCGTGTCGATCTCCTTCTTGAGGCATTTCAGTTTCGTTAAGTCGTCGTGACCTGTGAGTAAATCGTCAACATAGAAGTCTCGAATTACAACTTCACTTGCCTCTGGGAGTTGCGCGCGAGCGTCGATCGCGGCTTGATGCAGAGCGCGAATAGCAAGGAATGGTGCCGACGCGATACCATACGTGACCGTGTTTAGCTGAAACTCTTCCACGGGGGCGTTGCTACTTGGTCGCCACAGAATCCGTTGGAACCGCCGCTGGTCTTCCTGTAGGTTGACTTGGCGGTACATCTTGACTATGTCCGCTGTGAGGACGTACTGGTGCTGGCGAAAGCGCAAAACGATTGAAAACAATGTTTCTTGAATCGTGGGTCCTACCCGCAGAATGTCGTTTAGCGATTTCCCCGATGACGTTTTTGCCGACGCATCGAACACGACGCGAAGCTTAGCGTGGTTTTGGTTGTAGGTAACAACTGCATGGTGTGGGATGTAATAAGCGGGCGTGGACTCACCTGAGGGCACGCACTTCACTGGTGTCATATGGTTGAGCTCGGCATACTCGGCCATGAATTTCCGGTATTCCTCTCGTGTAGATGGTTCTCGATCGAGCCTTTTCTCGAGTCGGTACAATCGATGCAATGCGCTGCTGCGCGACTCTCCGAGCTCGTTCGGATCCTCTCGGAACGGAAGACTCACGGTGAATCGACCGTGCTGGTCTCGCGACCGGGTACGCAAGAAATGCTCCTCGCACCATTGATCATTTTTGGACGCTGTGGTCCCTTGGTCGACCTCTTCAATTGTCCAGAACCGTTCGACCTGTTCTCTCAACCCTTTCTCGGTTGCGAAACAGCAAACGGACGTGCCTGGTTGTACCTTTGATGCGATGTCTCCAGCCACAATCCACCCGAGATGGGTCTTTTGCAGAATCGGTTGATCTCGGCCCAGCTTGATCTGCCCGATGCAAAGCAATCCCCAGAAGACGCTGGCTCCAAGAATCATGTCAACCTTCCCGGGCGAGTTGAACGTGTCATCGGCGAGCTTGATGTTCGTTGGAATTTGCAGGTGGCGTACCTCAATCTGTGATATTGGCAATTGTTCGATTATCCTCTTGGTCAACAAAAACCTAACCTTGATTTGGTATGCGTTATGCTTTGATTGGACGACCGCTGTAGCGGCCTCCGTGAGGTTGATCGATGAGGCCATGCCTCCTACCGTACATTGGAACGGTTGCGGATTGAGATTCAATCGCTCGCAGAGCTCGTTGGTCAGAAAATTCGATTGCGATCCCGAGTCGAGCAAAACGCGACAGTCGTGCAATGTGCCGGCCGCATCGTGTATCCATACTCGCGCGGTGGACAACAATACCCTGGACGGTGTCGGCATGCTTACGCGAGTGCAATTTACGCTTGTGCTATGATTCCCTGAGATACCGGCCTTTGATTCGGTTAGGGTTGCGCTCGAACTCGCGGTCGCGTTCTCCTTCTCGTCGGTCGGATGTAAAAGCGTGTTATGTCTCGCGGTACATTTTTTACAACCCGAGGAATGGCACTGCTCCGCGAAATGATTGGCCCGCAAACAATTTCTACAAAGCCTATGTTCGTTCACCGCGCTCAATCTTTGAGGGATAGACAACTCCTTGAATTTGCGACACGCGTACAATGCGTGCGATTCGCTGTCGCAAAGCGCACATTTGCGTGTGACCTGAGTGTCATTCCTTGTGACCGTAAACGCGTTTGAGTTCTCGGACCTTTTATGTTGACTGACCGATTGCTTATCGAATTTGTGAGGTTGAGTTGATTTTCCCGTATTCATCTTGCTTGTTTCGGGTTCTACGATTGCACAGCGCTTTTCAAGGAAATCTGTCAAGCTGGCAACGTCAAGGTCTTCCTTTTCTCGTATGTAAGCCCTCCACTCACGGCGAGTGGCCGAGTCAAATTTTGAAATCATCAAATGATTTATTAACGCGTCCCACGTATTTGCTCCCAACTGCTCTAAAGCTCGAATATGTCGACGAATGCTATCCAGGGTCTGCCTCAACTGACTCCCGGATTCCCTCTGCATACATGGAATATCAAGCAAGAGCTGAAAGTGTCGTGCGCTGATGGCGCGTTTGTCCTCAAACCGTTTCGTGAGGAGATTCCACGCGATTGGATAGTTATTAGAGGACGTCTCGAGATCTTGTACTACCTCTGCGGCTCTGCCCTTTAGCGAAGACTTGAGGTAATACATGCGTTGTATATTTGATAACTCATGATTTGCCTCTATGAGACCCTGAAAGCTGTCGCGAAATTCGAGCCATTTTTCAGGGTTTCCGTCAAATACGGGGATATTCATTGTTGGCAATTTGACCTTGACGCCATTGCCTGCTGCGACATTCGGTAATTGACCTGGGTCTCATCTCGAAGGGTTCTGGATGGAATTTACGAGAGCCCGTGCTCTGCCGATAATTCGACAATATCGATCCTCCATTTCTGGACGCTCGATATCCGCTTCCTCTAGTGCTTCGATTTTCACTTGAACCTCTTCGAACTGTGCCCATGTGTTTTGGACGAACTCGATTTTTGTTTGCAAAGTTTCAAGGAGTTCGTTATTTTCGCGATAGGAGGCTACATATTCCTCGAGATGCGTGAGGCGCGCCTTACATGCCCCTCGTTGACGTTTCAACGTTGCTAACTGCGACATTTTGCTTACAAATCTTACCGCTAATTGTACCCCGATATGAGACTTGCGTAAATGTGTGTGCGCGACGCACGCGGTTCCTGATGGATATAGAGATGCTCGTACGCCTGTCGAAGATACTGCACTGTTCTCTCCGCGGCGTCCTGTGCTGGTAGCTTGCGAATGAGCGAGACGGCCGGTCTCGATATGCTGGTTGAGAAGTGTGTGTGTCCACACACTATCCCGCGTTGCTGTGTTCGCACGATGTATCGTGCGTGCTGTACTCGTATTGGGACTCTCGCGCTGTCTGTGTAGCGGGAGCGAGTCGTCGATGCTGGTGACCGCGCTATAGTCTCTGTCGCAGACTATACCGCTTTCCTCGGGCTCTCCGTGTAGCAAGAGCGAGGCGTCTTTGTTCTAGGTTAATGTGTCGCACTACACCGTACTTTTATTCGTGTTTGATGCACGATAAATCACGATGGTAGGCGATATGCTATTGAACCCCGGTATCGTTGTGCGTACTGTTGAACACCGTGTTTTTTCTTTTCGCGCTTTGTTGACTGCGCGCTGATCGCTTTTGTTTTTTTTTGTTCGTAAATATCCGGCTCGAAGGACCACTTGTACCCACGACACGTGGATGGAATTACGTACAGGGGCAACTGCTCCCTTGCAAAAACACTTTATTTTCTTTCACTTATTTCTAGTTACAGTATCGGGATATAAGTTCTTTGTTTTCTTTGGTGTCCCTGTTCACGCCGCCGCACACACGCGGTCAGCTCGCTAGCCCCATTGTACCTTTTTTCTCCTCCTAGTTACGCGTCGCGCGCGACACCACCAATTTGGCGCTCTCGTATGGCGCGACTTTTGAACGCTCCTTTCTCGCTCTAACAACTATTACGAATCATGGAAATATTAACTTACATAACATATTAACTTACATAACAACTGAAAATCCACATTGGCTGCGGGAAGTTGCACACCAAAGACCGTGGTCGGTTAATGTATGGTGATGGATTATTAGGGATAGAATCATAGGCCCTTATTTGATCGAAGGGAATCTTAATGGTAGGAAGTACACCACATTCCTTCGAGAAACATTAGGTCCGTTATTGGAAGATATACCTTTAGAAACAAGAAACAGAATGTGGTATCAACACGATGGGTGCCCGGCACATTTTTCGCTGATAGCTAGAAATTAATTGCAGAAGAGATTTCCAAATCGTTGGATTGGACGCGGAGGACCTGTATCGTGGCCGGCTCGCTCGCCAGACTTGACGCCTCTGGACTTTTTCCTGTGGGGATACTTGAAAGATCCCTTGTTTACAAAGAACGTCCAACTACGCCAGGCGATATGCGTGAGAGAATTCTTCGAGCCTGTGATTCGATAAGTGCCGAAGTGACAAGAAATTCTACACAATCCGTGATGAGGAGATTGCAATACTGCATTGATTCCAATGGCAATCACTTTGAACATCTACTGTGAATAAAAGTAATTTCACATAAAAATAAAGTTCATGTCATTTTTTTATCTTAAATGACCTTGAACGACTTTGGCCCCTAAATGTTTTTTATGCAGTTTTCAATGCTCTACAAGATAGTTGAAAAAAAGGTACCGTCCCGTTTAAAAAAGTGGAGGTGACCTTTACTGTACGACAGCGCCTCCACTGAGATAAAAAAATTGTCGCATTTGATGACCCCTTTCGTACGGTACAACTTTTGTTTGAAACATTTTTTTGTGACGTCGATAGTTACAGAGATATTCAAGGTGGCAACAGTTAGTGCCTCACCCTGTATAATTGTCCAAAAGTATTCGGCATCTTTCTTACGCAATTCCATTATGATGAAATACTTGTATAGTTAAAAATCTGAGAGCATTGGGTTTTTGAATAATACAATTGAATTTTCCATATCCTGTACGTCGTGATCTTTAGACAATAATTGGACGAATTTTTCACTCGTCAAAATTAGATGTCAAACACTTTTAGCGAAGGTACGTGTATATGGATATATATATATATATATATATATATATATATATATATATATATACCCATATATTTAAAGTGTTAATTTCCTTTTCTCACTGTGATTTTTTTACACCCAACGTAGGATCTTTAATAATCGGTTGCTCGTTGCCCTAGCCACCGCAGACACGTTTTTATGCGTATCGGGTTTATTTAAACAGCGTGCGAGCTACGACGGATTGACGCCAAGAAAAAGAATCGAAGCAAGGATTACAATTAAAAGAAGGAAACAAAGACATTGGGTCTTTGCGCATGCGGGCTTCCCTGGTGCCTTTGAGGAGCACTCGATACACTTCCAATTTTGAAAAATATGACGTAAGTTTTTTTTCCCTTAAGTTCCGGAGTTTTTCAATACTCTGCCCACTGCAAACTAAAGAGAAAACTTTGCGTAAATTCCAAAGTAAGGAAACCTTTGGATAAAACATTAATCTTGATTATGAATCAATTCCAATGTTTTCCCTCCTTCAATTTTTTCTATTTTTATGTACTTCGCAAAAAAATTGTCGTATTTCGCAGATATTGTTAGGGTTTCGACATTTTGCCTGCAGCAAGAAGAGAAACAAAAAAATATTTTGTCGCAACAAGCAAAATGACGAAACCCTATCAATCTCTGCGAAATACGACCCAGAAAGAAACAAGAATTTGACAAATAAAAAATAATTAAAACATTTCATTGAGAACATTTTAAAAATATATTATTTATATCGGAAATATAAAAAAAATAAGTCCATCGTCCGGCCTCCAACATTTATTTATTTGAAAAAAATCCGTTTTCCAGAATCGTATTTATTTTCAGCAATGGGAAAAGTTCCTATCATTTCGCATTAAGAGATACATATATCCAGGGTGTCCCTCTGTGACGTCGATAATTATCGTGTTATTTCGGGTGGTAACTCTACCACCCGAAATAACTCGATAATTATCGACGACACAAAAATGTTCCAGACGCAAGTTGTACGGTGTGAAGGGGGCCATCAAATGCGGCCAATTTCTTTTATTTTGGTGGAGGTGCTGACGCACAGTGAATGTCTCCTCTAATTTTTTTAATGGAATGGTACATTTTTTTAAACCATCTTGTGTAGCATCTTAAGCCGCATAAAAACATTGGGGGTTAAAGTCGTTCAAAGTCATTCAAGGTCGATATCGATTATACAAATCTAAATATCTCGGATCACTACCAAATATTTGGTAGTGATGAGAGATATTTGGATTTGTATTTCATTTTAACAGGTGTTCGAAATTACCTTGAACGACTTTGACCCTCTAATGTTTTTTATGCGGCTTGAGGTGCTCCACAAAATAGTTGAAAAAATGTACCATTCCATTTAAAAAAGTAGTGGTGACCTTCACTGTGCCGCAGCGCCTCCACCGAAATTTAAAAAATTGGTCGCATTTGATGGCCTCATTCCCACCGTTACAACATTTGAATCTTTTTTTGTGACGTCGATAATTACCGAGTTATTTCGGGTGGCAAAGATAAGAGGGACACTCTGTATATCACAGTGTACCGCCTGCACGCAAAAGGTCGACCTGTCACGATCAAATCCGTGAGCGTTTAATACATATTCCATCGTAATTAGGTTCTGTCGGAACTAAGCGAGGGAGCGCAGGAGGGGGAGGGGACGAAAGGAAAGAAAAAGGAATATCTGTAGCACGCGGTACTTTGGTCCGCACTCGCCGCATTCCGTTCCTCCACCTCGGCCAAGACTGATCTCGGCTCGTTATCAGAATTCGGAGCGAGGTTAACAGCCCCGGCCGAGTGCGAAATCTCCGCATAGCAGCCGATCGGAGCTTGCCACAAAAACGCTGGAAAAAACCGTTATCATCAAAGTCGCAAATGATATCCAACGAAACTGCAACAAAAGGGCAATTGACGTGAAAACGAGACGAAATAGTTTGCTATTATGTGTGCATTTATGGCAGATACGATCTGCGGCAAAAGTAGCAGGAATTTGACTATCTCACACATACACTGATAAAAAAGATTTATCGAAGATCACCTGATTGCAGTTTTTCATCATTGATCACTATTGAGAATTGTCAACGACACGGACAAATATTCTATATGTGACAATGAAGTAAATTTGCTGGTTGCAAATAAAAATACTAGTAATTCGTATACAATTTTTATTCGTTCGAAATAACAATATATTTGAATACAACAAGGAAGACCACTCAATACGGGATATGCCTTTAGGAGGGGAAAAATTAAACAATTCTGACGGATTTTTAAAACTAAGAAACAATTATTCTACATTTATCAAACTGTACGTATACTTTAATGGTATGTTTATAAGTATACGAAACAATTTTTTATAATTTATTTATCATCCATATGTGGAAACTGTGACAGAACAATAGAGCAAGATTGCCGAGGGAGTAGCGAATCGGAGTGCACTCTAGTTTCTTTGATTTGCCAAAAAATTAAAAAATGTGATCAGTTGGAACATATATACTTTTGATTTGACAGTAATTGAAATGAAGAAAATGCGAAGTTACGAGAATGGCACACATTAAAAGAAAATCCACGCAAAATTGCTGTACCATTTAGATGAATAAAGTAGTTTTTTTTCTGAACTCCCAAAAACATCTCGTCGAGTAGAAAGTAACAATATTATTAATATTTCTACCAAGTTTCGACTCAATCGGTTTAATAGTTTTTAAGAAATCTGGCACGCCAATTTTGAAAGTACAATTTTGAGAAAAAAGCGTTCAAAATTTACATTGAATTTGAATTAGATTGCACTAGGTACTTGTGGTAACTAATTACTTGAGTAATCTGTTATAAAGTAATTAAATTATCAATTACAGCCGTACTCCTCATTGTTATCTGGTAATTTTATTACTTTTTGACCATTTCTGCCTGTCCCTCTGTGCTCTCGCTTCTACCTGCGGCGCGCTCTCTGAATCCGAGCGGTGAGGCACAGCGTTGACGGTTTGTCACGTTTGAAGTTTTTCGAATTTTGGTTTGAAACTTTGAGAAAATATTCTACACATATAGTTCTATGGTTTAAAGAACAAATCGATATTTTGATCGTTGAAAATGTATATCCCGCCTTAAGTGCCGCTCCTTATTCCTTGCCATCGATTTTGTTGGAACTCATATACCTATGTGATGAAGCATTGAAAGCTATGAGACACGTATTTTTTTTATCAGCAGAAAAACGGGTTTAAGTTTAAATTTATTTTGAAAATTAGGTCTTTGAAAAACTATTATCTGAAGAACAAGTTTTAAAGTTGATAGAATTATTTTGAAAAAATTAAGTTCATTGAGAATTAATGAGTACATCGAATCGCGCCATGAAACATCGAAAAATTAATGTCAACCTCAATTTATACCCTCGTTCAAACATGTTTGTAATCATTTTTTGCCTTCGATTTTTTTAAACTCGTATATGTGATAAAACATTGAAAACTATTAGAAACGTATTTTTTCTTATCGAGGGAGAAACAGTTTTGAAGGGGGAAACCACCTCAAAGAAAGGCATGGCAGCCCTTAGTTTTTTTCTTTTCAAATGCTTCTATAGTGATTTTTTCATCGCTTTACATGAGAAGAGTTTTACTTTTTGTTTCATTCAGAGTGGCGAACTGCCCGTGGGGGAAACTAAAAAAATCACCCCCCCCCCCCCCCGTTACGGCTTTCTTTGAGGGGTGGTTTTCCATCTTAAACCCGTTTTTCCGCCGTTAAAAAAAAACGTGTTTCAGAGTTTTCAATGTTTCATCACGTATATGAGTTTCAACAAAACCGAAGGCAAACACTTAACCGTTCATGCCTAGATGTAACAGTCGAAACTAGCAAATTTTTGCGATTTTCTTTTAGAAAATCGTTATGATACATTTCTACAAACAATTAGGTATTTGGAGACGTATCATCTGCCGAACACTCTGTAGTTTAAACGTTAATTGAGTTCCTTGAGAATTAACGAATATATCGAATTGAGCCATGAAACATTGAAAAATTAATATTAACCAAAATTATTCCCTCGGTCAAACATGTTTGTAATTTTTGTGGCAATTTTTATACGCAAACAAAATATTTTTCTGTCATATCTTCACAACATTTTTTAATCTTTCGTCATTTATCTTACAAGAAAAGCTTGCGAGGTCGATCTCTCCTATTTCGATTAAATTTGGCATGCTTGTAGAATGGGTAAATATAGACAACATATATTTTTTTATATCTGCGGAACCCGATTTTTAAGGGTTGAAACGCACCCTCCAAAATTGGGGTGTTTTTCGTTTTTCGGCGATACCGTTTTAACGGTACGAGATATGAAAAGATTTCAAATCGCAACACTGTTTATTTTTTCGTGTACTATACATTGAAAAGGGGAACGATAACGTTATCGACGAAAAACGAAAGACACCTCTATTTTCGAGGGTGCGTTTCACCCCTTAAAACTCGGGTTCCGCAGATATAAAAACATACGTGTCGCCTATTTTTACCCATTCTACAAGCATGCCAAATTTCATCGATATCGGCGAGGTTGACCTCGCAACCTTTCCTTGTGAGTGCGAATTTCAATGAAAAACGTAGCAAATTTATCCTATGATTAATCGAAGGAATTTCGGAAATATCGAATTTAAAAAAAAATGGCAAGTGTTTAAAGTAAAAGTCCTGATTTTTGCGAGAAAAATTGGCATTTTTGATTCACCAAATCGAAACTATATGTCGGGGAAAAAATACTTCGATCAAACATTATATTTTTACATCTAGAAGAAGCCCTAAACATTTCCAAAAGATCGATGCAGTCTTTTGTTTATAGATATTTTGCTCACCGGCATTGAAAACGTACTTTCGACAAAAAGCATTGGGGGGGGGGGGGGGGGGGTACGTTTAGGTGAGGAAAAAATTTGGTGATTTTCATTATCTTTTTTTGAGGAAATATTTCTTCACCTTTTTGTAAACTTAAAGTATGTTTTATTGCTACCTTGGCTGTTACATGGTATTTTCTTTTTTAATTAATCTTTAAAAATGGTGGGTGTATGGCACAGTTTTCTAAACTGCATTTCAAAACTGGCGTGACATACGAGTATAGCTAACAAACCAATCAACCGATTCTGATGAAATTTGGTATAAATCTTTCTAACATTACCGTCTGAAACATGAAACTAGAGGTGAATAAAAAAATTTGCGGATTTTTTAATTGTAAAATGTAGCCATTTTTTGCGGAAAATTCAATCCTTTTGTGTAAAAATGCACCATTTCATTGGCCGCGTGTCACGATACGTGTCACGCGGTCTGATAACATATCCGCCACAACCCGTTTAGAGGACCGTGACATCCCAACGCCATTTTTAAAGATTAATTTAAAAAAACCATGTAACAGCTAAAAGTAGTAATAAAACATATATCCTGAGTCTCAACAATTGTGAAGAAATGTTTCCTTTAAGAAAACATGCAAGCAAGCACATTGTTCTTTGCGTAAAGGTATCCCCCCCTTAAAGTTTCGAAAGACGCTCCGAGCATTCTGGCGGGCACAATAGCCTATCAATCTGTCAATTTTTATCCGATCACCTTGACATTTTTGGGAACATTCATAAGATGATGTGTCAAAATATATTGGTGTCTCAAAAATAAAATAAAAGAATAAAACAATCTTTTTGTACATTGTCCATCGTAGATGTAAGCAGTAATCAGTCACGAGTAATTGAAATATTAACCGCGAAAAAAAACCATCGATGTACTAGTCGACGAGCGATTCCCGGTGCATAAACGTCACTTTTCAGTATTAATACAATTAAATTCGATTGCTCGGTAGTAGGGCTTCAACGAGCGCGTGATACACTTTGGGAATATAAACACGCGCCGAGAATATTTGCCCGTAAGCCGAACCGGAAAATTTATATGGCTCTTTCACCGCTATATTTTTTTTTTATTTTCGATAGCGTGATAGTTAATTTCTACGACCAACGCAGGAATTTACATGTAACGAGCGTCTATTACATTTTGATATGGGCACCGAGCGTTTTAATCGCGATACGTAACGATCTCGAGACTGGCTCGAGTGTCTCTCGTTCTTTGGCCAAACTTCGTTTATCTATATTCACGAGGTGCACAAGAAAAAGGTGGAATACCGATTTCTGCCGGTTCAATTCGATCTCTTCCTTCCAAAGTCCTGACTCGAAATCATTCACGATTCAATTTTTTTCTTCGTCACGTAATATTGTCGTCTCATATTCGATCAGCCATAGCTCCTTTTTTTAATAACGCCTTTTCTTCAAATGTCGTACGAACGAAAATTCTCCGAGGTATTCACGTTCAAAGTCAAACGCTGAGTTATGGAAGAGATACCTTTAGGCGAGGACAAAATTGCTGATTTTCATGATTTTTTTAAAGCAAAGATTGCTTTGCTGTTTTTGAGACTTACGGTATGTTTTATTACTACTTGTGGCTGTTACATGGTATTTTTTAAATTAATCTTTAAACATGGCGGAGGTATGGTACGACCTTCTGAGTGGGTTGCGGCGGATGTTGTCAGACGGTATGACACGTAACGTCGACGGGATTTCGTCGGAAAAAAACCAACGAACGTTTTCCTTTCATTGAGACTCATACGCAGAATATGAACCAAGAAAAGGTGAGAAATGTTCAAAATCGTTAAAATGGTACGCTTTAAAACAGAAAGATTTATTTTACTAAAAAAGTTCTACATTTGGCAATAAAATTACCTTTTTTTAATTATCAAAAACAATTGGGTTCATGCTTTACACAATAAGGATAGAAAGATTCATGTCAAATTTCATTAGAATCGGTTGATTAGTTCTTTTCGCTATATGTCACGCCAGTTTTGAAAATGCAGTTTAGAAAACCGTGCCATACCTCTGCCATTTTAAAAGATTAATTTTAATAAATTTTCCCCAACAGCGAAAGGTAGTAAGAAAACATACTCTGATTCTAAAAAATAGTGAAGAAATATTACTTTGTTTTTTAATCACGAAAATCAGCCATTTTTTCCTCGCCTAAAGTATCTCCCCCCTTAAGGCGGGTAAAATTTGTTTCCGAACGAGTCCAAAAAAGTTCGCTCGTTATTGGATTCTCACGGAAACGGGCCGATCTTATCGCGCCAAATCAACGCTCGTCGTGTCAGTCCGAAATAAAAGCAGCGTCGATGCCCGGCAGCGGTGATGAGAAAAGCATAACGACCAAAAGCATAACCCTTCGGCTCACACCCTTGGCCTGTAACTTCGTGGTCACATGCGGTCCGTGTCACCCCAGCCATGTTTAATCTTTTGCTACGTTCATTCTATTGTTCCGAATGGCTTATTAAAATCAGGGTGTTAGTTTGAACCTTTTAGAACGTGGCAATCTCACTATAATATGGTAATTCAAATGGCGGAAAAAAATCAGGAAGGGATCAATGCGTGAAAAAGTCATTTTTCATTTAAAAAATCATAACTCTTGCGATTTTCAATTATAAAAAAATTTAGGCTGATACTCGCGAGATATGATATTTTTAGGAAACAAATAGCTTCATACCCAGATAGACGGATGTACCTCATATTGGCATCATATGTACATCATCACTGCGGCATAGAAAGTCTCACAGCTGTGCATCCCTTATGAGTGCTCCCGTTGAAGTCATATTTGTATCACATGATGATTCACAATAATACATCCAAATGAAGCAAAGTTGCTTTCACGCGAATATGCACGCAGTGAATTCATCAGACTAGCAAATTTGGCTCACGAATATCTAACAATAAGTGAGTGCATATGGGGCTCATATGGGTGTCATGGCGTGAAGAAACTGTAGTGCTCATACGGAGCTCATATTAGCTGCATGGCGTGACGGAACTATGCTGTGCTCATACGGCGCTCATATTAGCGGCATTGCGTGACGTAAATATCTTGTACTCATACGGAGCTCATATTAGCGGCATAGCGTGACGTAACTATGCTGTGCTCATATGGAGCTCATATGAGTGTCATAGCGTGAAAAACAAAAAAAATCCAAAAATATTGATAAAAAACCTGGTAAGATTTTTATTATCCCCATACGCTTTATTGATGTTCCTGCCTATATGATAAATGGATTAAAAACGCATTCTGCCTAGTTAAATTTTGTACCTACCCACGGTGTGAACCACGTCTTCTAATTCGAGAGCCGAGCGCGCTACCTACCTAGCCATTCTAACACTTGTGCAAATTTTCTTTGTGTCTGCCTATTTGTATCATTCTGGATTTGGATGCATATCGCTGTCATATTGCGCTTATGGGATGCATCACTGACGAATATACATATCGCCGTCATATTGCGCTCATCGAATGTATCACTTACAAGGAGAAGGCAGAGCCTGGATGTCGCGAATCGGGTTCTCCTCGCGTGGTGAAAGTTGAAGACCTCCGAATTAACGTCGTTTTTTATTTTTGTTCCAATAGGCCTTAGTTGCTGAGATATCGCGATTTGAAAATTATGGAGTTTCGGATCGCTCGTAGTGTACGTTAAGCGTTGACGCTTCAGACAAGAGCGGCCGTAGCTAATACGATAAGACGACGCACTGGCACTCTGAAAGTTCACGGTTCGCATCCTCATGCTTTTTTTTATTTTAATTTTAATTTTATAATCTCTCATAGGACTTTGCATGTGCAGGTAAAGAAGTCAATTCGAAAATATGTATTACTAGTTTAATTCGTCTATTATATTAAAATAATTAATCCAATAATGAAGACACAATTACATAGCAAAATAATATTTTATAACAAATAATTAATCTAATAATCAAGTCACAATTACAAAGCAAAATAATATTGTATAACAAATAATTAATCTATTAATCACGTCACAATGAGAAAGCAAAATAATATGGCATAAAAATATTAATCCAATTCACACTTGCAAATTTCGCGGTAGGTAATTATTCCGATTCTTCTTCTATCAGATCAGGATGTTGACAAATTGGAGGGTGGAAACCATAATAAAAGCAAGGGAAGCCCAAAGGCTTACGACACCACGAACATAAAATGGACGCAATATCACCGCAACCATATTTGACCTTATAAATTCTATCAGGAAAGCATATTTGAAGATATATATCTTCAAATATGCTTCATCTTCAAAGAAGCAAAATAATATGGTAAAAAAATAAATAATTAATCTAATTCACAGGAAAGCATATTTGAAGATATATATCTTCAAATATGCTTTCCTGTGAATTAGATTAATTATTTATTTTTTTACCATATTATTTTGCTTTCTTATTGTGACGTGATTAATTATTTGTTATTCAATATTATTTTGCTTTGTAATTGTGACTTCATTATTGGATTAATTATTTTTATATAATAGATAAATAAAACTAGTAATACATATTTTCGAATTGACTTCTTTACCTGCACATGCAAAGTCCTATGGGAGATTATAAAATTAAAATTAAAATTAAAAAAAAGCATGCGGACGCGAACCGTGAACTTTCAGAGTGCCAGTGCGTCGTCTTATCGTATTAGCTACGGTCGCTCTTGTCTGAAGCGTCAACGCTTAACGTACTCTACGAGCGATCCAAAACTCCTAAATTTTCAAATCGCGATATCTCAGCAACTAAGGCCTATTGGAACAAAAATAAAAAACGACGTTAATTCGGAGGTCTTCAACTTTCACCACGCGAGGAGAACCCGATTCGCGACATCCAGGCTCTGCCTTCTCCTTGTAAGTGATACATTCGATGAGCGCAATATGACGACGATATGTATATTCATCAGTGATACATCCCATAAGCGCAATATGACGGCGATATGCATCCAAATCCAGAATGATACAAATAGGCAGACACAAAGAAAATTTGCACAAGTGTTAGAATGGCTAGGTAGGTAGCGCGCTCGGCTCTCGAATTAGAAGACGTGGTTCACACCGTAGGTAGGTACAAAATTTAACTAGGCAGAATGCGTTTTTAATCCATTTATCATATAGGCAGGAACATCAATAAAGTGTATGGGGATAATAAAAATCTTACCAGGTTTTTTTATCAATATTTTTGGATTTTTTTTTATTTTCACGCTATGACACTCATATGAGCTCCATATGAGCACAGCATAGTTACGTCACGCTATGCCGCTAATATGAGCTCCGTATGAGCACTACAGTTTCTTCACGCCATGACACCCATATGAGCCCCATATGCACTCACTTATTGTTAGATATTCGTGAGCCAAATTTGCTAGTCTGATGAATTCACTGCATGCATATTCGCGTGAGAGCAACTTTGCTTCATTTGGATGTATTATTGTGAATCATCATGTGATGCAAATATGACTTCAACGGGAGCACTGATAAGGGATGCACAGCTGTGAGGCTTTCTATGCCGCAGTGATGATGTTCATATGATGCCAATATGAGGTACATCCGTCCATCTGGGAACAGAACGGTAATCGCGAAAAATAAGCAATTTACACGCAACAGCAGTTCGCAAAATTATGAGATCATAGTGTAAACACAATACATATGAAAAATATTTTAAAAAAATATAAAAAAATATTAAATTTTTTTTTTTTAATTGTAAATAAATCACGTTTGTCCCCCACAGTCGACACAGATAAAAACTCTATGTCTGTCGCACATTCTAAATGGTTTTATGGTTTTCCAGGTAGTATTATAGGGGTTTTAAATGACGTAGACGGACGTCGCAAAGAATTCGTATTTCGGAGTAATTGATATAAACTTGATAAAAATGTTTCTTACCGTTGTCATATTTTTACTTACATTACGTAGAGTGATTCCACGCAATAAAAGAAAACCACTTATTACGAAAAAATATACGCGCAGGTCATTTGGGGGTCAGAACGACCCCAGCGTCCGCAGCATTTTTTTGTAGCGACTATCACGACGAAACTGCTGTCGCGAATTATCGAACCATATTCGGTATTCACAAAGGATACTCCAAAGTACCCTCATAAGACAGGCTAGCCCCCTTGGCCGTCTGCAACTTATAGTAATTTTGGCTAGAAGTCGCGCGTGAGGTCCCCTGGACTCCATGTGACCGCAGAGGGTTAAGGGGAGATATACACCTAGGAACCGGAAAAAAACGGTGATTTTGTGAATTTTTTGAAGGAAAACTATTTGAAATTTCGGATTGTGGGTTTAATTATCTAAAAGTATATACATTCAAAAATATATTTCATTTTCTTTATTTAAAAATATCAAAAATATACAATGATATTGTATGATCCTTGGAGCGTCGTAAAAAAACTGCGTATCGATACTGTAATGGGTCGGAATTTGTTACAATTAATTTTATTTGTTCGGGACTCGATTAGGGAAGAAATTAGTTTAAACTCTTTGTTGTGGAGGTATTTGGTAATAAAATGACATTTATTCAATATTTCTGACTCGATATAATGTTAAAAGATTCCTGTGTACAAGTGTGGTATGTTGTTTGTGTCACTAAAGTGTATTTTGTGTGTTTTGATGTCTCGCGTCTCGGTCGGTACAATACTCGAGTTGTGGACTCGCTCGGATGATAAATGTGCTTGAATGCGATCACTTTACCGTCGGTTGCTAATTCTCTTCCCCCTCTCCTATCATACTATTATTCGCGGCGTGGCGTCGTGCGGCGCGCACTCGCCTGTGGCGCTTGGAATTCGCGACGCGTTTCTCTGACCTTCAGGTTCTCCTAATACTTTCGGGCGCCCTTGCGGATATTTTGTGTTTTACAGGTGTATGTGTATGTGTGTGTGTATTGTCGCCTGGTACTTTTGATACCTCCTCACAATTTCTATTCTCCTAATACTAATTTTCTATCTATCCTTTCATAATTTATTACTACTTCGTTTATTCTTAATGTTTTTCCGTCCTCTCTTCTCTTATTCTTAACCCGGTTTTTGTTTCCGTATTTATTGATAAAAAACTATGTCCTACTTTTTAAGTTTCTTAAGGGTCCCCTCTTTCAGCTTTTCCCCTCCTAGAAGGTGGTACTCTGCTTAGCGGTACTGTTTAAGGGGGGAAATCACAGCAGCACACAAAAAAATAGGCATATTTTCGGGAATTAATTATGGCTGAATAAAAGTATCAATCGAAAATCTGTAAAGTAGGTTTTATAGCAATACTAAAAAAGTACAAAATGTAATTTTTCAATAAAAAATATTTTTAAATGGCGGCTGCGCAGCATATGCCCCTAGGCGCCTTTTTTTGAGCTCGCCGAAGACATAACTCGAGCAAATTTTTACCGATCGACTTGAAATTTTGACAGTAGCTTCGAAACATCTTTCTCCACGGAGCTACGTAGGATTTTTTATTTTATATGGCTTACTTTTTTTTATCGACGATTTTGTGGCGTTTTTTTTTGTTAAAAATTTAACTTTATTTTCAAACATGCACCATTTTGCGAAAAATCAATATATCGAAAAAATCCTACGTAGCTCCGTGGAGAAAGATGTTTCGAAGCTGCTGTCAAAATTTCAAGTCGATCGGTAAAAATTTGCTCGAGTTATGTCTTCGGCGAGCTCAAAAAAGGCGCCTTGGGGCATATGCTGCGCAGCCGCCATTTTTAAACATTTTTTATTGAAAAAATTACATTTTGTACTTTTTCAGTATTGCTATAAAACCTACTTTACAGATTTTCGATTGATACTTTTATTCAGCCAAAATTAATTCCCGAAAATATGCCTATTTTTTTGTGTGCTACTGTGATTTCCCCCCTTAATCCACATAAAAAGTCTAACTCTACGATAGCGACTTCTTTCTTTTCTTGTTTTTCAAGGCTCCCCTTATTCAGCTATTCCCCTCCTCGAAGGCGGTACTCTGCTGAGCAGTACTGTTTGATCCACAAAGACGAAGAACAAGAAGAAGAAGTGCCGTTCCTCCGACTTTCCTCCTCTTTTATACCCACATTTTATTGTTTATTATTCCCCTTCCCTTGACAATTACCCATCATTCCCTTTATTGTTAACCTTTTTTTATGTTTTAAATAAATTTATACTTCCTTTGTTTTTTTGTTACTTTCTCTGTTTTCTTTCCAACGACATTTTCCCCTTCCCTTACTTTTTAACTGTCGTTACTTTTTTCTACTGTTTTTGTTCTTTTCTGTTTTTTCTTCTCTTACTTTTTATACCTTTCGCTTGTTGTTTCGTGACCTTCAGTTGACCTGGGTTTTCCCGAGGTCCTCATTTCGTTACTTCCCCCTCTCCTATTCCTATCGACCGGTCTTTTACCGGCTGATAGGTCCTGAGGTGGGGGTATGGCGCCTGAGACGGACCTGTACGTCTCAATACCCACTGGCGTTTCTTCAAAAATCATCTAAAAAAAAAACCAAAAAGGTTATTAAATTAGATATTATAATTTAGTACTCGTTATAGTCGATTTTGAAAGTGTCGATTTATGACAAAATGGCAGACGTTTAAACTTAAATAGTGATTTTTGGGCCAAAAATTATTTATTATTTTTCCTATAAAACAAAACCTAAGTAACGGAAAAAAAATCCTATGACAAGTACTAGAAAATGGTGTATAGATTAACCACAAAAAGCCTCAAGGCAATCGGTTCATTGATTTTCGAGAAATTTTGGGTATCAATGTGAAAAATGTGGTTTTGAGAAAAACGCGTTTGAAAATTTGGGAATTAATAAATCATGAAATTTGTCAATTTACATGGAATCATCGATACCAGGCCCATAGTGTAGGTCTTCTACGGTCGACGGAATGTTCATAGCTTTCAATTCCTCGACCACGACCATCTGGGTGTACATCTCCCCTTAAGGAACGTTTCTACTTTGTTGGGTAAAAAAATTGATTTTTTATTTTGTTGTATCGGCTGACTTTTTGAAAAAGAGATAGGTGCACTATGGTCCTGGTATAACAGATTAAATTTAAGTATGAAACTTTAGATTTTAGTCGCATATATATTTCAGTTCATCGTAAACGCGTTTTTCTCAAAACCACGTTTTTCAAGTTTGCGGGAGTGCTCCTACACGCCCTAGATTAGTAATTGTTATGAAATTTGGCAGGCCCGTGTATAACAAACGTCTTCATTAGTTAAACTAGCATTATGAAAAAATATCCAAACGTTTTTATTTTATGAACAAAAAAACTGCAAACATTTTTGCTAAAAAACTAAACTTCCCCTTCGATCGCCCCCTACTTTTCTATTTATTAACTTTTCTTCTTGATTTTAATTTGACGGATACACAATATTGTACAAAGTAAAATTATGTTTGTTTTTTTTTCACTTCAGATCAGCTGTTCAGGACTTAGGACTTACGAAAGCAAAGAAGATCATCGCCGGCGCACCGACATACCTGGGTCCTTCCACTCACAGTACTATGTTTCGTCAAACTTTAGAAAATATTATCATGTTCAATGAAGATTGCTTAATAAACGTAACAACATACATCATTCTTTATTTAATATGTGTCGTATAAAAAATTGGTGAAATATCGAACATTTGTTGGCCCAACAAAGTAGAAACCACCTTAACCCTACGTAGACACACTAGGTCATTTTGACCTGGATGAATGTTCAGTAAAATACTGAATTTTCCTAAATTAAAAAGTTTCAATCATTTTTTTAAACGATTCAATTTGATACTTTCCGAATTTTAATTATGCAGACATTAACAAATGTTTAAAGTGTATCCCTGATCTTTTTCGAGAAAAATCGACCGAAGTGTTCTTAATGGCAGGTGTATAAAGTAATATTTGGGTCAAATTGACCCAGTTGGTCAAAACGTCGCCAAATATGACTGTGCCAACGAAGAGTTAACAAAGTTGTGTACGACATTTTATTACAGAATATAAAAAATTGACGAAGCTAAGGCTTTAGGCCACAGTAACGGGTATAGATTCATGTGCGAATTTAACAATTCTTTTTCGTATGAAAAAGTCATTCCCTCATAAAATTAATTACACATATATTTAGTATGAATATCAAGCTGTTATCATTTTTTTTTCGATTTACAAAATGGCCGACTACTCGAAACTTCTCGAAACAGCATTTTTCAATTAGCGTGACAATTTCGACAACTTTCACTTTCGATTTACTTTAAATTTAAAATTTATGTTCCTAATTGCATTTCGAGAGAAGTACGTATGGGATTACTGATTAATCGAAAACTTTTCATTTTATGAGCAGTTTATTAGCAGTTATAACGAAATTTTTCACTGAAAATTCATTTCTTAAGTTCAAATACCTACAACTCTTGAATAAAACAATATTTTTTAAATTCCGTACGTACTTCTCTAGGTATTCTAATATAGATTGACGAGAACTTTTGTTCTATGTTTTAGGTAAAAAATTGTGGACGCTAAATGGCACGCCGCGGAGCGCCTAAAAAAAGATAACAAGACAAAAGAAAATATTAGTAGTCAGCCATTTAGTTCATCAAAAAAATGCTAACAGCTTGATATTCCAACTAAATGCGTAGATGTGTAATTAATTTTATGAGTTTATCACTTTTTCATACGAAAAAGAATTGTTTAATTCGCACATGATTTTATACCCGTTACTATGGCCTAAGGCCTTAAAAACAATCCCGTGAAGGACCCGAGGGGTTCAACGGTGTAGTCGATTTGCCCACCCGGTTGATCTGAAACAAAATAAAACGAGATTTTTTCCTAAAAATAGATTATATTGGCTAAGACTTGACCGAGCTTCTTTTGTTATTGTGTTTCAATCATCAAGAAAAAATGTATGAATGCTTATTCGTCTTTTCGAGGAAAAATGACATAATTATTGTTAATAACTCATTTAAAAAGATGTTCAGAAGAAAAACGTCGATCAACACTAAACTGCTATTACATTGACTAAGTGTGCCAAATGTCGAGTCAATCCATTCATTAGATGTCGAGAAATCGTGAACACCATTCAAAAAAGCATCGTTTCGAGAAAAACGCGTTCAAACTTTTACTAGTAGCTCTATCATTGTAATCATAAGTTTACCTTCAATCTACGATTTCTACGCCTTATGTTGTACATTCCTCTTCAATTCGAGTTACCTCAAGCACGACAACGAGTATTCGTCATTTTCACAGTAGCCTGACTCCTTAAGCTATTTAGTTAACCAACGTTATTATGTTAAGTAACCAATGAATGCATTTAATTAATTGATATTATTAATCAAATTAATTAGTTAATGAATGCATGTGGGTGTACGAAAATGCTTTTTAAAAACCCAATTGAAACCTTGATCCGGTTGTTAGGGACTCAATCGTGACGGATCTAGAATAAGTAATATTTACAAATTGCCGAAAAAAAAAAATATTTGCAAATTTTTCTTACGTTCAAATCAATTCGAGATAGAATCATTCGAGAAACTATAATTTGAGTCGATTTTCTCGACCGATGCGGATTTGTTTTTCCGCCATATTTTCTTTCTTATATAGACACATACCCGCATGTAGGATACATATATCTATCCGTCGTACCATTGAAACTTCTCGCCGAGCTTAAATCCATAAACTTTGTAATAATCGTTATGATCCACGTTTGGCCTGCTGATATTTCGCTCGGCAATAAAAGCCAATACAGTGTGGCGTTGCACAAAGAGCCCTTTTGCGAGTTCATGCCGCGAGTATAAGAAATGCCTCTCATTAAGGCGCGAACTGGCACCTCGACGGTACTACGGCGAGTTGCGTTAAATAAGAGAATGCATGACCCGATATACGTGCTCGTAATTAACCCATCACTTAGCGCGAGAGCGAGCGCACGAGTTTCAAAATGACCAGAGCGCAGGACACGTTATTTTGTTGCAAATGAAGAAGTACGGCTCGTACCGACAAATTTTGATATCCTCTCTCGTAAAAATGCGCGATATCATTATTTATTATCGTTTATTGCTAGTGATGCTGTCATAAAATTTGCAAATCAGGTTCCTCAGTGTTCGATTTCAAATAATGATAAATAAAACTGTTCGTTTTTAAACAATAATAAATAATTGTCCAATAATCAAACAATACAAGATAAAGATAACGGTGCTATGGTTATTATTTTATTAAACAACCAATTTTAATTGTAAGTCTTTGACCTGTCCGGTGCCGAGACGAAATAATAAATCACTGAATCCCGAGAGGTATAACGCGTGATTTAAAAGTGGCTACATATACGGCTATTTGTGACACACACACACACACACACACACACACACACACACACACACACACACACCACACACACACACACACACACACACACACACACACACACACACACACACACACACACACACACACACACACACACACCCCTAC